>JBBIGC010000033.1:15281514-15299414 GCA_037576955.1 Lepidarchus adonis
TGTAAAAAAGCTGAAGCTGAAAAGAGGAGGAGCTTCTACAACAGGACAATGATCCTAAACCTGGAAATCCACCATGAGATGCAAGCTGAAGGTTTTGGAAGGATTTAAACATCACTGAAAATTTATGAGTAAAAGAGCTGTGAGCAAGACGTCCAAAGAACATTACAGAACTAGAACCTTTTGCAAAAAAGAATGGTAGAAAAGTCCAAGTACAAGAACTGAAAGACTTTAAGTTGCTATAAAAAGCAATTGTAAGCTGTGATATAAGAGGAGGTGTTACTAAGTACTGATTATGGTCAAACTGTTGCACAGTGCCAAAATAATGTTATTGTTTTTTTGTTTGTTTGTTATCAATTAATGGCATAATAAGTAACTTTGCACCAATTTTTGCTGAGAATATTGTATGTTTTCCATATTCTAGAGAGACTGTGTAAACATCTTTTCAAATACAAAATCACCAAAATCTGCTATTTATTAAGGGGTGCCCAAACTTTTGCATAAGACTGTTTAACTCTTTTAGTCAAACACACATAAGGTCAGCAGGGTGAAATACATTCTGCAGCAAGGGAACAGTCAGTTCTTGAAGTTGATGTACGGAAAGCAGGAGTGTTCCAGGTTCTGCAGTAGTTAGTACCAACAGTGACTCTAGAAAGGACCTGAATCAGTCAAATCAGCCAAATGGGTCATGGGCACCCAAAGCTCACTGATGTATGTGGGGAGTGAAGTTTGTCTGATCCCAAAGAGGAGCTTCTGTTGTATAAAATGTTAACGATGGGGTCAGACCACAAAGTGCACCACAGTGGTCTTAATGTTGCGGCTAATTGTGTAAAGTAGTTTTCAGGATCCGTCTGTTTTGTTGAACAAACACTAATGTGTTACTGAAGCTCAAACCTGAAATAATTTGCATCTTGTCTTCTTCAAGGGCAGTCATGAAATTACAAAAATGTCTTTTTAATCGTTAATATAACAATTATGTTACATAAAATGCCTCCAAACTAAGACTTCGGTTGAATAGCCAAGCTACCTGAAAGCATATGATGGACCATTGTCCTTCCTGAAGCCTCCTTCTATGGTATAGTCCTCTTCCTGCACCATTGCTTGAAGACAGAAATGGGCAGTAGGTCTGTGAGTTGATTTTCAGTCTATCCTCAATCCGAAAAGGTCGAACCAGCTCATTTTTAATAATAGCAGCCCATCCACCTTGATGCTTGGCTTGAAATGATGCCCTGGATCCATTAGTGATCCAGCCATGGTCCCATCAAGAGTCAATCTCATTTCATTTGTCCATAAAACCTTTGAAAACCCTGTCTGGTATTTCAGTATGTGAATTTTCAGTGCTTCAGGCTTCTTTTCCTTGGCCATGTCTCTGAGTTCGTCTCCTTGTCTTGCCTCCAGGTCGATCGGAGTTTGGGAAATGGTGGCACTGGAGGATCACGGCTTCCTGGTACCTTCAGGTTAAATCCTTCTCAGGACTTTCTGCAGGTAAGTGGTGCCTTTTGCTTTTCATGCATTTATGCAGTGTCACATGCATCTGAAAGGCAATTAGCAATTTAGCAATTTAGGCATTTCACTGTCAGCTAAATACTTACTGAAGGTAGTAAAACTACCTAATAATTCTACAGAACCTTTTATTACTTCCCTACTGGGGAGACCCCACAGATGCCAGTTCACTGAAACCCAGCAAGGGGCCCAAACTGGCCAGACTGCTGGGATTTAGTAGGACAGCAGTCAATGGAATAAACCCAAGCACAGTTTTACCAGTTTAACTGACGGGCTCCCGTGTGGCCAGTGAAGAGTGTCAGCACCTACGTCAGAGCTGATGGAACCTGCACAGTGAAGGGGAACCATCGTGCTGATAAGATTTTATTATTATAGCGCTTATCACAACTGACGCTGTCACAAAGCAGCTTTACAGAATTTACAGAATCCGGGTCCAAGCCCCAATGAGCCAAAGTCGACAGAGGCCAGAAAAACTCCCTTGGGTGGAACTCAGGCTCAAAAGGGGAACCCAACTCGGAGTAGCAATGAGTCCAGTTTGAAGAGGCGTCTGCAGCTGCTTGTGTGCAGTTAAGTGGTTCTGTCCATATGGACTCTCCTCCCTAGAAGTGAGGGGTTATACCGCCGTTCTCTATGCCCACAGAAGACATCACAGCCCCAGGAAGGAAACTATGCCCCGCCCACCAATCAATAGACGGCGCCTATGGCCAACTTGATTGCCACCCCCTTATAATTGCTTTTTATTTCTTCTTTGTTTTGCAGAATCATTTAAATAAATACAAAGTCAAAGAACCTCTCACTCTCTCAAGTTTGATTGCTTAGTTCCAACGACCAGCTGCAACAATGAGCCATTCAGCCATAACATTAAGACTGCCAAGTGAAGTGAGTAACATTTGACATTGACCTGTCAGGGCAGGTGGGATGTAGTCGGCAGCCGGAGCATATGGAACTGAGGGCCCAACTGTAATGGCTAGACGACAGAGTCACAGTATCTACAGAACAGCAGGTCTTCTGATGGGTATACAGTAGGGGTGTGTCAAAATATCGATATGACAACATATCGTGGTACTTGCTCACGCGATATGATAATTGATACACTGACATAATATCCATATTTAAATTAATAAAAATTCGCCACCAATTTGACTCACCTGCAGTTCTACTTCTCTCCTCTGGGTGGCGCTGCTCAACTGAGTGCAGGAGACTTGGGTGAAAGCTATGGAAGGACTTCCCAACAAACAGACAGCAGAGAAAACTCGGCCATGTTTAAATCTAAAGTCTGACTTTAGCTTTTAGAACATTGACGGAACAGAGAGTGGATTATTTCATGATGTTAGCATCTCTGCACGTCTCTTTCCCACACTTGTTTCATAGCGATGGATGTCGGTACAAGGGAACGTGAGTAAACACACATCACTGGAGAGCTTCTTTAAAAGCTGGAAAGCCTCAGTAATTTAAGTGTGGAGAATTGCGCCACCAATATCTAGTGTTTGCTGAACTGTCCTCAATGATAATTCAGACCAGACAGGAGTAAAACACTTCACAATTCATCTGGTATACACAGGGTTAAACTAGCTGTGTTACATGGAGAGCAATGCATTGTGGACTATGTAGTGTCTGGTTTGGGAAAATAGGTTGTGGGGATAGGAAGTGTAGTTCAGTTGGTAGCACGATGCTTGTGCAACTTGCGAAGTGGCAAAGGGGAACAGAAGTGAAGCATTGCTGTTACTTATGTAAATTAATAATGCATCCCCGTGTTTCTGTGATGTATTGCATTGTCATGCGATATATAATTTATCACAGAATCGCGATATTGCAATATTATTGTAATTGTGGGCCACGTATCACCTATCATATCGTATTGTAAGATGCCCTGCGATTCCCACCCCTAGTATAACTACCAAAAGGAAGGAGACCTGCTGAACCAGGGACACCATGCGTGAAGCCCACAGAAAAGCTGCTGAACCTAAAGAAGATTCCTATATCACATATCCTGGTATGAAACAGGCTGACAGAAAGCCAAATATGGCCCCATCCATTGGTGTCGCACAAGTGCGAGATGGTAACTATGTAGAATTATATTTTCTTATGCTCTGAACAAAATGTGAAATTGTAATTGCACCATTTTCTTCACCTTTCTTCTGACATCTGCATCTGAGGTCTTCAAGTGGCTGTGGAAGCCCAGCGGATGACGGCGCACCATTTGGAGGAGAAAAAAAGTCGTCACCGTGCTGCTTGTGCTGATAATAAGGTCATTCTCGTTCACCTTCTCCTGCCATACGCTAGAACAGCTGTGTCATCTCCTGCTATGAAGCCATTTCTGATGAGAACATGACTCAAGCTTGCTTTTCCCCCCATTTTTTTGCAGCGACGTGACATTGATGTTAACTCTCTGTCTCATCACAGAAGCCAGACCGGCAGCAGAGAGACCTCCGCCAGCATTTCTCCGGCAGGCTGGAGCGGTACGGACCAGGTTTGTGTCTGCGGAAGTCCAGGGGTATTAATGGCGTTCATTCTGTGACCGGTTGCGCACATGACAGTTCATTTTCTGCATGGGCTCACAAAAGTCGATACAGTCTTGTAAAGACAAATACCAGATAGCGCTCCCCCTAACTGATGCCGTTTTCAGAGGGGACATTAATCAAAGGCGCTGGTTGTGGCGTCGAGCCGCCCGCCTGGCCAGTCTTTACGCATTAATAAAGGAAGCAGATGATCTATGAATGAATTCATAGCAGGAGCTGCCTTCATTATCATGACACGCCGCTGAGAGTCGCCTGCGCTCAACTCAATGGGACACCCAGCGAGGGTTTGAGCAGAAGGACGGCACCTAATATCAATGGCAATAAATCCAGTGACAATTCCTCATTAATTTGCATTAAAATTAAGAAAGCCAGATTTGAATTCTGAAGCCCAAGCTAAACTTTAATCACAACTCTGATCAACACACTATCATCCTGTCTGTTGCGGTTCCTCGCCAATGACAGGACACAGGATATGTTCTGAATCAAAAACGCATTAGATAAATGAAGAATTCCCTATCCTGTCATCACCCTCAGGCAAAGGGATGGCGGAACAACTAACGTAATGTTAAAAAACTACAGGGGGTCCATGACTTACATCGCACTCGACATTCATGGTTACGTAACTGCCACCACCCTCCACCCTCACCCTTTTAAAAAACATTTTACAGTGTAAAAGTGAAAGTGAAAGTTGAAAGCATAAAACGCTCAGAAAAAGGCATAACAGAGCCTCAGGTGGGTGAATGTCTCCCTCTGGTGGACTAACAGAGGAATTGCCTCATAGTTTCAAACTTACATCTCATTTGTAGGAACGGAACTCCGACGTAAGTCAAGGACCCTCTGTATTCAACTCTTTTCTTTTAAAGCAGACAAAAAGTTTCATATTGTTGCAGATTTACTGCAAAACAGGTGGTGCTTTTTAAATTAATTAATATAAACACCCCAGGTCAGGTCTGTATACAACCGATTAAATATCACAGGAACTCTGCACACTAGAGACATTCTGCTCCGACGTAATCCTATCATTTTCAGAAGCTTTGTACTCCAGCCTTGAGCCGCACTATAAACCCATAATGATGAATCCCAATACTGACCATCTTCTGTGATTATTGATCCACTTCTCCCTGCAGTAAACAGTTATTGCTGCTGTTAACCATCTACTGGCAATCCCCATGATTCCTTGGGTTGAGTCTGTTGACCAATCAGAGGCTGTGTTGGAATAGCATGAGACTGACCCCATTCTTGCCCCTGAAATAATAGTGTGCTTAGACCCCAGAGGGTTGAAGAAGAACTCTCGGTTCTTAAGCTTTCATTAGAAGGTCAGGACTTCCGCATACACACTTGTTGCTCCAGCTCAAACAGGCCTTGGGCCACCTGGAGAAGCCTCCAACCGAGCTCCAACAACAGAGATTTTCTGATTAGCCATGGATCAATTTTCTGAACATGGCTCAGGCTTAGCCTTGGATTAGATTGTGCCGTCAGCATAGATTCTGTTATTTTTCCAAATAATTTCAAAGCCAAGACTGGGATCAGTGACCCAGAACACAAGCCGGTGTGGTCGTATGAGTAAAGTGGATCATTCCTTTAACTTTGTTGGTCTTTGGGATTACTAATGAGACATTTGCCAACACATGCCGCCCCACCCCCACCCCCACCCCCACCCCCTCTTACATTGTCGGTATAAAAAAAATTCCCGCTCCTGCTGTTTTTCCTCTACCTCATTCACTCATCTTTTCAGAACTCCTCGTGTGCCTGTTGCCTGAGAGTAGTATCTTGATTACGAGTTGCCATATTGCTGAGGGGAGTAAGTACGAGGCTAATGGGGCACACGCAAACACTCCATCCATATCACTGCCCTGCTGGTACACATCAGAGTCTCTGAGGCAAGAAAAATCTTTATATTTTTTCCTGTTTTTATCTACCACCTCCATGGAGAAGCAAGCTCTGCTGGAGAGAATTTACAACTAGAACGCTGAACATGTCCATACAGAGGAATGGCAACCTTGTCAGAGACGGGAGGAATACTGAACAGGCAGCCATTGCAGTTTTCTTGCACTAGATCAGTGTCTGACTGCATCTCTCTAAGTGAAAGAATCTTCAGCGCTGTTTTGGTGAACAAAAGTTTTCAGTTAGATGTGAATATCTGTTTGTTTGTTTGTTTGTTTGTTTAGTTATATCTTTATTTATTTACCTCCATTGATTTTGTGTACAGGCCGCTGTGCAGTGGATCTGACCAGAGGCTTTGTTAGGGTTATGAAAACTCTGTCGTACTGTTCTTTTTGTGTACACACTCACACCTATGGGCAATTTAAAGTAGCCAGTCAACCTAAAGCACAAGCCTTTGGACGGTCAGAGGAATCCGGAGAACCCGCGGGAAAGCCATAGGAACACATGTTTTTCTGAGCTCCATGCTGCTC
The DNA here is from genome assembly GCA_037576955.1 of Lepidarchus adonis. Taxonomy (NCBI): domain Eukaryota; kingdom Metazoa; phylum Chordata; class Actinopteri; order Characiformes; family Lepidarchidae; genus Lepidarchus; species Lepidarchus adonis. Next base: position 15,287,948 of record JBBIGC010000033.1, read on the forward strand.
TTGGCTGAATATCGTTGCATGGCGGTCCAACCCAGTGACCCTGATTTATGGATTGTTCATAATGAGGTACTGAACGGTGAATGATACACTGATCAGCTATTATATAACAGTCAGTTCTGGAAACAGGAGAGTAGGAATCTGAGGCCTTATTGTGATGGAGCACAAAGTGTTCCTGGTCTGCTAGTACCTTCCAACACTGATCCAAGGAAGGACAACTGGGTAATGGGCACCCAGGTCTGGTCCGATCCCAAAGAGGAGCTCTTGTAATTCCTGCTTTTATTTCATGTCTAAACTGTTGTGTCTGTGTATCAGTAACTAAGACACCAATAGTTCACATTCAATTAGTACATCATTTAGCTGCTAAACTGCTCACAGGGAGCAAGAAAAGTTATGTCAGTTTTGTAAGGGGCACCACCCACTAGGTGGCATCATGGGGAGGTGTGGCTTCCCCTCGCTGATTGTCAGGCTGGTGCTCCTCCCCTAGGGTGGTAACGCCATGCTGTGGGTGGGGGAGCGTAACATTGCTGGGCAATTAGACATTGATGTTGCCCATCTGGATCAGTGGCTTTATAGTGCCTGGTTGCCCACGGCTGCCTTGTGGAGCTCGCCAGTAACATCCGGTTTGGTTCTTGGGTTCATCCGTGGACACTTTGCCACTTTTCAGCAAACCATCGTCCTGCTGGAGTTTCCTGGTAGGGGACCACACTGGCATTCCCCTGAGCCTGGCACACAGTTGTCCTGGGCATAAATCGGAGGCATGTGCCGGTAGCGGGGGTAGTGTGAGGTTTTATTTATTATTTTATTTACTTTTAGTAAGATATTTTGATATTTCTACTGTTCTTGTGGGTGACAATTGTTGTTTGTTGATGTGTTGATCTGATAGAAAGGAGTCAGAACTGTTTCAGCAGCAGGAGGGTCCTGCTCACTATTAGGCAGGTGGTCTTAATGTTCTGGCTAGTTGGTGTATTTTTGTAAGTGCATAAAGAAGGATCATTGAAAGCTGTGGGGGTTTCTGTCAGGGATTTAACTAAACTCTTGTCAGAGTGAATGTTGTGGTGCTTACGGAAGACGGCCTGTAGTCCTGATGCTTTGAGAGCGCAGGCCATAATAGATCCATCAGGCATGTTCTCTGCTCGGTAGCGAGTGTTTGGGTGGGTGTAATGAGCCTCTGATTATGCAATTTATGAAGATTACTTCAGATGCTTGTTTCAAACAAATCAAAACAAAACACTCAGTCAACATCCATTGAGTTCAGCTCCGTCACAGCTGAAGAGGAACCATGGCTGCTTGGTTACTGAGCTGAAGATTAAAGGGGCATTCTGGCCTAAAGCTAGTTTTGCATGACATTTGTGTTATGTAATACTCAGCAGCTCAGCATTGCATCTCTCAGCCTCGTCAGTTTGACAGTTTATGATTTTATGTCATTTTTAAATGATCAATTTTCTTGCCCTAAAATTTCCAACGTTTCCAAATACGCTATACAACCCCTGGGAATCCCTGTGGTGCCAACCAATCTTTATAGCTTAGATGGAGCTCTAGGAACACAGGATATGTATTCAGCACTCCAGACACAAGACTGAGGTAAGAAACAAACTGAGCTAGTGGTTCTAGATAGCATTGCAATCTTTATATTTTAGTCTGTTGTCTTCCTCATAAGAATCATTCCGCTCTGTGTTCTTTGTTTCTTCCCGCCTCCAAAATGTTTAGTCTGAACCCTCTGTAGATGATGTGCACCAGATTTGGTGGTGATGAGGTCAATGATTTAGTAGAAGTAGGTTTTCCAATAAATTCAACATGGCATAAAATCCAATATGGTGGACTGTGTATGGTAATACATATGGAAACAGCAATGGGTGCATTTGAATCAAGTTGACCCAAAGATTCTGGGGGGAAAAGAGCTTAGCACTATGATAAAGGGCTCAAAGGTTCTAAGCAAAAATGTACTTGAAATTTGGCCTGATGGTGGCGCTAAAGAGATGTTTTGATTGACCCCAAATTTGATGCCTGGATAGTTGGGACTGTCCTCTATCACTGTCCCAAAATATAATCAAAATCTGAGGTTTTGGCTGTAGAACCCATTGTTCTACATCCACCAAACAAACCTATCTCCATAAATAAATAAATTAATTAATTTATATTGCAGATCACATTAGTCTGAATACGTTTTTTTCCCCTCAGGCCAATGGAATGACAGATTTGTGTTTGGAGTTTGGACATTGGAGGTTCTCCAGCCCTGCAGAGCTGAAGCTGGCATTAGGACTGAGGACTACAGGCTGATTTTTTACTCACTTTCCCTCATTATAACTTTTCTCCCTCGGTAGACATCACGCCTAGAGACAAATGTCAGTTGTGGTTAATTAGTAATTGGTATGAGAACATTTTGTCGTTTCATATCTTTTCATTTATCGCACTTCACATAAAGTGCTTTCTCCAACATCTGAGCTGTTTGCTTTTAGATCTTCTGAGTCATCTGCACATGCTGGCTGTCAGATATAAAGAAATGTCCCAATCTTTAAAAAACGCACTTTTGCATTTCATGTTTTGTTTTGTAGCTCCTAACGTAAGATACACTGTTCTCTCATTGGTTTGTATCTGGAGCAGAACAAGGCCACGTTGCTTGTAACACTATCATATTCAAAATGCAAACGCAGATCAGCCATAACATTAAAAAGACCTTCTTAATCTTGTCCCATCATGCCATTCAGATAGATGAGTGACATTAGGCATGGAGACCTTTAAAAGCATGTGGTAGTATCTGGCATTAAGCAGCAGATCCTGGTAAGTTGACAGCAGAACGACCACTAGATCAACATTGGAAAAACCAAGGAGCTGGTGGTAGACTTCCACAGGCACGAGGCTATGGAGAGCTACAGGTACCTTGGTGTTTATCTGAATAATAATCTGGACTGGACTCACAACAAACAGACTTTCTACAACAAGGGGCAGAGCAGCTGTATCTGCCATGGAGGTTCAGACCTTCTACTACTCTGTGGTGGCACCAGAAATCTTTTACGGTGCTTTGCTTTTGTAGCAGCATCACTGCTGAAGATAGGAGGAGACTGAACTGAATCCGCAGGGCAGCTCTGTTATTGGAGGAACTCTGGACCCAGTGGAGGTGGTGACTGACAGGAGGACGGTGGCTAAGCTCTCATCCCTGCTGGACAACATCTCTCACCCCATGCAGGAGACTCTGACTGGACTCAACAGCTCCTTCAGCGGGCGGCTGCTGCACCCACGGTGTGGGAAGGAGAGATTCAGGACGTCTTTCCTTCCAGCTGCTGTCAGACTGTACAATCACCACCTGCAGCTGACCACACTCACACACACACACACACACACACACACACACACACACACACACACACATACACATACACACACACACACACACAGACATGCCATAGACTGACAAGTGACATTCCCTCACATACGTGCGATATTCTCTTTCTGTGCAATATTCCTCTGTGCAATACGTTCCTGTGCAATATTTCTTGTGTTTCCTCTACAATGTGCATTTACAACTGATACACACACACACAAACACACACATGCACACACACATATACAGAGTTGTGAATAATAATTTTTTCATGTGTTGAAATAATAATATTTCAACACATGCCTCTTATTCTTATTATTTTTGTAGACGACTTTACTTATAAATACTTTTATCTACATGTAACTTTCTTATTTTCTTATTACTTTTCTTATTTATTTACTCTTTTTGCTGCTCTTTCTGTCATAACACTGTTAATTTCCCATCTTATCTCATCCTTATTTCCTTATTATCTCATTATCTTATCTTAAGTTGCAAGGTGGAGCTTCCATGGATCAGACTTGTCTGAGCAACACGTCTCAGAGGCTCAGTTGGATTGAAATCTAGGTGTTTTGGAGGCTATTCTGGACCATGTTTGCAGTGTGGTAGGGAGCATTAGAAACGTATAGAATAAAAAGAGAATCGGCCCTAAAACAGATCCTTGGGGGACGCCGTAACCAGTCACATAAGCTGAAGAAACGAAAAAGATCTTCTCACAGATCTGGGGCTATTTAACTGCTTCTCACTGCCATGACTGTTGTGGTTAATGATGGATTTCTAGTACAAATAGAATTCTAGCTGCTAGAGAAGATGTTTACGGTTCATTCTTTGTGAAGTAATCTGAAAAGGACAAAGTGCAAAATCCTGGTTTAATCAACTGAACATGTCAATAGATGAGGGGTGCACAAACATTTAATAATGTTTGTCATACTCCTGAATGATAGGTTGCCATAGTTGCCTCACTCCAAACAGGGTCAATGGTTTATAATTTATTTTTAAATATGGAGATCAGAGGTATGAAAACACATTACATTTTGATGAAAGATCAGCTCCTGCTGATAAAATTCAAATCAAATTATATAATGTCACGTCAGGGGGGTTACCTTCAGCCCTCATTGCTTACTAGCAGCTCAATATGGCCACAACATTTCATACACAAAGTTCAAATCGTGTCCAAGTTCATCTGATAAGAAAATAATATTTACTGATTATTGATCTGAGCCAATGGAATGGGCACTGGGGGGCCTCCAGAAGAGGCCACTTTGACCATGGGCATGAGTGTATGAATGGTGGGTTGGCCTCCTGTCCAGGGGGAACCCTACCTTGGGCCCATTGTCAGCTGGGATAGGTACCAGCTTCCCTGCAACCTGAGTTGTATAAATGTGGACAATGAATGAAGGAGTTTAATAGAACAGGTTCTGTTGTCCAGCCCTCTTCAGACCCACTTGTTCATTGTTCAAATGTAGTTATAAAGCATTATGAAGGCAGAATTCATTGGAAGTGTCACTGAAAAGTCGATCATCTCTAAAAGTTGTCTCTCCTTGTAGCCTGATCGGTTATTGGTGTTATGGTAAAGCCTAATGAACAGCCCTTGGCCATAAAGCCAATAACCCTCTGCGTAAAAGACTAAGCCTGGGTAGCAGTATTTTAACACACAACATGCTAACCCCAAACAGACGAACACGGGAATAGAACAAAAGAAGTTACTCTCCTTCTTTTTCACTGCCCCAGCACATGAGTATAACGAAGGGTTGGAGATGGGGTGGGATGGGGGGGAGGGGGGTAGAGTAATGTCAGATGGACAGTTTTGTAAATGAAGCCTAATATCTCTTGACACTGAGCCTCAGTCAAGGGAGCAGAAAGAAATGAGTGCAATCAGGAAAAAAATGGACAATGTGGCATGTTCTTTACTTTTCTCCAAATTTCACTCATACCCATGCTCCACTTGACTGATGATTAATGTGATTTAGATTAAAGGAGGGAAGCGAGTTTTGTGCTTGTCTTATTCTAGGGGTATGTGACTCCACACTGCACAAGATGGTCAGAAGCAGAAGCAGAGAATGAGGTTTTCCTGTGGATAGACAAACAAATAATATGGTGGTGCATTAACGTATGACAATATAGGTTAATACAGCGGTGACCTAGTGGTTAGGACATTGCCCCTGGGATCAGAAGGTTGCAGGTTCAAGTCCTGGGCCCTTGGGTAGAGCACACTAGTTTAATCCTCTGTTCACCAAGATGTATTATGTTAGAAGTTCATGAAATGCTATTGTTTGATCAAAATTATTCATGAGTAATTATACACCCTTGCATAAATAGGTCTTTTTCCCCTATTTAAAAAAAAAAACCCACTTCAACAATGTAGATTTACTCACATTGACAGGGTTCGGTTGTAGAGATATGACCTGGCACAAAATAATCCACAAAAGCCAAAGTGAAGCCAGACTTCAGATTTAAATGTGTCTGGGGCGTCTCTCAGTCCAGCTTTGTCTGCGTCTCCCTGTTGGTAACTTCCTCTTCTCCTTTCACCTTCTCCAAGTCTCTGATTGGCTGAAGTGCTATAACAAGGCTGGACAACTCCTGTCCGGGAAGACTGGTGTCCAGCATAGCTTGATAGTTCCACTCCTCAAATGCATTTACTACATCTGATAATTGACAGACGGGTTTAACTCAGTGTGTTTAAGCCGAAACATCACCAAACTGTGCTGGACATCACAAACCATGAGCATTAATGCGTATTTGTTCCTTTATGGACCACAGGCTTGAATTTCTCTGCCTGTTAGTAGTGAATATGACTGAAACACTTTTACATTTACAGAATTGTTAATGCAGTGCTGTGAAAAAAACCCCATTCCTGATTTCTTATGTTTTTGCATATTTGTTATGTTTCAGATCATATTAACATTAGAAAATTATAAAGTGCATAAATACATAATGCACATAGGGCCAGCTAGGTTCAGATAACTTTTTTCCCAATTATACATGAAATAATCATTTACAAACTGCATTTTGTATTTACTCAGACTCGTTGTTTAATATTAAAGTTTGCTTGATGATCTGAAAACACAGGAAATCAGGAAGGGGCAAATACTTTTTCACTGCGCTGTATGTCAGCATACCTTTGGCCATATATTGTAATTCCAGAGTAGCGCAGCATGTTTTCTCATATGTTGTTTCGTTGGACCCTCCTCCTGAATGCTAACTACTCATGCAATATTGCATTCTTAAAATCAAGTATCTAAACTAGTCAGCAGCTGCTCACCCACTACAGGAGTGGCCTTCAGAGTGGAATAAATATATCAGCAGCATAAATAAAACAGTGGACTGTAAATGCATTAGGCACAGGGGTGCAAATGTAGTCTGGCAACTGTGGAGTGGGGATATGTGGGCGGACATGGCAGTAGGCTATGGCCTACACACTGTTTAACACTGGAGTTCGTAAAAATTTGAGACTGTCCGAGCAAGTAGCCCCCCTTCCTTACTTCCCACCCACAAACCCGCCCATACATCAGAATATAAATTACAACTGAAAAAAGGAACCAGGCATTATAGTCAGCATAACCAACCAAGTAGTATAATAAAATTATACGCCCACAAACCTGCCCCCTTCTACAGCCCAGACTCGCTGCTTGTTATGTGTCGCTACATAAAGGCCTGTGCAGGGCTGGAGCTGTGTGATATGTCACTTGTTACAGCCACATACACCCCCAGGCCTGTGTGGAGGCAGGTGCAGGTGGCTGTGCCACACAGCTTCTCTCTGTACCCACTGCTGGCTCCACACACATACACACACACACACACACACACACACACACACACAGTCTTATCTCCTCCGGAGGGGCCCTGGCGCTTGAAACATGCCTAATTGTCAGAAGAAATTCCTTCTCGGCTGTAAATTTGTATGAGGCTTTTCAAAACGCACGCACACTGCGATCTGTATTACGATCTGCCGGCCCTCAGGGGCCACAGCGATAACCGTAATCATTCATGACTGCCTGTCTCCAGTATGCAATGAATACTGAAGCTGAATAAACATGCGGAGTTGGGCTTGAGAAAGTGATGTATTGGGAATGCATGCCCACAGCACTCCCCAACCAACTGTAACACACACACACACACACACACACACACACACACACACACAGATATACACCGCCTGTCAAGCGTTTGAGTTCACCTAGCTTTTCAAAACATTTCTAATAGAACCGAACATGGTGGTTTGTAATAACTCTAATAAGCTCGTTAGATTTCGCACTATTTCTCTGAATACAGCTGTTTCTCCGTGAATGAAGTGCAGTTGTCTCATCCTCTCATTACATTACCACCTGTCAGGGGGGTATGGGCGGGACAGCAAGTGAACAGTCAGTTCTTAAAGTTGATGTGCTGAGGCCTTATTGTGATGGAGCATCTCCGGAACAGCAGGTCCTGTGGAATGTTCCAGCTCTGCAGTAGTTAGTACCAACCAGGAGGGACAACAGGATCATGGGCACCCAAGGGCACCCACGTCTTTACATATAAATAAATAATATATACAATAATATATAAATAATAATAATATATATAAAAATTAATATATATACAAGCGTCCTCGACTTATGGAGATCTGTTCCTCCAAAGGCAAAGTAACGTGAAATTTTCACAAGTCGAAAAAAGCACCTGGAGAATCCAAAATGGCAAATGAACAAAGACATCTTCCTTGTATTGCGCTGCGCTGCGTTCATTTACTCCGCTCTCCAACATGTACAACATGTATGTGGTATAAAATGCAGATGCATACAGCTGGATGTGCGACGCTGTGTGGATTGGCTGGAAGGTGGAGTGTTTGGATGTTGGGCAGAGAAACCGAGGTCTGTATTTACCAAACCTCTATTCAAACACAGGATCCTCAATAGCACAACTGCATCACCAGCACCAGGTTCCTCCCCAGGGAGAGCGCGTCAGGGAGTCAGGGCGTCAGGGCGTCAGGGCGTCAGGGCGTCAGGGAGTCAGGGAGTCAGGGAGTCAGGGCGTCAGGGAGTCAGGGAGTCAGGGAGTCAGGGCGTCAGGGCGTCAGGGAGTCAGGGCGTCAGGGCGTCAGGGCGTCAGGGAGTCAGGGAGTCAGGGAGTCAGGGAGTCAGGGAGTCAGGGCGTCAGGGCTCCGGCCAGTAACACACCAGCAGGTGACTACAGACTGTGTGATCTAAGAAACAGAATCTCTCTCTCTTTTCACACACACACACACGCACGCACGCACGCACGTACACACACACACACACACACACGTACACACACACACCAGTGGCAGTCCAATCATCTCCTCACAGGAGGCAGGGAGGTGTCAGCAGTGTCTAATGAAGTGAGCTCACTGTGGCCTGCACTGAAACACAGCACCAGCAGCTTCAGAAAACTCCCATTCTCCTGCTTCTCCAGCTCCACAGCTGTGCTTCAGCCAACAAGCCTCTTCTCAACAACACTCAGCCCAGTGCAGCCGAGACTCTCGTCTAGTATCTGATATTTGTAGTTTCTGCACTGGAGCGACATTGTTCTCTCATCCAACACAAACAGAGCCACTGTATCTCCTCTCCACCCACAGTGATGCTCCACGTCTCCACCCACAGTGATGCTCCACGTCTCCACCCACAGTGATGCTCCACGTGTCTCTATGGTGATGATGGTGAAATAGTGAATTGAACTAAATCACTTTGGGGTATGGGGAATGTGAAGTGGGCACGTCCCAGAACACAAGCCCACCTCTGCACGTGCCTGACGAGCATTAAACTCTACATCACTTTAATGGCAGAGTGGCACTGTACTGCCATCTAGTGCACAATTAGCAGAATTACACTTTTGAAATGAATGACACCTTTGAATTTCAGACTTGCCGTTGGGTGTCAAAAAGTTGGAAACAGGGAATAAGTGATATTCCATTAAACTCTATTAATTTACATAGTTCAAGATGAGACATTATGAAATAATAACAAAGGTCCCATGTTTGTTATGTATAGTATGCAAATGACCCTGGCACATTTGAGAAACCAGCGCACTTCACTTTACTCTGACAGCTGTGAGAAAATTACCGTCTCAATTTATGGATCCTCATCCCTGGGTCTGGAAGCCCGGCTAATTGCGTCTAATGGCTCCAAAGTAATTTCTGTCATTACTGTCATTAACTCCGCGTTAAATCAAAATGAGTCCATTTATAGAACAAATTTTAATCTCTCCCATTAAAGGTGCATTTAACAACTTCAATATTCCCCACTGGCAACTTTGACGAAGAATGACATTCATGCTTTCTCGCGACACTTTGGAGGATGTTCTACCAGCCACTGCATTTTTACTGTAAGCAGAATAAGCAGTTGACCCTCCCATATAAAAATATAAATAAATAAATAAATGAATTGTTTTTGAATAGCAGTTGTTGAAAAAGCCAAATGAACTTTGAGATTTTCCTGATCCAAATTAAGGAACTGGAAGTTATATGAATTAACCAGATGCTGCTTTTTCCAAACCTAATTAGAAGCCAGAAACTCGTCTGGATCCTTTGACAAACAATCTGATCAAAACATGACAGTGGTATCAGTTATGACTCCATGCCAGTGGGCACCTGTCCTGGGTTTGGAGCAGCATCGTAATCACGAATTTCTGTACATCGAATACGTTGGACCCTGTGATAAGTGACATCACCCACAACTCTAGTGTATTAATTACACAGACTGTGTGTGTGTGTGTGTGTGTGGGGGGGGGGGGTGTCATTATGTCTGTGTTCATATGTAAGTGTGTAGTAATTTGTTAATGGCCACGGTGAGTAACTAACCCCACCCTGGCTGAATAACACAGCCACACACACGGGCACAAAGCCACACACACGGGCACAAAGCCACACACACGGGCACAAAGCCACACACACGGTCACAAAGCCACACACACGGGCACAAAGCCACACACACGGGCACAAAGCCACACACACGGGCACATGACTGACCCAGGAAGCCAGGACGGGTCAACAGAGGCAGTGACCCCCGTGCAACAAGGTCTCAGAGGATGAGAAATGTTAAACTCAATGTCAGGTAACATCAAACAATTACAGAGGAAACTGTAATGACAAATGTAATTACAGGGAAATAGATAATGCTAATTTTATCAAAAACTACAGTACAGAGGGGTAATGTCAATATCATGTAATGTAAAACTCCACAACAGAAGAAGAGTTCATACATTTAATTACAGAAGAAGAGGTAACGTCAGTGTCAGGTAATAAACTATTACAGAGGAAGAGAATGTCAATGTCCGGTAATGTCAAATGCAAACTTAATTACAGAAGAAGAGGTAACGTCAGTGTCCGGTGTGTTTGATGTTGTTTATACCACTATACCTGAAATATAATCTCTTCATTCGAGTCCTTGTTTCTGTGCATTATGTTCGTATGGAAGCACTAGACTAACTGTAGCTTACAGAACTGATAACAGCTTCATCTCCAGCTGCAATAGTTTTCCCATCAGATCCATCGCTTTGCGGCCAAGTGAAGTTGTAGAGTCTCTACCATCGTCCCCACAGCGACTTTGTCTAACAGTTTACTAGTTTCAGCTGAAAAGTGAAAGTGGCATTGAGTGATTATCCATTATACAGAGAATTCAGTGCAACTGCCCAGGTCCGCTGCCATAGAGCTGCAGTTTTCCTTTTTCAGTCTGTTGTTGTGAATGGAAACTGACGTTTATAAATAGAAAATGGCACTTTTCCAAGTACCCAATTACTATTGAATGAAAGTAAAGAGTAAATACCTCATTCATAATTTTAGTACCTTGCACAGCATTGAAGTTTATAATTTTAAAATTTTATAAAAAAATAATTTTTTTAATTTTTTTTTATCGTTTCAGGAAGAGGTCAACAACTGATTTCAAAGATTTTATTTGACAGAGAGAAAAAATACAGTTACAAGTTAAAAGTTTGTGGAAATGCATAAATTCTCCTGTTCGATTGGGATCCAAGAGAGAAATAAAGAAAAGTGTGAGTTTTAAGTCTGAGACTATCTGTTGGGGTGTTTTCTGAGACTTTAAGGATTGAGAGATGAATGGGCGTCAATGGGTGAGTTATAGGTGTGTTAAAGGAACCCCGACTACTATGACAAGTTTAAGCTATAATATGTACTGTGCTTTCAATAATATATATGAGGTA
>JBBIGC010000033.1:15301891-15319803 GCA_037576955.1 Lepidarchus adonis
TGAATTTGAAAACAAAAAGTCAAAACGAAATAAAAACTAAAACTAATGAAAAATCCAAAACTATTATAACCTTGCCCTGCACACACACACATGCACACACAGCTCAACACGTGGCAGTCCTGTATTACTGTAAAGCATTTAGTAGGTGTTCAACTGCATTCTGCTACTGTATATGACAGTAAATATGCGTGTTTAAAAAAAGCCAGTGACATAACCACGACGGAACACTTTTTCACCTCACTGTATATAGCAAAAAGAATAAATGGATTATGAAAGGAGAATTAATTGTTAACTATGATTATTTTTTTTATTTTTTTTTAATTAAAAATTTGTCTGTCGTGTTATAAAAGTGATAATCCTCTTCAGGTCATGACATTTACATTTATTTATTTGGCTGACATTTTTTTTATCCAAAGCAACTTACAGGTACAGGCACAATAAAGCATTTGTAAGCATGCCCTTCCTTGCCTGTGATAAATTCAAGAAAATGCAGAGGCTCTAATGGCTTACTGCCTTAGTTTACTTAAAGTCACTTGGATGTTTTCTTTTCAGGTGTTCAAAGACAATGACTGTTAGACTATAAATAAAAGAGAAAACTCTTATCACCACTGTGGATTAAACCAGTGGAATTTCAGTTCATGAAGCTTATTAAGCATATAATTAAAACATTATTCCATGTATGTTTACAATTTAATAACACAAAGCAGCAGAAATATGATCGTATCACTTTCCCTTAATGGTGAATAAGTTGATCAGCGTTGATATGTATTATTTTTCTGATAAGCTGACCATTTAGTGCACAATTCTCTCAACAACAATTTCACTCATATAGCTAGAGTGTACTTTTAAAGTCTTAGGCTAAAGTTTTTGAAATAATTGAAACTGCAATTTCAATTATGGAAAAGCTATTTCCATTTTTTTCTCATTCCTACCAGTAGCTGTACCTTAATTTTTGCACATACAATCATGTCAACAAAATAAGTAAGTGCTTTGGAATTAGTTGATTTAAATATTTCAAAAAGCCAATTGTCCCTTTCTGATGATTTCTAAGCATACAACTGACATGCAAAAACATTAAATAAACCTACAAGAAAATACATTGAAGGAAACAACATTCTCTTGCAAAAAAGAACATGGCAAACTAAACAACATTACAGTTTGCCAAAGAACATGAAAAAAGACCAGTCTTTTGGAATAATGTGCTCTGGACAAAGGTATAAAAGATGGGATTGTTTTTCAGCTTCAACTTCACTAAGCAAGACAGAAATCTGAACAACACCTGTAGTGTGTTCTCCTGCAAAACCTGAAAGCTTTTGACTGATAAAAAATGACTTTATTGTATTGTATTGCCTGTTTTATTTAGAACTAACCAAAAAATACAAATTCCATTCTGTTTGTATTTTCCTATAACTCTATTGACTGTTTAGAGTTAAGATTTTGGATTATTATAATATATCTATTTTATTTATCTGATATACAATTGTACAATGTTCTACAGTACAGTAACTTCTGACAGAAAATAAATCATTTACACCAGAACGAACCTTATGTAGCTTTCACACCTCACTTTAACCTTTAAATTTGACAGAATTAGTGATTTGATTCATATCATGATATATATTTCGATATAGACTGATATGAAAAAAAAAGATTGTGAACATTTTTAGTTTAAATATTTACTATCAATACCACATATTTGTTAGCAGGAGAGGATATACTGTATTATAAGATTAACTGTATAAATCTAATGTTATTGTATGTGTTCTATTTCATCATGCTTTTAAATTTTTGGCATTTTTCTAGCATTGCTCAACATAAAAGAACTGTGTGACTAAATGATTAAATATGAAATAAATATAAACAGAAATGATTTCTATTCAAGCAATACCATATTGAGAAAAGGAGATTGTAGGCCTTTCGAGTGACAATAATTATATTTAAGTTGTAAAAGGAACTACAAGTTCAATACGGAACGTTACAGTCATATAGAGTACAGCCATTTTCCCAAGTAACACATTTTCTGCTTCTAACACAATTTAGTGTTTCAAATCCTCAGTGCTGAGAACTGTGTATAAAAAAATGCAGTCATATTCAAACAGTGTTGACAAACTAAAGTTCTACTCAGATACATGCTGACACTCTTTTTCTGAACTCCTGAGACTTTTTAAATATGCAGTTACTTGTGCTTTCAAATATCACTGAAAGTGCTTGCATCAAACTACATTCAGGTCCCTAGTGTATGTTTTCATTAAAAGTTTAGTATAGTAGTAGGGCTTTAGATTGGGAAGTGAAATTCACATTCATTATTTGAAACACCAGAATTGCTTTCAGTTTTAATAATGAATCAATTCAATCAACTCAGTCTGTTGGGATGTTTGTGATTATGTAACTGGCTTTAAAAAGTACTCAGACTCGTGGCAACTTATGTCATTTGTATGCCACAAAGATTCTGAGTTTCTACAATATGCAGTGTGATTTCTGCATTATTTTTTATTTTTAATAGAATTTTTAAAAAGAAGGGAACTGGGGTGGATTGTACAGTAATTATGTAATAAAAAGCATAGTATAAACATGAATGAATCAATCCAGTCAACTAAAACTCCAAAAATCAAATGTAGTTTAGAAAAAAAACATTTTTGAAGTCAGGCAACAAATGTATTCAATATAGTCACCACAACACTGCAACAACATCCCAAACCAGCCATTATAAAAAAATATAAATAATAATGTAGGAAACTGTCCCGAGACTGAGCATAACTGCCCATCTTAATGCTTTTTTTTCGACATTTCCTACCTCATACCAGTTCACTTTTCTAAAGTGTAATTCAAAATGACAACCATGTCTTAACTATGGCACACTCAAGGAAAATATTTAGGCCCCACACATCGGTTGCAACCTCTCAGTGTTTCCAAATATTAAACTTTTACAAATCTGCCATCTGCACTGATCACCCTGCGATGACTTATATAACATCCTCTAAAGAGACTCGCTTTGTGCCACCACTTTATGAACGACAGCAGAGCAAACTGAAAAATCAGCACCATGGACAGTGGCCAAACTCTCATGAGTGGGGGGCCCAGAAAACAACATGGCGGAAATCCATAAGCTGCCAATGGTGACACACTTCTACATAAAACAAGGCTAATGGTGACTGTGTTGTCACATAAAGTGATAAATCCACTCGCAGAAAAGCTCTGAAAGGCTTTAAAGCTAAGTCTTTATGAGGGTGTGGAGTAATCCATTTTCCAAAACAAGAGCTTTACAACAGCCTGAGCTCACATCAGCCTGTGGTGACATGTTGACACTAATAATATTTTTATATTATATATCATATAATATCTATATATATATATATATATCTATATATATATATATTCGCTGGATCACAGAGACAGACAACTATTAAAAACGCTCACACCTATGGGCAATTTAGAGTAGCCAGTCAACCTAAACCACAAGCCTCTGGACAGTGGGGGCAAAACAGAGCACCCAGAGGAACCCACACAGACACCTGGTGAAAGCTTGTGCACTTCACACATAATGCACTTGTGGAGATCAAACCCACGGCTTTCTTGTTATGAAGCAACAGTACAAACCTTCGCATAATTGAACATTAATGTAGCAGCAGAATACATGCAGCTTGGTGTTAAAGTTTCTGTAAAAATTACGACACTCATTACTACCTCATCGGTTCTACTTATGATGTGGGTTTGTCAACACTGGATGCTTATTAAGACAATGGCACTCAGTCCTGGTGTTTTACCTCACATTATTATTAGAGGTGTAATAATTAATCAATTTGTACTGACGCATCAACCAAAATAGTGCATGATCCATGATCAATTCATTTTAATGATTTTTAATGTTTTTTGCTGAGAAGTTACTTTTGCTGACTACAATGCTGTATTTGATTCTTAATATTAACAAAATATGTAAAAATGTAGCAGATTGTGTGAAATCTATTTGTTTTTTATACTGACCACAGATCCCAGCATGGAACAGAATCGCTGCAAGCATTGAAAACAATCGGTTCATTGGCTAAATTAATTGACGTAGGACTGAATCGAGAGGACCCTTGTGATTCACACCCCTAATTATTATAGACAACATCTTTTTAATGAGATCTGGGAAATTTGGGTGCCAAATTTTCCTCAAACCATTCCTGAGCACTTTTTGTATTGTGACAGGGCGGATTATCCTACTGAAAAAGGCCATGAATGGGAGTACTTGGTCTGCAATAATGATTCGGTACATGGTGCATATCAAAGTAAGAAGAAGGCGAAGATTGAAGACATTTTTGGTAAATGATTAATGCTTGGAAAAAAACACAAAAATAAAAAGTTAAATAAAAAAAAAAAAATACAAAAACAAAGCAGAAAACTGCCTAAAATTATCTATGTAGAATTGAATCAAAAATGTTTTACAGTGAGGACACTTGTGATTCACAGTCCTAGTTATTTTGGACAATATGCTCATCTTTTCACACAAACCGTTCCTGAACACTTTTTGCAGTGTGACAGGGTACATTATCCTACTGAATAAGGAAACCTCTATTGGGGAAAAGGTGCACTTGGTCTGCAACAACGATTAGGTAAATGGTGCACATCAAAGTAAGAAGAAGGCCAAGACTGAGGTCACCGATAACATCAAAAATCAAACATAGTTTAGAAAATGACAAAATGAGGCAGAAATATTGCTGAAGTCAAGACACCTGCGATGAATTGACTCAATATAAGGTCACCACAACAACAATCCAACCAGCCATTATAAAACACACACGAGGCAGAAAGTGGCTGAAAGAAGGGATGTAGGATGGAATTGTGAGGACACTCGTGATTTACAGCCCTAATTTTATAGACAACACGCTCGTCTTTCTCACACAAAGGCTATGGATCCCACATCATCCAGGCATCAGTTACCACTAAGAAGAAGGACCGTGGGCCTCCACGTAAACACGCCTCCGCGCGCGCGCGCACTTACCCAGCACGAAGAACGGGAGCTCGGTGTTCTCTAGGTCGTCCACCACCACCACATCGCCGGGGAAGTCGTTTCGGACCGAGAAGAGCAGCTTGGGCTCCGAGGCCGACGGGCTGTGCATGATGCTCAGGTCGTTCTCCCGCAGGAAGGGAAGCGCCGACACCGTCACGCTCTTCATCTTACACTCGGGGTCCTGTGCGCGCTCCTCGTCGCCGTTCAGGCACCGGCCGCCGCGCAGCACGAGAAGCAGCCAGAGAGCTGGCACGAGGAGAAGCGAGAGAGGAGCCATGTTGGTCGACGCCTCGGTGGCGGGATTTTTTTCTGCACGCGCTCGCTCTCCGGACTGTGAGGTGGGGGTGGGGTGGGTGGGTTTGTCGAGACAACACGAAGAGGCACGAGCGGTAGTCCAAACGCCTGCAGATCCTATAAAAACGGCCCGGCTCGATTATATAGATCCATCTGTGAGTGTGTGTGCGAGTGTGTGTGTGAGAGAGAAAGAGAGAGAGAGGCGGAACTCAGCAGCATCACTGCGCATCGAGCAGTTTGAGCAGCGCCGCAGTGCACGCGCCGTTTCCAAAGTGCACCAGAGGATGTGCCTGATCAAAATAGGCCCAACGGAACAGACCCCATATAACACAACACAAGACACCAGGCCCCTCTCTCCTCACTCGTGATTTTCTGTGTGTTCTGTAGTGTTTTCATGCTGATTTCAAATTTTAAAATTAGTTTTTCTCTACCACGAATAGTTGTTTTGATGAAGCTAATCAAATACTGTATGATATTTGGTATAGTCTAAGCCATGGCTGCCCAGCTCCTCTGGAATATCTCTGTGAGAACCTTCTGGGTCAAAAGTCTCCTGCTGAATTCAGAGCAGAAATTGGGATGTGGCATGTGGTTGAAAATCCACTGCTCCTATCTTGAGATCTTTCTAGAAAATGTAGGTACAGTGAGTGAGGAGCAAGGAGAACATTTTCACCAGGGCATTCAGTCAATGAAGCATCTTTACCAAGGTTTCTGGAATGAGAGGATGATGCAGACTACTGTTGGATGCTGTATAGTGATAATCCAGAAAATTAGACACTGTTAGCAGCCTGACACCGTTCTGTAGATCAAGACCATTGGGAGCCATTTTGGTGAGCCACTGAAGAAATTGACAGCTTACTTCATTGGTGCTGATACACATTAGTCCTAACACAAAAAGCTTGTGTGACTGGATCGGATTTTGTTTTTAAGTTGCTTTGTGTTGGAAACCTTTGTTCATGTCTGCATTCCAGTGCACACTCCAACCACTAGTGAAATAAAAATTCCTTTTTGTTTTAGTGAAGACACCATCACACATGTGGAGCAGCAGGCAGCTATCAACAGCAACTGGTTAGCAGTGTAGCAGGATTGCACCTCAATTGTACCTCCAACCTGATCATTTTCATTCAGGTTCCTAACCACTAGGCCACCACTGTCCACAACTGGGCAGCTCCATATACCACAAGCACCTTTCTCAGAGTTATGGCCAAATATGGAAGTGAATCAGGGAATCTGTATGGAAGCACATGCTTCAAAGTCAGATCAAAGAGCCTGATTTGTCGGCGAGGAAGCAAAAGCATCTTTTCACTCAAAGAGCAGGTGCAGGTATTTGGTGGTGGTGGTTGGGGGTGCACACTCTTCTCTCCACCAATGATCTCCTTGTGAAATCTTGATCTTCTTCCAAGGCTTAGCTAACTGTGAAGTACTTTTTTGAGATGAAAGGGCACAAGTCTCATTTCAGCTCTGACCTGCTCCATAATTGAACTCTGAGGACAGTGTTTAGGGGCGGGGAGGCTCATCACCACCATTTAAAAAGGCCTATGCCGTTTTTCATCCACACTTGTAAAGCTATTGCTGGCCATAGTGTGCACTTTCTTTTGCCAAATGCAGTCTGCTGGTCACTTCAGAGAGATGTGCTGATGGCATGATGAAATGACTCTTCTGAACAGTTAGCCTGTCCTTTCCCTTAACAGCATAAAAGGCCTGAGAATAGTAGGGGTGTAAATCACAAGCATCCTCTCAATTCTGAATTGATATTTTATCCAGTGATCTGAGTTTTTGGTTCCTTTAAATTTGCAGTGATTTGTTCAGTTTGAAACTGGGATCTGCAGTCATTAAGAAATGTAATGAAATTTCACACAATCTTTCACACATGCAGACAGGTTATAATCTGAACATTTTATTTCTGAAGGTCAAGTACAGTTATGGAGTCATAAACAAAAACAATTTCTCAGTAAAAAAAAAACCCTGCCCACAGTGAAATGAAGGTAAATTAATTGTGAAATTGTGGAATGTGTTTGTGTTATGTAAAGTTTTGGTCACTAGATTGATACAGATTGATATATTGTACAGTACATTACTGCACATAAGTTTAGAAACTGTCATATTCATCATTTCTGTGTCTTTCCTTGTAATATTATGATATTGAATAAATAAATACAATTTTATTTTTGGAAACATTTTCTGGACATTTTGAATTGATTTTTTTGAATGACACTGTTAGAGCATGCCTTTTTATTTGTATTTTTTTTGCTTATTTTTTACCCCAACTGACCTCTGTCTTGCATGTAAATTGATTATGAATTTATGATGAATAGACAAATGGAAATATTTCGTTGAGTGGCACTTTTTACTTGAACTTTTTTCATATTTGTGCGTGTTGTTTCTTCTCCTTTGAAGTTGCCATGTTGGATAGATGAGGTTTGATTGTTTACTGCAGTTACATGTTGATAGTTCTTTGATTGGTTATCTTCCCCAAATTATTCAAAATATTCAAACTGGACATGAATGCACTATAACTCCAAACTTTATACACATATATTTTTTTAAATGATTGTTGGAATTCTTTTTTTGAAGTTTTTGAATATTCAGAATGTTTTTTACCCAAGGATTTGTTCTTTAAGATGCAACCACTTTGGGAGTGTAAAAGTGCACACACTTTCTTCTGTGTGTGACATTCATGTGTCCATTTTTCCCTACTCTCAGCCATGCAGCACTGTCAAGTCTCCCAGCTAAACACTCAGCCATGCAACTAAACTGTCGGCTGAATGGCTGGTTTAACAACATGGAACAGACCAGATGAAAAGGCAGCCAGGCGAGTTTCTTTGGGAAACCTTGGCCACCTATGGTACATGGCACGGCTGGGAATCGAACATGAAAGAACATGAATACCAATGACACAGCTCATGTCTGCACTACTCCACTGTGCTTTTGAAATGTGATTTGCTAAATTAGGCAAATGCAATACTACCAAAACCAATGCCCCACACATTTGGCTGGATTTTGCAAAAAATGTGGCCAGTCTGGGCTAGCATGTTTCAGTAACCATTGCCAGTTCCTCTCAGTGGATAGAAACAATTCTGAAGACCAAAGTCAGTTCCCAATTTTAGCTCACTAACAGAAGCACCTATCTTCTCAACATGTTCAGAGGAATTTAAGCAGACATGATACACACACACACTTGTCCTTTTTTTGGCATCAGTGCCAGTGCTGGGAGGCAAATGGGTACAGAAACCAACAGCCATACCTCACTCACAGAAAACGCCACTGGAAAAAATCCATCTTGATAAAAGGTGATGTTGAAGAGGCCTGGGGAAGCACTAACTGGAAGCGGTTTTGCACTTTCACACTCCGTTATGGAGCGTAACCCCAATATGAACTCTGTCCTTTGGACAAGAGCTTAATTTTCAGCTGCAAAGAAGAAAAATTCTTTACTTCTATTTGCTAAGCTGCTTTCAATTTCATTGCATGCGCAGTGGGCTCTGTTCACAAGCTCAGATGTGGAGATCTGAAACATATTTTCAAATAAATACGATAATTTAAAACTGGCATTGTATAGCATCCTTCTAGTCTAATCTAGTGTAGAGAGCAGATGTGTCACAAACATAGCTGGCTCCTACTTTTCTTTGTTTATTTAGTGATGTATTAAATTTGTTGCTTTTTATATTTATTTCAAACCAACGACCTGTACTGTGGCTGGTCAGATGTAAAATTAGTCCTTATGCTTGTCTATTCCAAGGCAGACATCATATAATTTCCAAACCACTGGCATGCATTATATTACACAGTAAATTGAGGTCAAGTAACTAGACAGGGGGGGAGACCAGATGAACATGAGATATAATGCTGAAAAAAATACATTTTTGCATATTTATCACACTTACATGTTTCAGATCATTAAACCAATTTTAATTTTAGACAAAAAATAACCATTCTCATGCCATTCATACAACATGGAATTTTTATATATATATATATATATATATTATGTAAGGATAAAAGATATATCAAAAACTGATTGGCCCTATGTGAAAAAACAACATTTGTCACTTAAATCTAATAACTGGTTGTGTGCTTGAGCTTCAGGGCTTGGACTGACGTCCAGACATTCTTCTTAGCTGGATTTTCTGATTTTTTCTTGTCGAGAGCAGAATTCGTGTTTCTATCAATTACAGCCAGTCGTCCAAGTCTTGAACTAGCAAAGTAGCCCCAGACCATCACTGTACCACCACCATGCTTCTCTGTTGGTATGATGTTCTTGCATGAAATGCTGTTAATGTTAGTTTAACTCCAGATGTAAGAGTATGCAAACCTTCCAAAAAGCTCAACTTTTGTCTTGTGAGTCCATAGAGTATTTTCCAAAAAGTGTTGGAGATCATCAAGAGATTTTTTGGCAAATGTAAAATGAGCTTTTATGTTCTTTTTGATAAGCAGTTATGGTTGTGGAACTTTCTCATGGATGCCATTTTCTTATTGTTGAATCATGAACAAGTAAGACCTGCGGTTCTTTATATGTTGTTCTGGGTTCTTTTGTGACATTCTGGATCAGTTGTTAAGCACTTGGAGTAACATATTTTGCATTTTGAGATGCTTTAGCCTATTTCATTTTGTCAGACAGGTTCTATTTTCAGTTGTTTGTTGATTGACCATGACTGGCAGTTATCAGCCCTGGTTGTGGCTAATGAAATTGAACTACACTTCCCAAAAATGTGTTTGATCACAGTTAATTCATGATTGACCAGATTGACTTTTTCATACAGGACCAGGTAGGTTTGGATAGCTTTAATCCCTTAGTAAATGAAATCATCATTTAAAAACTGCATTTTATAATAATATACTATGTCTAATATTGAAATTAGTTTAACAAATATAAAAAAAAAAAAAAAAAATCAGTAAACATGTGTTTTTAAAATGTATATGATCTGTAAAAGTGTGAGCGTTAAAAAATCATATGTTCTTTATTTGGGCTATACTAGGTTCTGTCCCAGGAGAAATGTTATTCACACACATTATTGTAGAAATAAAATAAAGACATGCTATAAACGCTGTAGAAACCGCTCCATTCTGTCATGGTATTGCTTATGGATTCTGTTTATGAAGCGAATAAGATATCTGCTATCTTTGTTGGAGCTGCCAGTACTGAGAGGAATGATAAAACAGCATTCAGCTTTCTGTGGTAAGACAGACTGCTGCATACAAGCTCTTATCCAAAGCTTTAGAAGATCTTAATACGGTGTGATTATTTTTCCTCTCTCAAATACCTCTATTGGTAATCCATTTGCCTTGGGTTTGAACTCATTGAGACTCATTGGTTGCCATGTGTTTTCCAAATCCAAAAAAAAGAAACACTTTCACCTGGAGAGCATAATCGTTTAAACAATTCTTAAGCAATTATTAACAACTAGACTGAATTATGTACAGTTTATGTTAGAATATACCTACAGTATGGATTGAAATACCTTTTTCAGTCTGAGCTCTGCAATCATAGTTTAAGCCTAATCTGCTTTTCTCAGAAACTCACTCTGGTTTGGAATCAGCCGTCAACGTATTACCTCTGACATTGTCATAGTGGAATTTCAGTTACACATCCTTCCCTGAGCATCAAAATGCACACGCACACGCACACGCACACGCACACGCACACGCACACGCACACGCACACGCACACGCACACACATAGTCAATGACAGTCAACAGGTCCCTTAGCACTTAACAAACAGGTCACATTCAGTCATTTGAGTAATTTAAAAACAAGGTTACAGATAAATTCTTGGCAAACACACATTTTGAGAAAGCTAAAGAAATGTGCAGACTAAAAGCCTAGAGTTTTTACTTTATCTTCCAGTATGTGTTAAGAATAATTTACTTTCTTCTTTAAAGTCACTGCACTGGAAGGTTGAGGTTTGACAAATTACTGCAATCAGTTTTTAACAGTAATTACTTGATAGGTTATATGTCGGATATTTTTCAAATACATATTTGATGTTAATTTCACAATAGCTGCTTTCTCAATCATATACAGCGTTCTTCAACATATTTTTAGCATCTATTGAGTAGTATCATAGTGTGATTGTTTTATTAACCAATGGCTTTGTTTTTTTACACCAGCTTACTCATTTTAATTATCTTTTCAAAAGAAATGTTAATAGATTAACTCTTGGCAAACACACATAAAAAAACACAAACAAAAAAACAAACAAACCAACATAAAAAATGAAATGTGCACAGAAGCATTAAATATGTTTTGACATATGTGACCCTAGTGCACTAACAACCAAAGTTTTCACTCCGAGGCAGAATTCATTCAAAAGTATCTCCTTATGTTACTTTCTAAATGTTTTTTCTCTTTCCTGCAAACAGGTGTCCTTCCTCCCTTTTGCACTGATGGTAAGAAGCTTCTAGAGACCATTTGGCTGAAAGCTTAGGTAGGCTTTCTCATTCACAAATGCAATGTGTTGTATTCCCCCAAATACCCATAGAAAGGATCTGTTCTGTTCTGTTCTGTTGAATGTTCAAAGACCATACAATGTAAAATGCACTATTGAGAAAGGTTACATAAAAATGAATAACAATAAATAAACAAGATAATAAACAAATAAGGCAATAAAAGTAGCTCTAGTTGGAAAGCGGAGTGTTGTATTGCCTCAGAAAAATGCACAGTTACTGTAAATATTTCATTGACCTTCCAACCCTCAAAAATGTTTGCAAGGGTCCTTTATTGAGGGCGCATTCTTTAATCGCATGGCCTTTCCTAACTACGTGATAAAACTTACTGAAAAAAATTAAAAGTTAATTAGTACAAAGATTAATAACTGACTAATGAGTCTTGGGTTCATGGGAATAATGTCATGCACTGAGAATATTGCTGTGCCACTAAAATAACTCTAACATTCATAACTAATTTTAATGTAATAAGATTTTATTCCAAGTAATCTGGGAGCATTTCAATCGGACTATTACTCATGAAATATTCACACAATGCATAGGGCCGCTGAGATGAAGTGTAAAAGCAAAATAATTGCATTTCACATATAACAGTGACAGTGCTTACTATGGAGACTTCCCCCAAGATTAAAATCCTGGCAGTTGTGTATGTAAATGTTTTATGAAGATGAACATATGAAGATGTTTGTGGAGGAAAATGTATAGGCTGAAAAAACTCTCAAATTTGGATGTGAAAGAAAAAGCAGCCTGTAGAACTGCAATATAACACTGTTTTTGTATGAAAAGAAATGAAAACATGTCTAATTTGATTATGTATGAAAACTGTAAGCATAGCCCTTCAACAAACCAAGGCATTGATGCAACAACCTTGAGGCCAACTGATGATGTATGTGCACTGTGCGATTCTGACATACGGTGTATAACACTTACTCTTGAATTTCTCATTTGCAATGGACTATGTCATAAAAATGGTAAACAGCTTCCATAAAACAATAATCTGAACTTAATATCTAATCTGACATGTGAGAGGCTAGTATATATATAAATATATTTTTGATGGGTCATTTGTTATAAATTGGTCATAAGTCTCAAAAACATCATTCAAATTTTAAATTGATCAATACAGATATTAAATGTAGCTTTTTGTATTTTTTTTTCCAAATTAGAGACTTTCTGTATGTTATTCTTGGTTTATTAATGTATTTATACATTTATTTAGGAAGAAGAAAGAAATTCACCTTATATAAATACAATTATTTTAAGAGACTAAGGAGAATTTCAAATTTTAAAACGTTCACCCACACCTTTTTTGGTAGTAGTTGTGAAGTTGATATAGATGTATTTAAACTTTCACATGCCCACTTCCTCATGCGTTTATACTGATAGGATTGATTTTGCCTGAGATTGCCTAATTGCACAAAGATTGTATTTAATGTTTATTTTTTTCTTTGCACTGACATGACAATAGACCCATGTCTATTTTCCATATTGCAGGCTTTGTGATTCCTAATTTCTCTTTGTCATCAATGAAACAACACCCTGTAATACGCATCTGAAGTCACGTGTGAGAGGGAAGGATAAAAACAGATGACTTGGGTCCAGATTGACTGTGGATAGCTGCCAGCTCACTCTCCAGAGATTGCACCCTCCAAGCATTTTATATGTCAGCTTCACAAGACGAATGGCAGTGGGGTGCATCTGCCACCTACCATCCCTCCACCCCACCCAAGATGAATCACCTGGAGTGTCCAGCTAGCCACTAGCCAAAAGTACATGGAGCTGTGATCTCACTATAACAAACACAGTCACACCTTGACCTTCTGCTCAGGACCACGATGAGGCCCTTGAGCCCCCGGCAGCTGGCGGTCTAATGCATCACTGGCGTGTGGAAGTGATGCCACGAGCAGCAGAAGGAGACCAGGAGACTTGTGTACCCCGGAGTTTGACCATCTGTGTCTTATCGGTTGTCATTAAGGTTTCTAATTCGGGGGCCGACTTGGGGATTAGCCAAACGAGGTCCGGAAATGTCATTACCCGGCTCCTGGTGAGGTGTCCTCCACATATTTACATATTTATACACCTTAATTGTCTTCGCTTCGCAGCCATGACATTGAGGACCGACATCAAGGAAAGGAGATGTCAGCGTGCTCATGCTGGCACATTCTGTTCCAGGTATTACATTTAAAGCTAAACTGGGCTGACAACATTATCCTCTACACTAGGATGGACCATTATACTTGAAATAAGAGAGACTTTATGTTAAAGCAGATGATCATACTGCAATTGCCTCCTTCAGCTGCCCTGTTATGTTAATTGCTCCCTAGTACTTTCATTTTTAGAATCATTGCGCACTCCACAAGTGTTTGTCTCATAAAATCAGTTATCTTTACATCCACTGGTAGGTTATGGGTTTTTGCTAATATGATCATTTAAAAAATGTCATGGTTAATGTGCATTGACCTCTTCACTGGTAAAATCCTATAGCTTACATTTTGGCATATTTCTTTTTTTTTCCACAAGGAAAATGATTCTTTGTCATTGTGAACACAAAATACACCACAATTAAATGTGATGTCACCACCCATCCACACGTGGAGGAGTGCACAGCAATGGTGCCTGGGCTGGGACTTCCCATCCCAAGAGCACCACTAGGCTCCTACTGCCACAAACAGTGCCAGGGTACCCTGCAGTACCTCGCTCAGTGTTGTCTGGGCTGGAACCTTTGGATTCCAAGGACAAGTAAGTAAAATGTAATTAAAATGCACATATTTAAAGCACACCAGTGTTTCCCATAGTGCTGTACAATTCAATACACACAACTAAAAACTTAAGACAGAATAAAATGTTTAAAAGGTAAGAATGGAATCAAATTAAGTAAATAACCAAGAATAAACAAGCATCATGAACATTAGGCCAACAATAGACCACCGCCAAGATCCCCCTTTGACACTGGTGTTGTTTTATGTTACATTAAATTTTTAAAAATTTATTTTTAATTGAATAATCAACTGCTGAATTACATAAATGTCTTAGATTATCACAATAAAAATGGATTTACAATTAGACTTGGAAGTGAACTTTAGCAGTGTTTACATACTACATATGGACCCAATTGCCAGTGGACTTGTCCAATCCAGCGTCTGGAGCATCTTAATGCCCTACTTCTGGTTATACTTCTGGTACAAACACCATGCACCATCTCCCTGTACTTCATGCTTCATATGCGTATGCTGAATCTTTTACTCTAAGCTATAGGCTTCTGGCTGCCACCTCTAGAAACGAAGACTGTTTTCATTTTCTGATTATTGTTGTTGACCAGAGGAGGTTGGCCTTGGTTCCTTCCTCCAGCTGAGGGAATGTTTTCTCACCCCTGTAC
Source organism: Lepidarchus adonis (assembly GCA_037576955.1). Classification (NCBI taxonomy): domain Eukaryota; kingdom Metazoa; phylum Chordata; class Actinopteri; order Characiformes; family Lepidarchidae; genus Lepidarchus; species Lepidarchus adonis. The sequence goes on from JBBIGC010000033.1 coordinate 15,316,990, forward strand.
CTTATTAGGTTCTTGGACCTGGATTCTTTAAAGCTGCTTTGTAACAATGTCAGCTGTAAAAAGAGCTATAGAAACAAAACTGATTTGTCTTGACTAACTAACGTGTTTACAAGCTTTTCATTGTGCTTGAAGAGTTAAACTGCCCGTAAAAGGTGTGTTCTTTAATGTTATTTGAAGCATTTAGCCATGCAATGCAAATGTTAAAAGTTTTTAATGAAAACATCCTTTAAAAACATTAATTTCATATAGGAGTAAGTGTTTATGGGCATTTTCATTTCATTCTATGATGTGCTCTGAAGCAGAGAAATGCAGAAAACTAGTAAGGTTCACAAAGGAAATAAAATGCAAAACACGGAGCTTGTGTATTTTTATATAAGGTTCCAGCAGAGAAGATAAAGGAAATGCTGCACAGTCTCCAGTCAAAAGCAGGAGAAGGCTCACTCAGCTGGGTTCAGGGTATAGACCCACAGTCAGGAGAAATACATGAGACACATATTTGTTGTGTTCTGAATGTTGAAACTAAAATGCATGCAACTACATTGGAGTCTGGAATGTGCACTTAATCATGTCTGAATTTCAATTTTTACCCTGAAGAGCAGAGGGGTAAATCAAAGAAAAATGTCTTTGTCCCAAACATTATGGAGGGCACTGTACATGACATAACGCTGGGCCCACACTGCATATCCGACCTAATCTTCGTATCTGTTTTATGTAGAGAACAAAAACTGCAGCTGAGGTACGAAAGTATAAACTAAAGCCTAGAGCACTGAAGATATCAATATAGTGTGGGTGGAACCTAAAACACTTCAGTGTTCTGAAACAAAAGATAAATATGTCCCTTGGATACTGTGCACTGTCAAAATTGTTCACTTCTAGCCATGAAAAGCCGTAATGCGCCAGAGATGTGTGCCTTAATCTCTCATTTGTTCAGGGGGGAATGTTCATTTCAAAGGCCGCACTTCTCCTGGCTGCCTCTTCACACAGGCAGAGAGGCCTGAGAAGGAAAGAGAAGTCACCACACAAGATGTAATACTATTCAAAGGAATGTGAACAGACATAATTTCACAGAAGACCGCAGGCAGCTTTTGTTTTGAAAATTCATAAACCACTGAAGCGCTTCCCTTCAGGGGACGCCAGTGTAGTGAGACAGGGGTGATCTTTTTTCATATACCAATTTGAAATGTGTATTAACAGTGATTATATTTGTCACAGTGAACACGCAATCACAGAAGAGCACAAAACGAAAAGTGACCCCATAACCCATCCACACATGGGGCAGCGAGCACCTGTCAACAGTCTGGGGAGCAGTGTAGTGGGACGGTACCTTCCCCAAGGGCACCTCAGAAATGACTGAGCTGGGAACCTGCAACCTTTTGATCACAAGGGTCCTAACCAGTAGTAGTGGTGGTACAGTTTGTTGTAACAAATGTTTTGTGGTTTATATTTGGTGTTCTTGAGAAAACCATTATGTAATATTTGTAACAAATGATATTTGCATTTTACAAATTTGTACCATATAATTTTTGGTCCACAGACCCCCGAGAGCAGGAGTTTGGTAGTTCCCCTCCTGGCAATTAACAGGTAACCTGAAGCAGGTGTTTCTGAGAAGGTGCTGGACACTGACTCTCCAGGATCCATCCCTTCTCTAGATCCATAGACCTATGATCCACATACACACATTAATATTATAGACCCACTTAGCACCATGTCTGAAAAGCAGTCTCTAGCAGTGCTAACACATTTTTCCTGCAAGAATATGGAATGTAACATGACTATGACTATAATCACTCTTACAGTACATGCTCTGTACAATATGATTATTCAGTGCTGAAAACGGGTCACATGACCAAACAGCCAAAGCAGGTATCTGATATTGACTATTATTTTGTTCTTTTTAACTGATACCAGTATGTCAAACAGTGTTAGAAACCACTAAAGCAAGTTCTGTAGAAGACAACATCCAACACCAAACATGCCTTGGCATATTGATTACATTTGGAGTAGTGGAAAAATAGCTTAAGTTGATTTTATGTTCAATTGTTCCTAAGTTTCACCATTAGTTCTCATTCAACTGAATAAGTGGCCTATAGTGGCATAGCCCTTACACTTTGGAATTCTATTCCTCTCTGTGATTACTCTTTCTTTAAATCTGAACTAAACTTATGCCTAACTAAAACTTAACTAATGTTTTAAATGATTTATTATTATTATTATTATTATTATTATTATTATTATTATTATTAGTAGTAGTAGTAGTAGTAGTAATTGTAGTAATAGTAGCAAAAACAACAGTAGTAGTAGTAGTAGAGGAAGCAGCAGTAGTAGTACTACTACTACTCGCAGTAGTGGTAGTAGTAGTACTACTACTAGTAGGAGTAGTAATAGTAGTAATAGTAGCAGTAGTAGTAGTAGCGGCAACAGCAGTAGAATAGTAGAATAAATAGTAATAGTAGTACTAGCAGTAATAGTACTAGTAGCAGCAGCAGTAGTAGTAGCAGTAAAGGGTAGTAGTAGTACTAGTAGTAGTATTAGTAGTAGCAGAAGCAGCAGTAATGGTGGTGATTGTGGTGGTAGTAGTACAAGTGCCTGCAGAAGTAGTACTGGTAGCAGCAGCAGCAGTAGTGATGGTGGTAGTAGTAGTAGTATTAGTGGCAGCAGCAGTAGCAGCAGCAGTATTAATAGTAGAATAAGCCATAGTAGTAGTAGTAATTGTAATAGTAGCAGCAGCAGTAAGGTAATTTCCTGGATTTTTTTTACATTCTGTCTCTCACAGTTGAAGTGAACCTATGATGAACATTACAGACTCTCTCATCT
>JBBIGC010000033.1:15389367-15400798 GCA_037576955.1 Lepidarchus adonis
ATATATGTTTTTTATTTATAAATAAATAAATACACAGTGGGTACGGAAAGTATTCAGACTCCCTTAAATTTTTCTCTCTTTTCTATATGGTAGCCATTTGCTAAAATCATTTGCAAAGTTTATTTTTCCCCATTAATGTACACACAGCACCTCATATTAACAGAACACAGGATCATGTGATATTTCAGTATTTCTTTTTTAATAAATCTGCAAAACAAATGTCAACAATTCTATGTTTTTTGTCAATATGGGGTGATGTGTGGCTGCAATATAACAAAGAGTGTTATGTATTTATATATAAAGTTAGGCCCAAAAATATTTGGACAGTGACACAAGTTTTTAGCTGTTTACCAAAACATATTCAGGATTCAATTATATAATCAATAAAAAAATGGGCTTAAAATGCAGACTCTCTGCTTTCTGGCTGTAATTTGAGTGTATTCACATCCATATTGGAGCATGGGTTTAGGAATCTTCCCTCGTTAACCTGTCATCAAATAAGCAGTTAAAAGGTCCGGAGTTGATTCCAAGTGTAGCATTTGCATTTGGAAGCTGTTGCTGTGAAGACACAACATGAGGTCAAAGAAGCTCCTAAAGGAGGTGAAACATCCTGAGGCTGAAAAAAAGAAAAATACATCAAATAGAAGCAGAAACGTTAGGAGTGACCAAATCAACGGTTTGGTACATTCTGAGAAAAAACTGCACTGGTGAGCTTGGGAACTCGAAAAGACCTGGACGTCCACAGAAGACAACAGTGGATGATCGCAGAATCCTTTTTCATGGTGAAGAAAGACACAACATCCACTCAAGTGAAGAACACTCTCCAGGAAGTAGGTGTATCAGTATCTAAGTCGACCATAAAGAGAAGAAAAGTAAGTAACAAGAGTAAATACAAAGTATTCACCACAAGGTGCAAACCAGTAATCAGCCAGAATTGACTTTGCCAAAAAACTTCTAAATAAGGCAGGAAAAGTATTCGGAATGCATTTTCAAATCCGCATTGAATTTTTCTACACATATCCCGCGCATCACGATGAAAATGCAATGGGAAGTGTCCTAGCTGTTAGTCTAAAAGCATTTAGGATGAATAACATTTAAATGATCATTTTTCTACTGTTTCTGCTTGGACATGTTACACACATCCAATCAATTTGGGTTATACATTTTCATTTTCATTCTGCACCAAATTTTGCACGCATGGAGGTGATGGAAAATGTAAATTGAAATACAGAATTACATTGCCATTTTGAATATTGCATTGCATTTTTGCATATTGCTACAGATAAGCTTCTATAGTTTCACAGTACAGATGGACAATGATCCAAAACATACTGTAAAAGCAACGCAGGAGTTTTTTAAAGCAAAGAAGTGGAATATTCTGCAATGGCCGAGTCAATCACCAGATCTCAACTCAATGCAGCAGTGTTTCACGTCACACAAGAGGAAACCCAGCGTTTGGTGATGTCAATGGGTTCCAGACGTCATTGATTCTCAACAAAATATTGAAATGAGGAGTGTTTTATTAAAAATAGCTACAATTCCTACATATATTTTTGTTCAGCCCCTTGAATGAAATCTTAAAATCTGTTTTTCAATTCTGTTGTTGTTTCATTTCAAATCCAATGTGGTGGCATGTAGAGTCACTGTCCAAATATTTTTGGGTCTAACTGTATATATACACATTTTGTCTGGAACATTGAATTACAGAATAACTTGTCACATTAAAGAACGTCAAATGCTTATAAACCAGTAAAGTTACCATCAGGGGTTAAATCCAATGCTCCAAATGGTTGTGGATATGGGCGGGGCTTATGCTATAGGCAGAGGTTCAGTCTGATCTCATCAACACATCATGGACTGTGTGTGTGTGTGTGTGTGTGTGTGTGTGTGTGTGTGTGTGAATCACAACAGTTGTGTGATCACAGCCTGGACACCACTTACCTGAACCATTTTGTCATGTTCATTCTGAAACCACCATGTTGTCAGACACACAGTCCCTGAGTGCCATCCCATAATGCACCTGTGTACGGACTTACGTCCATACCGTGTCAGGTTAGTCATCCCTAAATGTTGTTTTACGTCTGTCTCTGTGTGTGTGTGTGTGTGTGTGTGTGTGTGAGGCTTGAAGCACAAGGAAGTTGAAGCATATGACTTATATGTGACTGGTGTGAAAAATTAAGTACATCCCATCGAAATTGTTATTATTTTTCAACACATTTGAACAAGCATAACTTTCACCCTTTTTAACAGAACACCTACAGATAAAGGGGCTATACTTGAAACCACACTGTAAAGTAATTTTTCACTCATTCATTGTAGTATTGCCTTCTTTAGCAGAACATTATTTCTTGTAGCTGCTTAGCATAATTTTTGCAGATAGTTTTGACCATGATACAATTCCTCCAGTTATGTTCAAGGTGTTTAAGGGTTTTCTTGCATGAAATAGAATAGAATAGAATAGAATAGAATAGAATAGAATAAACCTTTATTATCCCACGAGTGAGAAATGTAGGTGTTACAGAGCCCTCAAAAGACAAAAAGAATACTGTGAAAGAAATGACAGCAAAAGTCTATATATACAAAGAATACCCCTATTAACAAATAAAGTGCAGAAACATGCTGTAAATGAGTAACATTAACAGCAATTAAAAAAAACAAAACAGATTATATGTCAGTCAGATATTGATGATAAAGAAATAATTTAACCGATGTCAAATCGCATTGTAAAGTCTGACAGCTGCTGGTAAGAATGACCTGTGGTAACACTCCTTCTTGCCCTGTGGGCGTAAAAGTCTGCTGCTGAACGAGCTGCTCAGGGCTTGTACATTCTCATGTAGCGGGTGGGAGGTGTTGTCCATGATGGATGTCAGTTTGGTCAACATCCTCTCCTCCCCAGCCTGTTTGATGGACAGAATTGGCCCTCTTGTCCTTCTTTGCAATTCCACCACACCAGCAGACCACAGCATAAAGGATGGCAGATGCTACCACAATGTCATAGGTGGTCCTGAAGAGAGTCCTGTTAACCTAAAGGATCTCAGTCACGAGAAGTGAAGACGACTTACACCCTTTTTGTAAAGTGTGTTCGAGTTTGTGGACCAGTCGAGTTTGTTGTTGAGCTGAACATCCAGGTATTTGTATTCCTCCACCGTTTCAATGTACAGACCTTGGATGTTCACTAGTGTAATAGGGGGTGACTTCTTCATGAAGTCAGTCACCAGCTCCTTCGACTTGCTGGCATTGATACAAAGATGGGTTTGTCCACACCAGCTGACAAAGTCATTGATCACCCCTCTGTATTCCAGATCGTTCTCCCCTGACACCCGACCAACAATGACAGTGTTGCCCGAGAACTTCTGGACATGGCAAGTGTCCGTGTCATAACTGAAGTCTGCAGTATATAAGGTGAATAGAAAAGGGGCGAGTACTGTCCCTTGTGGTGCCCTCATGCTACAGACTCCTTGGACACAAAGTCCCCAAGCCTCTAGTGGGGGACATACTGGGGTCTACTGGTGAGGTAGTCAATAATCCATGCAGACAACTGATGGTCCACTCCCACTCCCTCCAGCTTCCCCCTCAGCACTGAGGCCTGGATTGTGTTGAAGGCACTGGAGAAGTAAAAAAACATGGCCCTCACAGTGCACTTGCTGCTCTCCAGTTGAGAAAAGGCCCAATGCCGCAGGTAGATGACCGCGTCATCAACCCCAATGTTTGGCTGGTAGGCAAACTGCAACTGGTCTAGATCCTTCTTGACTAGTGGGTGAAGGTGGTGAAGAATCAGGTGTGAAGGCAATGGGTCTACAGTGGTTCGGCTCTTTGGGGGTACGTTGTTTTTGAGACTGACACCACGCAGAATGTCTTCCTCAGAATGGGGACTAGACTCTCTAGACTCTCTAATCCCTCTCTAGACTAAAATCTCACAGAATTGTCCTTCATGATTTCGTCTTCATTGGCTGACTCTGCATCTGGTCAGTTGTGATGGAGAGGCTGCAGTGTGGGGTGTAGGTGAGTGACTTCTGATGATCAGCATGGTTGGAGGAGGCAGAAGAGCCGTTGGGAGACAAAGGAGGGAGACAAGGTGCAGCTAATGTCCCTGGTGCTGTGGGGGTTTGGAGAGAGGTGTGATGAGCTCTGGTGGATGGGGGAGGAAAGGGCCTCAGAGTCAAACCTGTTAAAGAACTGGTTCACTTAATTAGCCCAATCCTGGTCTCCAGACTCTGTACCCCCTCCGTCCGGTGATAGTATTCCGTCCTCTCCACACATCTCAGGAGTTGCTCTGCCTGAGATGTTCCGCCAGCGTCCTCCTATGGCTGTCTTTTCTCCTTCTTATCTCTCCTTAGCTCACCTTCTTCTGGTCTTTCCTCATATCCTCTCTGTCTCCTGACCTAAATGTCCTCCATCTCTGCTTTAGTAGAGTCCTCAGATCTGGAGTCAGCCATGGCTTATTGTTAGAGTAACACCGTACCTTGAGTTGAGGACAAGGAAGCTTAATTAAAATCCCCAGTGATAAAAAGAAAGGCTTTGGGGTGTGATGTCTACAGCTGGGACACAACTGTTTGGATTTTCTCACATGCTGCTGCTGTATCTGCCGCCGGCGGAATGTAAACATTTATTGCGAGAATTCCCGCTGCAGATAGTACAGTCGTATGCTAATCGCTAATAGCTCTACATCCCGTGTGCAGCACTGCTCCTTAACACCGATTGTGCCCCATATTACACCATCTCTCATTCACATACACCACAATCTTCTTACCGGTCTCCTTGGCATTCCAGTCCTCTCACCAGGTGAAATCCCGGTGCAGTCACGTGAGAGTCTGGTGTGTGGTGTTCAGCCACGACTCTGTGAAGCACAACATGCTAGCCTCCCGGTACTCTCTGTTGGCTTGTCGATCTTATTGAAGAGAGATTTAACATTCCCTATAATGGTCTAGGGTACAGATGGTTTGTACCATCTCTTCCGCTCCCGACTTTTAACTCCAGCTCTACAGCCCTGTCTCCTCTGTCGTAGCTCCATGGTGATCTCTGGTCTTTCTCTTGGGTGCATCAGCTGGTTGCTAAGTGCTAACAGCTGATCCCAGGTGTAAACAAGGAAGCTGCTGCTTGGAGAGTTCCCTCACTGCTTCTCTTTACTGCTGCACCACTGCTCACTGGGTGCTGTTTATAGATCCCACAGCTATCTATTTATTTAGTTTATGTGTATCATGAAAATAATACAGAATGTCAACTTTTACATCATAATCACATCTGTAGGGACTGTATCAAAGAGTGTGTTTTTGCTTGTTCGGTTATTTTGAAAGATCAACAACTTCCATTGGATGTACTTATTTTTTCACACAACGCTGACTTCTTGTCAGAATGAGTGATTGGTCTTGTCTCAGAGCAGTTAATATTAGGGTCTCTCTCTCTCTCTCTCTCTCTCTCTCTCTCTCTCTCTCTCTCACACCCACAGGTATTCTGTCTGTGCTCTCTCTCTCATCTGAGTGCACATCCCTGGCCTCCGAGCTGCCCAAGGTTTCCTACGTGAAGGCCATAGATATCTGGCTGATCGCCTGCCTGCTGTTCGGCTTCGCCTCGCTGGTGGAGTACGCCGTGGTTCAGGTGATGCTCAACAGCCCCAAGCGGGTGGAGGCAGAGAAAGCCAGGATGGCCGCCCGAGAGAAGGCAGAGGGGAAGACTCCAGCCAAGATAAACAGCCTGAACGGCACCGGCGGCACCCCGCTACATGTCAGTACACTGCAGGTCAGATGCACAAGCAAGAGCATTAACTTCCCTTCCTTTATCGCAGCATCGCAAAATACTTTCCCTCAAGTCACAAAGCTCGTTTTCCAGGGGCTGCAGTTTAGAGGAGCAGGTTTTATAGCAGTTACTATTTCCTCAATAATCTTCCTTCTCTCTTTCCCTAAGGTTAAAAATTGCATTGGTCCCACTGTCTGCTGGGATTGGCTACAGCTTCCCCACAACCCAAACTGGAAGACCAGAATGAATTAAAAACTCAGTGTAAATGATGAGGCCCAATGTCATTCTACAGTGCAGCACTTCACCTGCGTTTGCTTAGGATATATAGAAAAGTGCGCACACACACACACACACACACACACACACACACACACACGTACACACACACACACACACACACACACGCCACACATACACACATATGACTACCAGGAAAAAAAATATTTTCAAATTACTTTTATTTTTCGTTTTCCCAATTGTTTGAAAGGTAATGAGAATACTCACAAGTTGTTTTTTTTTGTTTTTAAGTTTTATTTTCACAATATGTTGTGTCCACCACACTGGACAACGGAAGTTAGTATATCCGGGAGGTTAAACATTACATGCTCTTTAACACACACATTCAACAAACACACACATTCAACAAACACACACATCACACATACACACACATACATTACATGCTCTTTAACACACACATTCAACAAACACACACATTCAACAAACACACACACCACACATACACACACATACATTACATGCTCTTTAACACACACATTCAACAAACACACACATCACACATACACACACATACATTACATGCTCTTTAACACACACATTCAACAAACTCACACATCACACATACACACATACATTGCATGCACTTAAACACACACATTCACATATCACATACACATTACATGCACATTTAACAAACGCATATACATTACATTCACACATTACATACACACAGAAACACATTCAACAAGCACACACTACACACACACATTACATGCACTTAAACACACACATTCAACACACACAAATGGAAATATACATTACATGCACTTAAACACACATTCAACAAATATACACACATTACATACACATTTAACAAACACACACACATTACATACACTTAAACACACACATTCAACATACACATACAGAATATACATTACATGCACTTAAACACACACACATATACACATTACTTGCACTTAAACACACACACATTTATCAAACACACACACTACAAACACACATTTCACACATAAGTACTTGTCTCTCTGGCTTGGCCTGCTCTCGTCCTTCACTGCGGCTCTGTCTGTAACACAGTGTTTATCATCAGTGTATTTATGTGAGCCCGAGTCAACCCAACACACCTTTCTCATCCATGGGCTCACTCAGGGGCCTGACCAGCCCCCTCAGACCCCTGCATTAACCCAAACAGCTCATTAGAAAAAGTGAAAGCCGATATTTGGTGGGGGCCTGGTCCCGGACGCAGCCCTGTAGTGTATGTCATCACTTTGGGTGGGGTTATTGTGCACAGGGTGCAGTGCGCTGGTGTGTTATGTCTGGAGAGGCGCAGCCACAATAGCGGTGGGTAGCAGGAGCCGAATGACAGACAGGAGAAATGAGCTGGGTAATGCGCTCTATACAACTCTATTATAAGCCTTAAATTAACCCCAGAGGGAGGCTCCACGCAGGAGGCGCTGTGCTTCCAACACGACTCAAATCTCAACTCAGTAGATAAATATACAGCAGCAGTGGATGAGGCATCTGCAGCTGCTCCCAGAGACCTACACCCGCAAAGGCACCAGACACCTAGATTAACCTTCAACACACTATAGCAGTTACTAGGGGGTGGGAGCTGTCACAGAGGTGGTACAATACAGTACCATCACAATATTTGGGACCAATATTATATTATCAGAAAACTTCATTAAAATATAACTTTTTTATTTTTTCCAACATTTTTCCTCAATTCCCCACTTTTTGGCCACAGCCACCTGCTCGCATTGTCTCCTTCAATCATATAATTCTATATGATCACATAATTCTACCAACACTGGGAGGGTGAAGGCAATCACACGCATCCTCCCTGTCATGGGATGTACTGTATCTTTACAAACAGTAATTAGAAGAAAATGGCTGCTTCCATATAAGCAACAATACAATACTATAATGATATTTGGTTCACAGTACGATGTTATTGAGATTCTTACATTGTAAAACAGATGCTGGGTTATGTCTTTGCAGCCCTCTCTTACACTCTGACTTCCTTTATCATTTCTATACGAGAGGAACAATGTATTACGCCACCTTATGGACTTCATAAGAAATATTGTCTCGACTTTAGGATTATTTGTAATTTAAATTGCAGTTACAATTTTAATGTGAATTTTTCTTTAGAATGATTATTTATTTGATCTCAGTTATTATTAATTTTTGTATTTATTAGTGTAGTTTACCTTGGCCATTTTTTCATTTAAAAAATAGTTTTTTGGACCTGAGACATGTGTGCTGTATGTAACGTGCTAGAGTGTATACAAAGTTTATATATACAATTTTAATTAAATATTGTGATACTACATTTTAAATTGAATCTCTTCAATTTGAATCGGGGGTTAAATCATCTCTAGTCTCTCCAACCCATAGTTTTTCCTTTGTAATTCTGGAGGCGCCTCGAGTCATTCTGTGTTTAGGTAAGGCAGCGCAGCAGAACGGCTTGGTCTAAACCAGTGTAAATAGAAGTGATTCCATGTTCTGCTCCACAAACAGTTTGTTCTTTTTTACACAACACACAGGGACGTATGGGGCGTGCAGCGCTACCCACTGCCCAGTCTGTGTTTAAAACGAGTCCTCTCTGCTCATCAGTGTGAGTGAGGGCAACATGCATACAATTCATATTACAATACTGCAGAGTCAGAGTAACATTAATAACATTTAATATTGTAATAATGTTCAATATAAATACAATCATAATTCCAAAAATGTTGGGACGCTTTGTAAACAATACAATGATTTGCAAATTACACAAACTCATATTTTTCATATTTTATTTACAATAGAACTGTTAAAAGTGAGACATATTACTATTTCATGAAAAATAACGGCTCATTTTCAATTTGAAAAAAGTAGGGACAGGGCAACAAAAGGCTGAAAATTTAGCTAAAAAGAGAGAGTTGGAACATTTTGCAGCTAATGAGGTTATATAATATAATATAATAATATATAATATATATAATAATACATAGAAAAAGAGCATTTTAGAGGGGCGGAGTCTCAGATCCTGTCCACACATCTGTTTTCTGTGCATTTTGTTTTTCCGTCCACATATGTGTATAAATGTGTGCTCATGTGGATAACATAATACAAAAAAACAAAAAAATCACTTTTCAAAAAGATAAAGATAGACAGATGGTCGCCAGTCTGCTAAAAACTGTATAAATTGTTGAACAGTTCCTAAAATTACAATTATCAGTGCTCAGTTCTAAACACTGGGGGTAGCTTTAATGCCTTTAGCTTTTTGGCAGCTTGCACATCTGGAAAGACTCCATCTGTTCTGAAAGGTTTTAGAGCAACACATGCTCCCATCCAGACAGCCTTTTTTTCAAGGCGCCTTGTATATTCAGCAATTGTGCTGCATCTATTACAACAGCTTGGCTTTATAGTAGATATATGTATATCATTTATGTAAGGCACCCCTGCTGTGATTGGCCATCCTGAAAGGTGCATTAATCAAAGAGCGGAGTGGCCTAAAATATTCTTAATAACTTTTCTGTGAGTGGGTGGAGCATTTCTTATTGCATATTGTCTTTTCCAAAGATTTCTTTCTCTTCTCCCTCTATTTCTCTTTACCCTTCCTGCTCTCTCGCTCAGGTGACGGAGACCAGGTGTAAGAAGGTGTGCACCTCCAAGTCGGACTTGCGCTCCAACGACTTCAGCATCGTGGGTTCGCTGCCGCGAGACTTTGAGCTCTCGAACTTTGACTGCTACGGGAAGCCCATCGAGGTGGGGGCCACCGTGGGCAAGTCACAGGCCAAAAACAACAAGAAGCCTCCGCCCCCCAAGCCCGTCATCCCGTCCGCCGCCAAACGCATCGACCTGTACTCCCGCGCCCTCTTCCCATTCTCCTTCCTCTTCTTCAACATCATCTACTGGTCCGTGTACTTGTGATCATCCGTCCCCTTTCACTGCATCAGCCCCTTTCTCTCACCACTCGTTTTTATCCCTCCGTTCTGAACCTCAGGCATCAAAGAGAGCAGTTCTATTATCACTTCTGTACAGAGAACGAGAGAGAGCACGCTGAACAACGAGAGACTGCACCGTGCAATAGCAACGTCACTGTTATTTTGATGTAAATAGAAAGAAAGACATGTTTATCTTCTGATTTTGCTTTTAAAAGCCAATTTTATTTATTTTTATCTGTTTGTCTGCACAAATCTATAATTATAATCCTGCATGTGGAAATGAATTATATGAATATTAACAGTCATATATATTATATTTAGAGGATTCTAATGTTTATTTTTTGACCTTTAGATCAGCTAATGATGATGATCCTGATGACAATGGTGATAAAGGTGAAGGTGATAATGGTAATGTAATGAGGATGGTGATCATGGTAATGATAGTGGTGATGGTGATACAATGATGGTGGTGGGGATGGTGATGAAGATGGTGGTGATGGTGATAACAAAGATGATGGAGGTAATGGTGGTGATGTAATACTGGTGATGATGCTGATTATGGTGATGGTGGTAGTGATTGTGCTAAAGATGGTAATAGTGGTGATGATGGTGGGGAATGTACTATAGATGATGGTGGTGATTATGTTAATTTGATACTGGTGATAACAATGATGATAATGTGATACTAGTGAGGATGGTGGTGTTTGTGCTAAAGATGGTGGTGGTAATGATGGTGGTAATGGGATACTGGTGGTGGTGGTGATTGTGCTAAAGGTGATGGTGGTAATGGGATACTGGTGGTGGTGGTGATTGTGCTAAAGGTGATGGTGGTAATGATGGTGTTGATGGTAGTAATGTGATACTGGTGGTAATGATGGTGGTAATGGGATACTGGTTATAATGATGGTAATGATAGTGATGAGTAATGATAGTAGCGATGATGGTGATGTTTGACAGTGATGGTGATGATTATGGTAATTTGATACTGGTGATGATTTGATTGATGACGATGATGGTAGTGATGAAGATGGTGGTGGTGGTGTAGAGATGTTCTTGCTGGTGTTGTACGAATAAGCACTGCCATATGAACTGTGTCTTTTGATGATCTTTCACCTAACAAACATCATTTCATCTATAAAACCTGATATTGCAGACCTCCTCTTCCTCTGTGCTCATTAAGACTGATCGACCAATAAAAATTTGAAGCTTCGTGGCCCTGATGACCACACATGACGACCTGTGTGCATCTTTTTTTCCAACAATCAAGAGACAACAACTGTTTTCCTGGAAACATCTAAAATACTTTCACATGTCAATCAAAAAATCTCAACTGGAGAGCCACAGAGTGAGCAGGTTTCAATCTGTTCTAGATACATCACTGACTGTAGAGCCATAGACTAAGGTCTCAATCTGTTCTAGATATGTCACTGACTGTAGAGCCACAGAGTAAGCAAGTTTCAATCTGTTCTAGATATGTCATTGATTAGACCCACAACGTGAGC
>JBBIGC010000033.1:15406028-15416091 GCA_037576955.1 Lepidarchus adonis
CACACACACACACACACACACACACACACACACACACACACACACACACACACACACACACACACACTCACAGGAAAACTGCCTGTGACCCAGGCAGCTCCACTGAACAGGTGAAAAATGTTGCATTCATGGCCCAGTCAAAAAACACTGCAGTGGTGAAATGTGCCCAGCTTGTGGCCCAGTAAAACCCCAGTACAGGTGCATAAAGTGTCCCAGCTCATGAACCAGTCAAACAACTCTATAGTGGTGAAATGTGTCCCAACTCGTGTCCCAGTCAATCCTAACTACAATGACATAAATTGTCCCAGCTTATGGCGCAGTCAGACCCTTCTCCAGTGGTGAAATCTGTCCCAGACCCTGCTCCAGTGGTGAAATCTGTCCCAGACCCTGCTCCAGTGGTGAAATCTGTCCCAGACCCTGCTCCAGTGGTGAAATCTGTCCCAGATCATGTCCCAGTGAAACCTAACTTCAATGGCATAAAGTGTCCCAGCTCATGGCCCAGCCAAACACTACTACAGTGATGAAATGTACCTAAGCTCATCTCTGCCTGTGGACCACTGAAGGGGTGTAAAGTGTCCCAGCTTGTGGCCCAGTCAAACCCCACTACAGTGATGAAATGTGTCCCAATTCATTTCCCAGTCAAACCTAATTACAATGGCATAAAGTTTCCTGGCTCATAGCCCAGTCCAACCCCACTGAAGGGGTAAATGTGTCCAGGCTCTTGGCCCAGTCAAGCTCCATTGAAGGGGTAGAAGTGTCATGGCTCTTGGCCCAATCATGGCCCAATTCTAGAAGATGTAGAGCAGTAGCTTAAGTGTTCCCCCACAGAGGATGATCACACCCAAATGTAAATGTAGCACCCCAGACAGATACGTCTAAGCTAAGTTAAACAGATTTAATGCGATTTCATTTTTTCTTCTGTGTTGAATTGAATTGTAAATGGAAATCTATTTTTTGGATATTGGTCATTGAACAATGAAAACAGCTTGCAGACACTTTCTCTGCAGCCAGGAGGAAAAACAGAAGTGGTAAGACTTGCCTGAGGTCTGAACTATTTGTTCCATCAGTAAATGCTGGTCTTCTTTCTTATTGTTCAGGGCTTTGTGGATGGAGACCTGTCCAAAATCCAATATGGAGGAGCCAATGTCTCAGGCTTCCAGATTGTGGATTTTGAAGACCCCTTGGTGTCTAAATTTGACCAACGCTGGGAGGCTCTGGAAGAAAAAGAATATCCTGGAGCTGACAGCAAGATCCGGGTTAGAGTTATATTTCATTATACCCATTTATTGCGATCTGTTTGATTGGTCATAAATTCAAAGTAAAATGTCTGTCTTAAGTAATGTCATTTACATGGTCCCTGATCATGAGTTTTCCAGAAAAAAGAGGTCACTAACACTCTAAAAATGTAAAATATAACAATCACTAATACAAAGTACAAATCACTTATACTCCAAAATTAGATACTAATCATTGTAAAATAATTATCCAAATTTATATAATAAAATATAAAAATCAGTAATCACTAATATCCCAAAACTACCAATCACTACTATATCAAACTGTAAAAGTCATGAATCACTTACAGCGGGGGGAAAATTTGACACATGAGCATTTTTATCAGTAAGAGTATTTCTAAGTGGCTATTGACACAGAATTTGCACCAGATGTTGCCATCAAGCCAAATATTACATTCATCCAAATAAATCAGAACATTTAAGTTTACAAGTTGAGTCATAATAAATAAAGTGAAATGACACAAGGAATAAGTATTGAACACACTTTAATACTTTGTAGAAAAGTCTTTGTTGGTGATTACAGCTTCTCAACATCGCTTGAATGGAGAGACCAGACGTCTGCATTGCTCAGGAGTGATTCTGGCTCATTCTTTCACACAAACGCTCTTTAGGTTCCTTGGGCCTCTTTTATGAGCTTTGATCTTCAGTTCTCTCAATACATTTTCTATGGGATTTAGGTCAGGTGATTGACTGGGCCATTCAAGCAACTTAATTTTCTTTCTTTGAAACTAATTAATTGTTTCCTTGGCCTTGTGCTTGGGATCATTGTCTTGCTGAAATGTCCACCCTCTTCTCATCTTCAGCTTTCTGGTAGATTTTTATTTAAAAATCAATAATCAATAATATCCTTAAAATGAAAAACAAAACAAAACAAAAAAACTACAAATCACTGTAAACTGTAAAAATCAATAATCACTATTATCCCAAACTGTAAAAACAACTTATGAAAATTGCTGGCTAATGGCTAATATCTCAATGACAGAAATAACTCGTCAATGCCCCAAATTGTTAAAAAGCCACTAATCACTAATAACCCAGATGTAAAAGGTCTGTTATTTCTAATATTTTAACAATTGAAGGTCAATACTTACCATTACTGCAAATATAAGATCTTATTACTATTAATATCTGATGTGTAATTGCTAATACTCCAAACACACCATAGCTGTGACTGACCTGCAGTGCAGACATTAGAGATCTAATGTAAAAGATCAGGTGCAAATGTAAGAAAGCCAATAATGCAGGTGTAAGTTACTCATCACTGATAACCCAAATGATAGAGATGATTACCATATGTCCCCACATTATAGGCCCCATTCTATAAGCCGCAGAAAATGCTCATTTATGTTTAGCCACAGTGTTACTGAATTTACAAACCTGAAGTAAAAGCATCTAACTTGACCCCTGGAGACCTTTGCAGCTCTATACTGATAGCGACATTATACCGTAGTTGAGCATAAACATTTAAATTGATAAAAAAAAATTTAACTTACCAAAATCATGCTGCAATGCAAGAACTACACTGCAGAATTTAAGCTCCATGCAGGTGAACCCATCTAACATTAGCGACAGGATTTGAAGAAAGATAAGCATAATAATTTTTGTATTTCAGTATTGCTAATTTTATACTGAAGATTTTACATATAGATAGATGATTGACATTGCTGCTTGGTGGAGCAGCGCAGAGACATTTTCCAGCAGCAAAGAAAGTTTTTTTTTTTTCTTTTCTTCTTCTTACCATAATATGACAATCAAATTCCGAGATTATACTTAGTAAAGCTATTCATATGCTGCATTTAGACTCTACTCAACTCTACAACTGCTTTTATTTTACAATACACAGTCTGTGTATTTTGGTGCATCAAGGACTACAATGGCGGCTAGGCTAACTGCTAACCGATGTTCCAACAACTTGTTTGTTCCGGTGTTGTGGGGGATGTAATGCTAATGGACTGTGTAGTGTGTGGAGAGGAGAATGGGTGGGTAGAGCAGAAAACATGTAGAAAGAGCATTGTTTTTAGTGGAGAGCTGTAGCATATTAGCAAGAGAACAATGGTTATCAGCGCATGTTGAAACAGCTTGGAAATGTGAATGGGGAGCAGGAATTTAGCTCATTGCTGAGAGAAAACAAAAATAAATATATAAAGTCATGGGTCCCAAATCAGAACTCTGCCTCCAAGTGCACTGGCTGGTTCAGAAGTGCATTCAAAGTTGGAGAGTTACCCTGAGTGACGCTGCCGAGGCAGCAAGCCTCCAAACATAAGCATAAGCAATGGCGCTTTATATGTGTCACTGATCTATCTGTGCTTTGTGTTGCCTTTCGATCTGTTAATTGCTGCATTAAACAGTACATTTCAATTAAACGAATCATTTGGGGATGCCGTCTTTTTGCACTGAATTATACTTTTTTTCATGTTTTTAGACAGGACGCCCCATTTAAGCAAGCCACACCCAATACCAGGTTTGCAAAATCAATGTTTAAGCCAAAATGTTAGTGGCCTCTAATCTCACTTTACTGTCTTTATGTCCAGTACACCTCTGCGCTGACCTACGATGCCGTTCAGGTGATGACTGAGGCTTTCCGTTACCTCCACAAGCAGCGCATTGACATTTCACGCAGGGCCAATAATGGCGACTGCCTGGCTAACCCAGCTGTGCCGTGGGCGCAGGGAGTGGAGATCGAACGAGCCCTGAAACAGGTAAAAGACTAACAAACACTAACATTCCCCCTGAGATCTACGCAGCTTAATGAGCCAATAATTAGCCTGCCTGCTTCTGAGAGGCAGCTGTGCACTGGGGGAATGTAGGAGGTCTTTATCTTGCCCACCATGTCTGTTTCTGGATGATATACTGCAATGGTTTAGCAAAGTAAACGTATAGCTTTTATCTTTCACTCTAAATATTATTGACCAGCCAGGTCTGGTGTAATAACTAATATAAATGAGCAATAATAGTAATAACTCACAGAGAGTTATTGCCTAAAATAACTGCTAATGCAGTTTCTGATGCACTACAACACTTCAGTCATACATTTTCCAATCTGCTTACCCATGTGTGGATGTTGGAGCTGATCCCAGCTGACTATTGGCCCCAGGCACACACACCTATGAGTAATGTACAGTAGTCAGTCAACCAAAACCACAAGCCTTTGGACTGTGGGAGAAAACCAGAGAACCTGGAGGAAACCCATACAAACACAGGGAGAGCTTATACTCTCCACACAGAAAGACGCCTGTGACCTGGAGATCGAACCCAGAACCTTCTTACTGTGAGGGGGTAGTGGTGCAGCACTGTTTGTTGCTCACACTCTGTTATGGATGAAGATGTTTTTCTGTACTTTTGTTCATCATGAGCCCCTCAAAACACATATTTTCAGGTTATGAATGGCTGTTACTGATCACCTGGGTTTGTTCACAGGTTCGAGTTGAGGGCCTGACCGGAAATATCCAGTTTGATCAGTACGGGAGGAGGGTCAATTATACTGTCAATGTCATGGAACTGAAAAACAATGGTCCAGTTAAGGTAGGATTGAGCCATGTTTAACGATAGGCTGCCCCACATTATAGGCTGCCCCACATTATAGGCTGCCCCATTCTATAAGCTGTAGAAAATGCCCATTTATGTTTTAAAACTGTAAGATAATCCACCCCATGTTATTAGCTGCAGTGTTACTGAATTTACCAATCTGAACTTAAAGCATCTAATTTGGCTCCTGGAGCCTTTGTAGCTCTGTACCGGTGACATTATATTGTAGATATTGTACAATTAAATTGATAAAATATTGAATTACCGATATCCTGCCGCAATGCAAGTCCTACACGATACAGGTGTTGTGCCAAAATCTTACCCCCTTTCACAGACACGCATGTCTCTGAGCTTTCACTTTGTACCTCTGTGTTTGAATATAATTTAACCAAAGTTTTATTAGTGTAAAATGAGTAATTGTTCATTTCTGCCATGATATTTGAGCAAAGTGGCTTTGTTTAAACATATTGCTGTGTTCAGTGCTAAATCAACACACGCGTGTGAACATTACCAGTAAGAATAAAAAAGAAAAACACAATTTTATGTGCAAATATATGTGCAGTATAATGTGAGTTATACATGAAAACAGGTTTATGCAACATACAGAAAATCCGCCCGAGAATGTACTACATTGTGTGCAGCACTATGGTGAGGATTTTGGCAGAACATCCGTCACTGATCTGTCTTTGCTTTGTGTTGCTTTTCAAACTGTTCATCGTTGCAGTAAACAGTACAACTAAATTCAATGAATCATTAAGAGATATCGTCTTTTTGTACTGAATTATACTTTTACTGAATGTGTTTTCATGTTTTTAGGCCCATTTACGCAAACCACACCCAATACCAGGTCATGTATAGGATACAGCCTATCATTGGGTATATACTGTACGGGAAACCAAATAAACATACCATCTAGATCACTGCCATGTGACCTGGCATCTGTCATTGGGGTGGGATATACTGTATTAGGCACCAAGTGAACAGTCAGTTCTTGAAGTTGATGTGCTAGAAGCACAAGGGCCTTATTGTAATGGAGCAACTGTTTCAACAACTGGCTGACTATTAGGCAGGTGGTCTTAATGTTATGGCTGATGTATATTGTCCAAAGTGTATTTCATTGGAAATGCTGGTGTGATGAAGGCTCTGTCTAGCATGTTGGCCTAAAATCTTTCATAAGTGGTCAACTGGGTTGAGATGTGGTGACAGTGAAGGTCGTAGCATAATCGAACCCTTGTTCAAGGGGACATTGCCATACTTGCACAGACTCCTCCCACCAGGATAGAAACATAGTCAGTCAGAATAACTACTAAGGACAAGCTACCGGCACAACACTAGCAGTACCTGCACCGTTCTCTTGGTAGGTATGTTCTCTCACTCATTTCAGGATAATATGGTAAATATGTCTGATCAGATCACTGCATAAACAGGACAGTGGTTTCTTACTGATGGTCAGATGTAATGATGGGTTCACGCAGATATTTTCTGAGGAGAATATCTAAATCTTGAGTGTTGATGCTTTTTTTAAATTGTAAGATCAGATTCTGATACAATTATGATATAGATCTACAGTCAAATGTTTATCATTGAAAACAAATATTGTGAAACAAGAAAAATTTAACTCTTTACTAATTAAAAGCATGATTAGTTATAAATCTAGTTTTCTCTCTCTGCAGATTGGATACTGGAATGAAGTGGATAAGATGGCAGTCACGAAATCCGACCTTTTCCCCAATGATACAATGGGTCTGGAGAACAAGACTGTAATAGTGACCACTATTCTGGTAAGCAGTACAGACAGACAGACAGACAGACAGACAGACAGACAGAGAGACAGACAGACAGACAGATGGACAGATGGACAAACGGATGGACAAACGGATGGATGGACGGACAGCTCCACCTGATTTCCAGATTTTGAGAAGGCTCAGAGAAGGAAAATAAAGTTTTCATACAAGGATGATGTGAAAGTAGTTGTGCATCAGTAACTACAGTAGCTTGAGAAAAAAGAAGAGAACTGTGGAAAAGTTATGTCATTTGTTTTGAAATAAATTAGTTTTTTTCCTCACTTCACACCTAATATTCAAATTAGAGAGATTACATTGGGCCTAAAATGCAGTCACAGGAAAATAATAGTTACTAATCTTATTAAGTATTAAAATGATATCAAATTAACTTCTAATGAACTCCTGTTTCAGGAAGCGCCATATGTGATGCTGAAGAAGAACGCCGACCTCTTTGTGGATAATGAGAGATACGAGGGCTACTGCGTTGACCTGGCAGCGGAAATCGCCAAACACTGCGGCTTCAAATACCGTCTGAAAATAGTGGGGGATGGAAAATATGGAGCCAGGGATGCAGAGACAAAAATCTGGAATGGAATGGTTGGAGAGTTGGTTTATGGGGTAAGTGAGAAGCACACGGATTATAGATGGTGCTGTGCTACTTTTGTCCAACGTTTACCAACATTCTTCATACTTTTCTCCAAAAATAATATAATTTTACTTTTACAGTCCTACACTGGATACTGAGCAAAATCCTTTTCAATGTGATGTTGAGTTTCTTTTATCTTTATTTCATTGATTTCCTGATGGCCTTTGCTACTGTTTAGACTAAATCTCAAGTTGCTCTCTACTGCATGAGTTGGAGGGTTCTGCACACAAACAGCACATTAAAACACATTAAATGTCTAGAACCATTTGGGATTCAGTATGTGTGCACAGATCCCTACTGCGAAGATTATTTGGGTGTGGAGAGTGGAAGAGGAAGTGAGGAGCCAATTTGGGATTGCTATTCACTAGGTCATTCAATTGTGTTGACTTGCACTCAGTGGTTGTGGGTTTGTTCATACTGAAATTGTGCTGAAATGATCTGTGACATTTCACTGTATGACATTATTAATAATGCTACATGATGATAACAACAGATAACCCAGCAGGACTGAGTGACACCCAGAGGTATGAATACTCACACAAGGCTAGGCACACCTGGAGAACATGAGGAGAAACTAATGAGGTACAGGTGGAAAGAGAGGGCAGGACAAGGGTGGGACAAAGACACAAGATCGGGAATCATCACATTTTCTCAATTAATTTCAGGTTTTAATAGAATAGAATAGAATAGAATAGAATAGAACAAAACAGTATAGAAAATAATAGAACAGAACAGAATAGAACAAAACAGAATAGAAGAGTACAGAATTAAACAGAGCAGAACAGCACAGAATAGAATAGAATAGAATAGAATAGTACACAATAGAAGAGTACAGAATAGAATGGAGCAGAATAAAATAGAATATAACATAATATAACATCATAGAATACAATACAATACAATACAATACAATACAATACAATATAATAGAACAGAACTGTATCAATCTCCAGCTGGAGAAATCCAAAAACACCAGGAGGAATTGCTACGTTGGAAAAAAGAAGAGAGAGATCTGTATGTTCATCATAGGTTTACATCAACTCTAAGCAAAGAAAATCCAGGAAATAACATTGTATGATTTAAACATAATTTAATTGTATAATGGTAAAAAAAAACAAAAGTTCACCTCAGTACTTTGTAATGTAACCTTGGTTGGTCAAATGTTTTCTTGTAGGTCTTCACCAGGTTTGCACACACTGTAGCTGGTATTTGGCCCATTCTTCTATACAGATCTTCTCAAAAGCTGTGATGTTTTTGGGCTGCCGCTGGGCAACAAGGGCCTTTTATCTCCCTCCACAGATTTTCTATTGGATTGAGGTCCAGAGACTGGCTAGGCCACTCCAGGACCTTGAAATGCTTTTTACCTAGCCACCGCAGGACTTTGCCCCTGGGATCAGAAGGTCGCAGGTTCAAGTCCCACCACTGAGGTAGCCCTTTGAGCAAGGTACCACCACTTCCCCCGGACGCAGCGGTTGACTGCTGCCCGCTGCTCCATGTGTGCACGTGTGAAGGGTTAAATGCAGAGGACACATTTTGTTGTGGTGCATTGTCTGCTGTGTGTTCACAATGACAGATAATCACTTTCACTTCACGATACATGGCCCCATTCATCCTTTCCTTAATATGGATCAGTCGTCCAGTCCCCTTTGCAAAAAAGCAGCCCCAAAGCATAATGTTTCCACCCCCATGCTTCACAGTGGGAACTCATTCTATAGAGGGGGTAAGCATTCTTCCCCCTCCAAACACAGTGAGTGGCATTCCATTTTGGTCTCATTTGACCACATGACATTTTTCCAATCCTCCACTGGATCATCCAGATGGTCCCTGGCAAACTTTAGATGGGCCTGGACATGTGTTGGCTTAAGTAGGATTTTAATGCATAACTACGTAGTGTGTTACTAATAGTAACCTTTGTTATTGTGGTTCCAGCTGTCTTCAGGTCATTTACCTGTTCCCCCCAAGTAGTTCTGGGCTGGTTCCTAACCGTTCTCAAGATCATTTGTTGCCCACGAGGTGAGATCTTGTATGGAGCCCCCTCGGGTCAAAGGAGATTGTCAGTGATTTATTCCATTTTCTAATAATTGCTCCAACATTTGATTTCATCTCACTAAGCTGCTGTCTATTGTAGATTGTCTCATCCCAGTCTTGTGCAGGTGTACAATCTTGTCCCTGGTGTTGTTAGATAACTTTCTGGTCTTGGCCATGATGGAGGTTGGAGTCTGACTGTTTGAAGGTGTGGACAGGTGTCTTTTGAACAGTTTGGGCAAGTTCAACCAGGTGCCATTAATACAGGTAACTAGTGGAGGATAGAAAACCTTCTTAAAGAAGAAGTAACAGGTCTGTGAGGGCCAGAAATCTTACTTGTTTGTAGAGGCTAAATACTCATTTTCTACACAATTATACAAAAAAAATATTTAAAAATCATACAATGTGCTTTTTTTACATTCTGTCACAGTTGAAGTGAACCTATGATAAACATTACACCCCTCTCTTATCTTTTTAAGTGGGACAACTTGTAGAATTGTTGGCTGCCAAATACTTTTTTGTCCCACTGTATTTATGCAGCTTTCACATTGTTGGTTTTAGAAATTGAGAAAGTTATTGCACCAGATTTCAAAGTATAGTAATTGTAAAACACAACTACAAAACAAGTTGTGGAAAGAAATAGTTGGTGATTTTTATTTGTTCATAGTTCAGTAATTTGACATAGTTGTTAAAGAAAAAAAGTTTAATTTGTGTGACGGAGGGAAATATGCCACCGCCTTGTGGGGGAAATGTTAAACCCTTAACTAAGGAAGACTGAGTGAGTAACA
>JBBIGC010000033.1:15488154-15501021 GCA_037576955.1 Lepidarchus adonis
ACACACACACACACACACACACACACACACACACACACACACACACACACACACACACACACACACACATTAAGACCTCAACCATACTTATTGGGGGATGGGCAAAAGCACTGAGGGGCCTGTTGGAGATTGGAAATCAACATTATACATGGGGGAAAGAATTTTCAGAGAAAAACTGAACACATTTTTGAAATTGGCATAAAAACCTACAGAAAACCACTCGCGATGAGAACGGGGATATAATAACGGGAAACATACTGAAGCATATATGAATATAGGGGAATATGTTATTATCACACTCTTGGCTCTGGGGATGTTTGAGGCACAGGGCTGAAGTTGTTCTGCTTCTTCTTCAGATCCAAAACGCTACTGTCCTACATGTCCATACAGTCTGAGGCATGAAGCTAGCACTGGCTTCCTACTCTCCTGCTTATTAACATCCATACCACCTAAAATAATGCAGGGGTCACAGTCTGGCCCCTCAGTAACAGCTGCAGCACAATTTGTTTGGTGGACAATTTGAGTGAGGGAGTGGACATTGTGGCATGAGGTGTGTCACCCCTGCAACAGGAAAATGTGGAGTTTATAGAGCATATAATAATAGTATAATAACAGTATGAGAGTATAATAATAATAATAATAATAATAATAATAATAATAATAATAATAATAATAATAATAATAATAATAATAATAATACTACTACTAATAATAATAATAGTTATTATTATTATTATTATTATTATTATTATTATTATTATTATTATTATTATTATGATTGATAATAATAACAGTAATAATAATAATAATAATAATAATAATAATAATAATAATAATAATAACCACAGGATCGGGAGTAATTCGCTGGGTTTGAATTATCTTAAATATTTTTAATGTTAAATATATTTACAGTGGGGAGAATAAGTATTTGACACATCAACTCAAAAATGTAATTTGTGCAAAGACATCTAAACATTTAAGTCCATGAATTGACTTATGTGTAATAAAGTGAAAAGACACAGGGAAAAAGTATTGAACACATGAAGATAAAAAGGTGCAAAATGGCATAGAAAGCCAGTAAATCACCCAAAATCTGTCAGTATTGAGAGAGAAACCCTGCCCCCTATCAGTACTAATTGATATAAGCTGCTTTAGTCCTAATTGATGGCCTATAAAGGTTTCTCATTACCCAGGAGACACACAGGAAAGACTTCATGATGGGTAAAAGCAAAGAACTCTCCCAAGATCTTCATAATCTTATCTTTGAAAAGCATTCTGATGGGAATGGTTATAGGCGCATTTCCAGAATGTTGAATGTCAAATACTTGTTCTCCCCACTGTATATAATATTATAAATTATTATTTTGTTATATTTTATATAATAATATTAATGCTAAATAATATATTTATTATATTTACTTATTATATTTAGTTTTTGTTATGTTTTATCACTTATATACACACACACACACATCTCACAAGTTTTTTGCACATAAACTCCTCAGCAGACATGTTGGAATGCCTGTGTTTCTCCTGTGTGTGTAAATCACGCTCACTATCTCAGGGCCCTTACACATTCCTCCCGGAGCCCACTCTGTCATTTATCTGTCTGTTACCATGAAGTCATCAGCACTCAGTGCTTCCAATAGCGGCTCTCCCCCTCCCACCAACCGCTGCTCCATTGGCTGAGTGCATTCTGCATAAACACTCATTCACTATACATCTGATACACACGCACACACGCACGCACGCACGCACGCACGCACGCACGCACGCACGCACACACACTCACACACACACTGGGCTCAGTCAGGAAATTTACATTTGTAAACACCGATGGCAATATTACGTATATCTTTTCATTTTCTACTAATGACATCATTCTATCATTAATTACATCATTATTACTGTACATAGTCCGTTATTTATACTCAAGTCTTCACTTCAATTTTCATCTTAAGTTTATGAAATGAGCTTCGTTTTCCCCTGGACACATGTAGATTGATCAGATTGATCACAAAAACAATACATTCAAAATCAGCCTGCTATGTTTATGTGCAGTATGCACCGGCGATGCTGATGCTCCTTTAAAAAGTCTGAAACATTTTATAATTCAGTCACAGTGTGTACACACATCAGCCATTGCTGTCTGATATCACCCTAATATATTTAATTTGTTGTGCCATTCAAAAATGAAAAACCAAGAGCTTCTCCGCGTGTCACCATAAAGTGTCCAAAAGTGTGTAGACACCTTCTTCTCAAGAGCATCAGTGAGGTCAGTTGCTGATTCTCCACCCCAGCTCATCCCAAATGAGCTCCATCACTTCAGAGAGCTCCTCAGGCCAAGGCTGGGGGGCTTAATACCCCTCTCGGCCATGGGCATGGTGGACGGCCCGTTCTACTGGTCAGTGCTTTCCATGGGAGAACCGGTGCGGAGGTGTTCATGATAGATACAGTGTATTATTTCACACTACTGCACTTCCAGCGTAAGCCACACTTTGTCCAGACTGAACTCTAGAGCTAATCTTATCTGTGTGTGTGTGTGTGTATGGAGGCGGCAGCTTGTTTGACACATTGTTCTGACTGCAGGGTCTCTAGGCTTTATCAGAGTTGGCCTGACAGGCTATTCTCATACAAACCAGAAACGTTCGGCTCCGTTTCCATACTGCACAGTGACATGATGCTCACTGGGGCTCGTCACTGAGCACTTATGAATGTTTTTGTTGCGTTAAATTATCGTACCGGTAATTAATGGCACTCTGTGTTTGAATTGGATTGAGACTTAAGGAGATAACGGCTGAGTTATTGCAAAACTATCTGTGTCATTTTACACAATCTGCCCTCTTTCTCTCCATTTTCACTCTGATCTCTCTAAACCAACGGTTCCGTAACGGTTCTTGGCCTAAATAAATGGTTCTAGATAAAACGCTTGACCCTTTCAATGACCGGGGCCTGCTGATGGGTCCGGATGTTCATTACACATATTCGGTTCAGCCATAATATTAACATAGAACTGAACATCGATGGTCTGGTTACTGTGGGTGGGACATATCAGGCAGCAAATGAACATTCAGTTCTTGGAGTTAATGTGCTGTGGAGTGTTCCAGCTCTGCAGTAGTTAGTACCTACCAACAGTTATCCAACTGGGTCATGGGCACCCAAGGCTCAGTGATGTCAGTCATGTTGTAAAGAATGTTAATGCTTCTCTGAGAGAAACACACAGGGCAGCACAGTCAGAGCTGTTTCAGCACGATGAGGCTACTATTAGGCAGGTGGTCTTAATGTTATGGCTGATTTGTATAAATACTTTTAATGGGAGACCTACATAATATAAGACATATATGGGTCTGAGTAATAAGTACCTAAATAATAAAGAGACAAAATCAACAGAAAATTCTCAGTTAAAGTCTTTTAATAGAAGAGGCTCAGTAGAACGGTCTAAGTTCAGACACTAGTGGTCAGGTAAGGTCTTTACAACTGACCACTACCCTGAAACACACACACACACACACACACACACACACACACACACACACACACACACACACTACAGCAGTATATCAGACACAACAGAACATCCGACCATTAATCCACACCACATTTTCAGTTATGTTTAATTTTTCGTTTTATGTCTTACTCTAATACAACACACAAAATTCAAAGCAGGTGTCACTACTTGCATGATTTTAAACGCAGTAGTTTCAATAATTTAGTAGTAAAACATGAATCCATGCCTTCTACTTCATACGCAGTGTACTTTATTATTTCTCTTGACTAAAGTGTGGCTTAAATTAAATACATAGGATTAATAACAGAATTTTTATGTATTAACCATGCTTTGTCTTTTCTCTGTTTGTTATAGTGAAATTATAAAACTTAAACCTTTGCAGCATGTCTTTGCACAAAAAGTGCAGTTTTCATGGCTTTAGAGACTTTCTTCATGTTTGTCTCCCCCTAGTGGCCACTAGGTGTAACAGCAGCTTCAGAGTCGCAGCACCACTTCCTCTCATTAATGCATGCAGTGCTGATGAATTGAGGCTGGTAAAAACAATCTGAGGGTTGATATTGAGGAAGATGAGAGGAAAGCAGGATGAAAGCTGTAGAAATAGACTTTGTGTGAGCGAACGACAAGTGTGCGTTCAGTCATGCTCGTGCTTCAAAAATCTAAATCCAAAATCCTGTGCCGAGGCCCATTTTGCGCTTCAGGACGCCGTGAGAAGAAACGTTCTAAGCATTTTGTGGAAGATTGTGGGTGGCAGGGTGGTCCGGTGGAGGGGGTAAGGGGAGCCTGCCGTGACAGAGCCCCCCTGCTAAGTCGCCCAGCCAAAATGGAAATAAACACTTTGCTCTTGTTTGCTTAAATGGAGCTCAAGGCCCCTGGAGGTGTTTGCTAAGGGAGAAAAAAATGGCAAATATCCCTTTTTCTTCTCTCTGTCTCTCACTCGCGCTCTCTCTCTCTCCATTCTTTATTTCTTCCTTCCGTCTGTCTCTCTCGTCCCAGTGGTAATGTGTGCCAGAGAGCGTTGGTAAACATCCCAAGCTGACTTGCATCAATAGGCTGCTCCTTTCTCACTCTCTTTCTCTCTCTCTCTCTCTCTCGGTGTGTGTCCCAGTGCAGTTTATGAGGGGGCGATTTTCTCCTGCGAGTGACTAGAACTGGAGCTCATGCAGGCCGCACAAAGCCATCCACAAACTCTCGACAAGATCGTTGAAAGATTAAGAGTAAGCACAGACATATCAGAGGCTTACGGTGGGGAATATACGGGACCGTGGCTGAGCTCAGGCAGATACCGCACTCCACCAAAATCAGCATCTGGGACCAACAGCCAGGGCCATTTTCTGCAGTGTAATTTAGCCACATCGGGTGCAGGTGTTCCAGCTTTGGGAGGAGCAGGGGATCAGTATGGCGGCCATATGCCAAACGCTGCAGAGCGACGTGAAGTGCAACATAGCGGCAGGGAAAGCTGGAGAGATGGATATTATAATATCTGCTTCTACTCCTTTTAGAAGTGTTAACATCAATATAAACACCACACATACTTATCTCACGCTGGGTGTTGTCATCCAGACACATTCTACCTATGTTCCACAAGTTGTAGTGAGATTAAAAACTAAAGACAAACTAAAGACACTACGTTTTTCAGGCTGATGATCTGTTTGTGCAGTAGAAGGATAAACTAGATGCTTCATTTTTAGCTGAGCTACCGATTAACTGACCAATAGCTGCAAATGATCTAGCTCAGGTCAATAAAGCCTCTCGGAAATTTAGGAGTTTAGGAGAATCGTGATTAGTGGAGCTCAGGTGAGTTGAGCTGAGCTGAGTTGGCCTGAACTGCATTAAGCTGAACTGAGCTGAACTGAGTCGAAAATAGTTCAGTTGAGTTGAGATTAGGTGAGCTGAGCTGTGTTGAGATTAGCTGAGTTGAGATTAGCTGAGTTGAGGTGAGTTGAGATTAGCTGAGTTGAGGTGCATTGAGATTAGCTGAGTTGAGGTGCGTTGAGATTAGCTGAGGTGAGGTGAGTTGAGTTGACTTGAGGTGAGTTGAGCTGAGTTAAGGTGAGGTGATTTGAGATTAGCTGAGTTGAGGTGAGTTGAGTTGAGATTAGCTGAGTTGAGGTGTGTTGAGATTAGCTGAGTTGAGGTGCGTTGAGATTAGCTGAGTTGAGGTGCGTTGAGATTAGCTGAGTTGAGGTGAGGTGAGTTGAGATTAGCTGAGCTGAGTTGAAATTAGCTGAGTTGAGGTGTGTTGAGATTAGCTGAGTTGAAATTAGCTGAGTTGAGGTGTGTTGAGATTATCTGAGTTGAGATTAGCTGAGTTGAGGTGAGATTAGCTGAGTTGAAATTAGCTGAGTTGAGGTGTGTTGAGATTAGCTGAGTTGAGATTAGCTGAGTTGAGGTGAGATTAGCTGAGTTGAGATAAGATTAGTTAAAGAGAGTTGAGATAAGATTAGTTAAAGAGAGTTGAGATTAGCTGAGTTGAAATTAGCTGAGTTGAGGTGAGATTAGCTGAGTTGAGATAAGATTAGTTAAGGCGAGTTGAGTTTAGCTGAGTTGAGATTAGCTGAGTTGAGGTGAGATTAGCTGAGTTGAGATAAGATTAGTTAAGGCGAGTTGAGTTTAGTCAAATTGAGTTGAGATTAGCTGAGATGAGGTGAGTTGAGATTAGCTGAGTTGAGGTGAATTGAGATTAGCCCAGTTGAGTTGAGATTAGCTAAAATGAGGTGAGTTTAGATTAGCTGAGTTGAGATTAACCAAAATGAGTGAAGTTAATTTGAGTTGAGTCAAATTGAGCCAAGCTGAGTTGAGTTGAACTGAGCCAAAATTACTCTAATTAAATTGAGATTAGCTGAACTGAGGTGAAGTGAGTCAAATCGAGATGAGTTGGGTTGAGTTGAGATTAGCTGAGTTAAATTGAGTTGAAATTAGCTAAATTGAATTGTGACTTGAGATTAGCTAAATTAAAATGATTTGAGATTGAGATTAACTGGGTTGAGGTGAACTGAGCTGAGATGAGCTGAAATTAGTTAAATTGAGATTAGCTGAGTTGAGATGAGATTAGCTGAGTTGAGGTGAGTTGAGATGAGATTAGCTCAGTTGAGTTGAGATTAGCTGAGTTGAAATTAGTTGAGTTGATGTGAGATTAGTTGAGTTGAGATTAGCTGAGATGAGTTGAGATTAGCTGAGTTGAGTTGAGATTAGCTGAGTTGAGTTGAGATTAGCTGAGTTAAACAGAGATAAGATTAGCTGAGTTGAGTTAAGAACCGAGCCAAATCGAGTCGAGTTGAGCTGGGCCAGGGTAAACTGTGCTATGTTGCTATATTTCAGCAATATATTTGAAAAGGTGCACATAGGATATCATAACTCAGTAAATATTTTGTGCTTATGTGTACCTGTCCTCAGCTGGTCCTGAACCTGTGTGTTAGGTACAATCAGCTCAGCTGGGACTATAGTATCAGAATGTGATAAACTTACAGACCGTCACAGTACATCACTACTAATTCTCATCCCAAACGAAGAGCTCAGCAGCACAGGGCCACATTTTGACAGCAAAACCCAGGAGAAGTCCTCAGGACAATTAATTTATTTATTTTCTTACTGAGTTATGGCACGTCTCAGGACGATCGATCATCCAGAGCTTCACCCTAACACAACACAGTGGATTCCAAAGACTGTGGTATGCAGACCTGGGCCTGCTATTCATAGCTACAAGCAGAGATGTAAATCTGAAAGAAATGAAGGAAAAAAAGAAGAGATACAGAGAGAGAAAGAGAGAGCGATATGGAAAAGTACTTCATTGTAGGGACAAGAACACTGTTTCATTTCATTGTCTTTTGTCCCATGTTCATATTCATAGATAAACATGTCATTTACTCTTTTTTCCCTTTTTAATCCCAACAAATCTATCACCTGGTTGTGCAAACGATGGGTGGTGACTCAGAAGTGACCTGACCAATGAGAAACAGGAGGATTTGATGTTTGTAAGCCATAGTAATGTCAGGACACTGTGTGCTTCAGGGTGTATGAGTAGGCTGTGACCGCCCTCACAAAACCCACAAATCTGTTCACCCGTCCACATGATAAAATTCGCTCCATGCACCGCAGGCCAAGAAAATATTCCCCTTACACGGATACACCTGCTTCTTCTTCCCAGCACATTAGGGGCTCACAAAACCATCAAGAAAAACTGCAATAGATTTTAGCATTATACTACAAAGATACAGCAACATCTGTTTAGATTTAACATTTTTTTTAAATCATTTAAAAATGGTTTAGTAGGCCTTTATTTTGGTAAATATGCTTATTCTGAGCTCATTGCTACTGAAGTCCACAAGGTGGCGCGATACCTTGACATTCTCTGGTATAATAGTAGTAATATCAGCAGTAGTATTAGCAGCGGTTGTAGTAGTAGTAGTAGTAGTAGCAGTGATATCAGTAGTAGAAGTAGCAGTAGTAATAGTAGTAGTAATAGCAGCAGCAGCAGCAGTACCAGTAGTAGTAGTAATAGCAGTAGAAGTAATAGTATGAGGAGTAGTAGTAGTAGTAGTAGTAGTAGTAGTAGTAGTAGTAGTAGAAATAATAGCTGTATTAGTAGTAGTAATAGCTGCAGTGGTATAAGTATAAGTAGTAGCAGCAACAGTAGTAGTAGTTGCAGTAGTTGAATTAGTAGTAACAGTAGTAGTAGTAATAATAATAGTAGTAGCAAAAGTAGTAATAGTAGTAGTGGTAGTAATAATAGCAGCAGTAGTAGTAGTAGTAATAGTAGTAGTAGTAGTAATAATAACAGTAGTAGTAGTAGCAGCAGTAATAGTAGTAGTAGCACTAGTAGTGGTATCAGTAGTAGTAGTAATAGTATTGTTTGTACTAGTGTTTGGGGCAGTGGTGGACTAGTGGTTAGGACTTTGCCACTGGGATCAGAAGGTTGCAGGTTCAAGTCCCAGCCCGGGCACCTCTGAGGAACTCTTGAGCAAGGGACCGTCCCCACTTTACTGCTCCCTGGGCACTGCTGCTGACCCACGAGTAATGGGTTAAATGCAGAGAACGCATTTTGTTGTGGTGCACTGTCTCCTGTGGTGTGCTTCACTTTTAGTAGCAGTATTAGTAGTAGTAGCAGCAGCAGTAGTACCAGCAGTAGAAGTATCAGTATCAGTAGTAGCAGTGGTAGTAGTAGTAGTAATAGCAATAGTATCAATAGTAGTAGTAGCAGTAGCAGTAGCAGTAGTAGTAGTAGTAGCATCAGTAGTAATAGTAGTAGTAGTAACAGTAGTAGTAACAGTAGCAGTAGTAGTAACAGTAGTAGTAGTAGTAGTAGCAGTAGTAGTAGTAGCAACAGTAGTAGTAGTAGTAGTAGCAGTAGTTGTAGCAGTAGTAGCAGTAGTAGTAGTAGTAACAGTAATAGTAGTAGTAGCAGTAGTTGTAGCAGTAGTAGTATTATTATTATTAGTAGTAACAGTAGTAGCAGTAGTTGTAGCAGTAGTAGTGGTAGTGGTGGTGGTGTATTTTTTACAATGACATATAATCACTTTCACTTCACTTTCAGTAGCAGTATTAGTAGTAATAGCAGCAGCAGCAGTAGTACCAGCAGTAGAAGTATCAGTATCAGTAGTAGCAGTGGTAGTAGTAGTAGTAGTAATAGCAATAGTATCAATAGTAGTAGTAGAAGTAGCAGTAGAAGTAGCAGTAGTAGTAGTAGTAGTAGTAATAGTAGTAGTAGTAGTAGTAGCAGCAGTAGTTGTAGCAGTAGTAGCAGTAGTAGTAGTAGTAGTAACAGTAGTAGTAGTAGTAGTAGTAGTAGTAGTAGTAGCATTAGTTGTAGCAGTAGTAGCAGTAGTAGTAGTAGCAGTAGTTGTAGCAGTAGTAGTGGTAGTGGTGGTGGTGTATTTTTAAAAAAATATATTAATTTTTTTTATCTTCTCTTCTAATGTCCCTATTTGAAATATAATGTTTTGTTCTGCAGTAGTACAGAGTGCACCCATCACCATCAGTCAGGACAAGAACATTCAGTATTTTCCCTGTGAAGTGAAGTAAGCAGCTCCAGCCGTATTCACACAGGCATCACTGAGCGAATGAGCTCTATGGAGCAGCACTAATAGCAGCTGAACAAGGAAGTCATGATGAAATCGATCGTATCCCAAAGCCTGCATGCTCCCCGATAGCCCCGATCACTTTCACCCTCATATTTTCACAGGCTGGGGGCTGCTGATGTGATTAGCCTGTGAATGCACATGGAAGCCCATCTCAAACAGAGCACACCAATCGAGGGGGAAAGTAACCTTGACATGTCGGATGTTAATTGGAAGGTGTGTGTTACATGTAATTAGTGATTTTGTTGTCAGCCCAGGCCTGAAGGAGACGGAGGAGAGAAAGAAAGAAAGGAAAAAATGAGATAGACTACGCTTCTCCTTGTGTAGGAATCTTCTGGAGGTGGCAAAGCCCTCCTGCTTGTTTTTCAACGATTAGCTGTTCATCAGAATTACCAGCTCAAATCCAGCAGTTTCACTTCCCGCATTAAAGGGGATGAATATTGATCTGCTAAAGAGGATTTATTTATTTCATGCTCTATCCAAAGATCAACTGATACCAGCTTTCGGGGGATCTTCGCCGCAAAGCTACTGCACACATGACTTTGGACTTGACATTTGGGTGCTGGAAAGAAACCAAACAGTAAATTCACTGCAATAATCCCAGATAAATGGCCTGATCACTGCTGAAGCTTAGATAGTTAAGTGGTCTACACTTAAGTACGGAGACGGTGAAAACAAGCTCAGAGCGCCAAAGCTTTGGCAACAGATCGCAGGGCGGAGAAAAAAACAGCTCGGCTTCTAAGAATAGACTGCTACGTCCCATCTGAGAACCAGGTGCTTACATGCTAACATGGCCGTCAATGGTAAGTTGGTAGCCGACAGTATGGGGCTGATGCTATTGCATCCACTGTAGCATTGCAAGCTCATGCTCCTTTAAGTGCAGCTGTCGTCAAACATCAACCTATAGAATTTAAAATCAACCTAAATGTAAACAGCAATGCATGCAGCAGTAGCACTTTGCTTCCAATTTCAGCAACACAAGAACAAAGGTCTTGCGTCACCTTGTAGATTTCAGAAGGAATTGTACTTGAATCAGAATAGTCAACTCAGCTAATCAGATTAGACTAGCATTGCAATAATTTTTACATGTAATTCTATATTTTATACAGTGTGTATGTATATGTATATATATATACACACACAAAAAAATTAATGCTTATGGCACCGCCCCAAACACCATTTTAATGGTGTGAAAAGTGAAAGTACTTTTAATAAAACGCTCAGAAAAGTGCAATACCTCAGGTGGGTGAATGACTCCCTCTGGTGGACTGACAGAGGAATGGCCCCACACGTAGACACTTATATAAGGGGTTTCGACTTCAAAATTCAACTTATATCACATGACAAGGAAGTCGTAAGTTGAGGCCCCCATATATATATATAATTTTTTACAGCAAAAGTAAAAAACATTCTCAACTTTTGAGAGTCTGTGCAAAAATATATTCTTCTAAGCAGTTTTGCAGCATTCATATCTGTTCATTCTTTATTTATTCCTTTATCTCCTCTAATACCAGCATTTTGCAAATACATTATTAGTGCAACATATCAAAATAATACTGTTTGAATTTGTTAAAAATATTCTGTTGTTTCTATGACACATTGCAGTGTTTGATCATGTACAGTATACAGTTTCCCCCATTATCATAATTCAGGACAAGAACATAAAACTATAAGTCGCAATTCCTTTAACTCATGCTAGTAGCGTGCTAATGTTGTCAATGTTGCAACAAGTAACAAGTAAATGGTGGACTCTGCTTTTGGTTTGTGGAAAAAATGTTTGCCTCAACATTCCAATGTGAGCAACCAGGCCTCAAACACCTGCGTAGTTTAGTGGTTTATGGAAACCAGTGGAAGATAGTGGTCAACAATTAGAATTACAACTTACAGCATACGTAACGTCTGAAACTGGAAAACTCCAATCTCAGACTCTGGAAAAGGTATTTACTGCATGACTGGGTTGGATTTACTTCTTGAAAACTGGGAATTTGATGTTCTGGTTTACTCCACTGTCATAAAAACATCAGTCATGGCTTCCTCAACTGTTAATGACAGGGTAGTAATATTACAGGCACTGTTTCATTGCTGTAAACAATTGTTTACTATTTTATAGTTATCAATGTACGTAAACGTAGTATTGATGACAGTTTCTGCAGAAATGTGTGTAGTTTTGCTCAATGTCAGCAGCTGTATGAAAATGTTTCACCTGCTTCTGGCGTATCCAATGCTGGAAGTTCCCAAGCTGGGTTTTCTGGTTTTGGTCGAATGCAGCATTTGGTTTTTTGCTCTTAACCCATTCGTGACGAGTACCTTCAGACATAAGCACCTCAGACAACAACAGATATCCTGCTGGACTATTTGTGTACAGCTTCCTTTTATAATTGTCCTAATAAAAGCCAACTAAACATGGCCAGCCATATTTGTAGACCTGTGGGCATATGTGGCAGCAAGTGAACAGTCAGTTCTAGATGCTGATGTTCTGGAAGCAGAAGCATTAGGACCTGTGGCCTTATTGTGATGAAGGATCTCCAGAACAGCAGAGCAGCAACTTCTGGAGTGTTTCAGGTCTGCAGTAGGAAGGTCAGCTGGGGCCATGGGCACACAAGGTTCACTGATGTATGTGGGGAGTGTGGTCTGATCCCAAAGAGGATCCTGTTGTACAGAATGTTAATGCTGTTCTGATTAAAAAGAGTCAGACACACAGTGCAGCACAGTCAGAGCTGTTTCAGCAGCATGAGGACCCTGTTCACTATTAGGCAGGTAGTCTTATTGTTATGGCTGATCACGAGGGTGGACCTGCTCACTAGTATGCAGGTGGTCTTAATGTTACGGCTGATCATGAAGGTGGACCTGTTCACTATTAGACAGGTGGTCTTAATCTTATGGCTGATCACGAGGGTGGACCTGCTCGCTATAATGCAGGTGGTCTTAATATTCTGGCTGATCATGAGGGTCGACCTGCTCAGTATTAGGCAGGTGGTCCTAATGTTGCGGCTGATTGGTGTGTGTGGTTATGTCGACCGTAGCCTTAAGTAAAACTGAATCGCGTACACGCTGCTCCCGATCTGACAAGTCTCTCGTATCGCCATGGAGACGGGGATTTTGTGAAAATGCGATTTTCAACATGAAATATTAAAGATGCTTAAAGCATTTCAACCAGGATCTGCTCTGCTCAAGACAAAGAAGGGCCAGTGTGCCAAATTAGTGTGATCAGTCACACACACACACACACACACACACACACACACACACACACACACACACACACACACACACACACACACACAC
>JBBIGC010000033.1:15615690-15627187 GCA_037576955.1 Lepidarchus adonis
GAGAAAACTTTCACTCCTTGCTGTCGCAGGTTCAGGCTCGAAAACTCCAAACGCTCTCACTCACAGCGTGCAGCAGTGGGTGCGTGCAGCGTGTCAGGGGTGTGTGAACAGTCAATTCTTGAAGTTGATGTGCTGGAAGGAATGGAGCATCTGCAGAACAGCAGGTTTTGTGGCGTGTTCCAGTACTAAGTATCTACCAGCAGTGATCCAACTGGGTCATGGGCACCCAAGGCTCACTGATGCATGTGGGGAGTGTGGTGTGATCCCAAAGAGGATCCTGTTGCTCAAAAACATCAGCAAAACTGAGGCTACAGTATGCATGGAAAAGCAGCTACTGAGAACCTTGAACCTCAAACACATAGGCCCACCAATGAACTAACTATGGATCAGGTGTGAGAATGTGTTCGCCTCCCCCCAGGTTGTCACTATCTGCCCAAATAACACCCCTCCCTTGACAGCCCACCCTTATATTTTATAAAACAGGGACATTTCTCCACATTTTTCCATGGAATCATCTGCAGGAAGTAGATGATTCTTGTATGTTAGCCTGGAGGTACATCAGCAGCCGTGTTCGTTAGCCCAGCCGCAGCTTCAGAAGACATTAGATCATCGACGCTGATGCTGAGGGATCGATACTGTCTGAAGAACTGGAGCAAAACTCTGTGATGGAAAGCAAATTGCACAGCTACTTTACGAAGCCCAGACACTGAAGGGAATGAGGCCAATGCGCTATGGTCACGTTGGGTCAGAGGTTAGAGCATTCTCCAAGCATAAAGGGCGACATCAGACTTAGCATCAGACAGACGAGGTACCGAGCACACACACGTGCACACACACACACACACACACACACACACACACACACACACACACACACACATACGCACACACAAAATGTTCAATCACACCTTCAAAACAAAGTATTCCCTTCCAGAAAGATGGTCCACAATGTCAAACCCTCAACCCCCAGAACACACCAGCTCTACATGAACACATGTATTGATGGTTTACCTGAAAAAACATGTGGTGATGCCAATGCAGATGCATCAGCACTTTGACTGTGCTTCACAATTCAGCTCAGTTGCAACACTGACAGTACTTTCTTCACGATTTGTTTTATTGAGATTAAATAAAACACATTTTTGGCCAAGACAGTAATTTATGTCACCCTTCGATAAAGTGTTTCTGATATACTCAATGCCCATTCTTGCCTAAGAAGCGCCATTTCCAGAAAATACAATAAAACAAAAATATACGATACAGTCAAATCCCGTTATCTCACCAACCTCATCTCTCATCATGAAAGGCTGGAGAATAGATTTCCTTCCATGTTATTTACCACAACTTGTAACATGTCCAGTGAATGCATTTCTCCATCAATAGCGCACCAAACTTAGGTCCGTGATTGCACTGAATGTAGCCGAGAAAGTCTAATTCTATAGTTTGGCTGCTGCTGAACCACAGCGGCTATACTACATTACCCAGAACTCTGCCAACCCAGTACCAACCCATACATTACTGGAGGAGTAAACAGCCAGGAGAAAACTTGAAAGAGATTGGGGAGACTCACTTACCTGCAATGTCGATAGGATGAGCAGGGGTAGTACGGACAGAGTGAGAGCACAGGAGTGGAGACTAGTGGGCAGAATAGCTCTTCAGAAGTCAGCAACACGGGTCAGGTGAGTGAAAATCTTGGACAAGAGTGTCCATAGCATCCAGAAAAGTGTCCTTCAGTGTCTGTAAGCAGTCTGAGTAACTGCTAGGGTGGATCACCCATGGCAACATGAGCAGGAAGCTACAGCTACTTAGCATACATAAGCTAACCACACACTAAACACACTTGCTTAGAGTGTAATCCAGTCCAAAATATAGGGAATAGCAACAGAATATGTCCATATTGTCCAAACAAAGAAAAGTTAATCCAGTAGATGACAAAGACAAACACTGAGAGAATAAACTTTTAAACAAAACAGCAGAAAATGCTGGTAAACGAAACTTGCATTCTCTGACTGGTGAACAAAAAAATGAAAATGAAATTTGTCACAGCAATCACGGCATGACATTTTTACTGCTCGATTTCATCAGCCTGTTAGGCACAACATTAACATATAATTCCTACATCATACATCTTTTTTTTTTTTTAAATTGAAAAGCTTTAAGTTTATTATAAAAATCTATCAAAGAAACAGGTTGTCCAACACCTCCTCTCGCCAATAACCTCTGTCACGACTTTCCAACTGCCATCAAATTCTAAATGTGCTTATATTTACAACAGACAATGATGTTGGTCAGTACAAAAGAAAGATTCAGATGATTTAACATAGAACAGCTACATTTTGGAAAATATCTCAACTTCTGGAAGTGGGGTTTGTAGAAGGGATTCTTAGAGAGAGACTTGCCTACACAGGAATTTAGTATTTTAGGAACACTTTACTGAAGGGTAGCATTCATTAAACTGCTGTCTTGTGTTAACGGATAACAGCGCTGTCCAAATTGCCCAAAAATGCTGTCGGATTAATTTAGCTCAATAAAACAAACAGATTTTGTCTTCTGTTTGATTTGGTGTGTACTGAACATTTTGTTGCACATTCAAACACATGTCTGGTAAAAATCTGAAAGAATTTTTTTTATATATTAAATTACACTTTTATTTCATATTAGTTATAGAAACAGGGGCATCACATTTTTTACGTAAAAATTTTTCTGCACAGTAGATAGATTCTAAAAACAGGAAGTGTAGAGTATTGATGTGCTGTCTATTCTTTCATTTACAAAAGATTCAATACTGCACTTTAATGTTCTATAATGCTCCATAATGCTATATACTAAACTTTAAATGTTCCTTAATGGTCTATAATGTCCTACATTGTACTTTAATGTTTTACAATGCTTCATAATGCTCTATACTGCACTTTAATGCTCTACACTGCACTCTAATTCACTATAATGCTCAATTTCTGCACTTCACTCTATACTACACTTTAATGCATTATAATGCTATGTACTGCTCTATACTGCACTTTAATGCACTATAATGCTTTAGAATGCTTCATGGTGCTCTATTTTGTACTTTAATGCTTTAATCCATAAAGGTCTACAATGTCCTACACTACACTTTAATATTCTACAATGTTTCATAATGCTCTATACTGCACTTTAAAGCAATATAATGCTATAAAATGCTTTACACTGCACTCTAATTCATTATAATGCTCAATTACTACACTTCATTCTCTTTAATGCTCTATACTACACGTTAATTCTATATAATCAAGTCAAGTCAAGTCAAATTTATTTATAGAGCGCTTTTTACAACTGACATTGTCACAAAGCAGCTTTACAGAGTTTATAGAATCCGGGTCCGAGCCCCAAATGAGCAAGCTATGCGACAGTGGCAAGGATATAATGTGCTTTATATACACTTTGAGTCCCTACTGAGCAAGCCAGGGACGACAGAGGCAAATAAAAACTCCCTGAGATAAGTAAGAAGCAACCTTGGGAGGAACCAAGGCTCAGAAAGGGAACCCATCCTCCGCTGGTCAGATATACAGTGCTTTAATGCACTATAATGCTATACACTGCACTTTAATGCACTTCAGTGGTGAGCTATTATTGGTAAAGGTGAGCTATAATCATGTGTAAAGGTGAGCTGTAAACAAACGGAAAGGTAAGCTATAATCTTGTGTAAAGGTGAGCTGTAAACAAACAGGAAGGTAAGCTATAATCGTGTAAAGGTGAGCTGTAAACAAATGGAAAGGTAAGCTATAATCATGTGTAAAGGTGAGCTGTAAACAAACAGAAAGGTAAGCTATAATCATGTGTAAAGGCGAGCTGTACACAAACAGAAAGGTAAACTATAATCATGTGTAAAGGCGAGCTGTACACAAACAGGAAGGTAAGCTATAATCATGTGTAAAGGTGAGCTGTACACAAATGAAAAGGTAAGCTATAATCATGTGTAAATGTGAGCTGCAAATAAATGGATAAATAAGCTATAATCATGTGTAAAGGTGAGCTGTAAACCAATGGAAAGGTAAGCTATAATCTTGTGTAAAGGTGAACTGTAAACAAATGGAAAGGTACGCTATAATCAAGTGTAAAGGTGAGCTGTACACAAATGGAAAGGTAAGCTATCATCATGTGTAAAGGTGAACTGTAAACAAATGGAAAATTAAGCTATAATCAAGTGTAAAGGTGAGCTCTACACAAATGGAAAAGTAAGCTATTATCATGTGTAAAGGTGAGCTGTACACAAATGGAAAGGTAAGCTATAATTAAGTGTAAAGGTGAGCTGTACACAAATGGAAAGGTAAGCTATAATTAAGTGTAAAGGTGAACTGTAAACAAATGGAAAGGTAAGCTATAATTAAGTGTAAAGGTGAGCTGTACACAAATGGAAAGGTAAGCTATAATCAAGTGTAAAGGTGAGCTGTACACAAATGGAAAGGTAAGCTATAATCAAGTGTAAAGGTGAGCTGTACACAAATGGAAAGGTAAGCTACTGTATAATCATGAATAACAGTGAGCTATTATGTGTAAAGATTACCTAAAATCGTTTGTAAAGGTGAGATGTAATCAAATTTAAATGTGAGCCACAATCATATGTAAATGAGAACTGTAAACAAATGTAAAGATGAGCTATAATCATGTAAAATAGGGATATAATCATAGGTAAAACTTTAAAGCCCCCTTAATTTCTTTGTCCATGTATGACCACAATCACTCTGACACACTGTAATACACTACAGGAAGTGAAGGGGACAATATGCCACGCTCCATAAAAGAACAGACTGAAGCCTTAGCCACTTCAACATTAACAGCATGAGCGATGATGGTGTGGTTTTTATCAGAGCTGGACGAAGGTCAGGCTTTTCCGTGAGTCCATCACACCAGCAGGTGTTTCCAGAATCAGTTAAATGTCAGACTCGTAGCTTCACTAAACTTCACCACTGACTCTGTGCATTTCTCTCGACCTCTCTCTCAGGGCCGTGGTCTTACAGCACCACTGACATACAATATTACCACTACACTGTATACCTATCAGCCACAACATTAAAACCACCTGCCTAATAGTGAGCAGGACTGTGGTGCACTGAGTGTTATGCATCAGTGAGCCTTGGGTGCCCATGACCCAGTTGGATCACTGTTAGTAGATACTAACTACTGCAGCCTTGGAACACTCCACAAGACCTGCTGGTCCATCACAATAAGTCCTCAGATCTTCCAGCACATCAACTTCAAGAACAGTCTGTTTACTTGCTGCCTAATATATCCCACCTCCCTGTCTGGTGCCAATGTAATGAAATAACTTCACCTGGCAGTGGTCTTAATGTAATGGCTGATTGGAGTAAACACAAATGATGTACAGCACACTTAAAGGCGTAAAGTAGT
Source organism: Lepidarchus adonis (assembly GCA_037576955.1). NCBI lineage: Eukaryota > Metazoa > Chordata > Actinopteri > Characiformes > Lepidarchidae > Lepidarchus > Lepidarchus adonis. The sequence continues at coordinate 15,621,082 of JBBIGC010000033.1, forward strand.
CTGACCAATCATTCTGTGTGTATTTTTACAGAATGTGAAATTTGTAACAAGATCCTTTATGATGTATCCGTTCCCGTCTCTGATCACTGATGTTTATTTTTTCGATCTTCCCTGGAGTCATTAGGCCTCTGCTGGAGGCCTCGAAGGGCATTTAGGGTTCCTCACTGGGAAAAAACATGCGTTAATAACACAGTTCTCCTAATAAAGCTCTGAGGAACCCAAAACATTTACTTGGTCTCTAAATGAAGTGAGTACCGCAGTGAATCTCACTGTCCCAGGCTGCTCTGTGTTTACAGACAGGGATATAGAAATGTGACCCCGGTGTCTACAGTGCACACACACACACACACACACGCACGCACGCACGCGCACGCACACACACACACACACGCACACGCACACGCACACACACACACACACACACACACACACACCTCCCAGGGTGCCAGCACACCAATGTTATTCCTCCCAATTACAAGCTTCTACAGTTCCACCCATTCTTTGGCTATTGAGTTGTTCAAAGCTGAGCAATCACACCCCCACCCAACACCCCCTGTAGAAGCTGCTGGTGGGCGAAGCAGTTTGTGTTTGTTTAGTTTCAGGAAACAATGGCCGCAGATCTGCATGCAAACAATGATGGGGCCCTCCCTCATTAAGCTGAGGAAATCTGTAATCCTGAACCTACACAAGCCAGCGGTGCGTGTTCGTCAGCAGATCTGACTTACAACAATAGAACCCAAGCAATCCCTGCACACCCCCAGTAATCTACTAACACAGTGGTCCCCAAACACCAGGCAGTGGACCAGACCGTGGATCGGTTTGTACCGGGACGCACAGAAAGAATTAAAATCTTTTTCTCAAAAAATAGATGTCATTTTTATTGACCATCATAGTCCAGTCGCTTTATCTCAATACAACTCTTTCATCTGTGGATCATGGGCAATAAAGTCCAGAGGAGAAAAGATTAGGATTTCGTCAGGAATTTAAGCCAAGGAAATGCAAGATGCAACGTTTTTTTTTACGCCATCTGAACAGGAGTCCTGAAAGTCCATGTGGACAGTCAGATTCACACCAATGTAGAGAAATACTGTGTACTCAATCCAACAAACAACAGAAAAATTCAGACGCCCACCTGGACAAGGCATTAATTCTATAAAAAAGGAAGAAAGACCAAATGATGAGGCAGTAAAAGACCCCAGGACTGACTCACAAAAGTCATTGTTATGAGAGGTGGGGTGGCGAGCTATCAAAACAACGTTTCTTTGAAATCCATTTCTTCAACAGATTTGTAAAAGATGAAATCCAGCAGTAAAAGTCATCAGGCTGAAATTAAAATTTAAGATAGCGAAGGTGGAGGGTGGACAGACAGACCAACCAACCAGCCGAAGATCCAGACACCAATAAGTCCGAGCATGCATCAGTAATCGGTCCGTTGTACTTTAGTCGCTCACCCAACAACAACAGTAGTAGCAGCAGCACCGACCTATAGAATTAGCGTTCTAGGCTACAATGCTAACACGGGCCGAGTTACAGATGGAGAAATGCATACACATGACACGTTATACATTGTAGCGAGGGCAAGAGGCCAGACAGCCGACTTAACAAGGTAAATAACGTGGAAGGAAATCTGTTCTGCAGTCTTTCATGGCGAGAGGTGAGTTTGGTGAGATAACGGGGTTTAACTGTAGTGTGTAAGACAATGCACATAAAACATAAACAATACTATTCAATACAATACAATATTTGGTGCATGACAAACAATAGACTGTACAATCTCCTATAACATATGCAATATACAATAGATGGTACAATGTATTCAATGTACATTATAATATCTGGTACAATATGACATTATACAATAACAATAGACTATATAATGTACAATAGACTGCACACTATATACAATATGCAGATTAAATAGGAAGGCAATGGGAAGTGTTCAGCCATGTTCTTGAAGGTTTGTGAAGGCATGGCAAGGGCACATCGACAATTTTGACAGCAACTCAAAACATGTCCTATAACCATATCCTAGAAATAGATTTTTCTGAGAGCGTGCAAGCAGAGAGAGACTAAAAAGAAATAGTAAGCCCTCTGGCCTAACAAAATCTTCACCCCACAAAGTTGTCCTTCACACCAACCAAAGTAATTCCAACCCAGTCCCAGGCAAAGAACTGCTGACCATACCCCCGCCAACTAAGAAGAATCCTGTATTTCCCAAACGACTAAACAGTACATTTAATGTTACCAGGTTCGGCTTATCATTGGGGAAATACCGTACTATATTTTTTCATATATTTGTTTGCATGAAACTGTCATGGTCACTGGATGGTCCTAACAACAGAAACTAGTTTTTCTTTGTGTCTCTCTGGCCGTCTCCAGTCAGGCTGAAATGGTTTTCTTCACTGTTAGGAATTTTTTTTTAAACGTTGAGGTGAAATTCCCAGAGAAGCTGTAACTTTTCAACATGCAGTCGTACGGTCAGATAGATTTACATGTTTCCGTGACTGACTAACAAGGTCAAGAACAGAAGGCTGATAAAAGAGAGTAGTGGGGGAGTGGGGTGAGCAACCAGATCTGTTCTCTCTCTGCCACTCTACTTCAAATCCTCTAATGCACACAAACAGTGAGGAACTGGAGAGAAAGACGCCATTCCAGCATCTTTCAAGAGGTTTGAATTTTAATTCTGGCACAAGGGCATCTTCATATTGTCATATCCAGGAAAATAAACCTCGTTTATGATCTTTACATACAAAAATTAACACTTCATTTCAAATTACTTTGGCGCCAATGTTAAGCAGTAAGTCCACTAGGGGGCAAAAAATATGGCGACAGTAGGAGGAAGTCAGTTTAATGTAGCTGTTAAAGAGGAGACAGAAGCAAATGCAGCATTGAAGATGCAGTTGTTGGTTTATGAGGCCAGTAAATACACCCAGATGTGTGGACATTTTTTGTTGCTAATATTTATCATTTTGTAAATGTTTCCTTGTTTCTGGCTTCAACATTTGCCAACACCATGTTTTTCGGTGCTCATTTCATCCATGTTGCTCAGAAAACCTACAGATATGGCACAACATATGGACATACACAATATGTCTAAAAATTTAGAACGCCCATTATTTCCAGATAATTCTGATAATTATTATTTAAACACAGTGAATAACCTTTAAAGACAAACTTCACAGACTTTCATGAAAACAGCCACATTTCAGAAATGGCACAGCGCTAAAAGTCAATGCAATGCCATAACGTTTGCTCCTTTACTTTCACTTTATTTTCTGTTCAGTTCATCCCAAATCAGCCTCATTCTCTCACTGTGTGTCTTTGTTTCTGGTCATTTTCCTCCACTTTGTGATCTTTATATACAGTACTACTTCCTGCTCTACAGTACTGTACTAATACTGCATCAGAGGGTGGAGGAACAATGTGTTCCAGCTTCGCCTTTTACTCCACATTGTGATCGTCAACAAAATCTGACACGAATGCGTGTCCAACATCAGTGACAGAAAAGCAGAACAGATCACAACTGACAATGTTTACGAATCAGATTTTGAAGGATTTGAAAAAAGTAAGACAAAGAATTTTTGCATTTCAGTGTTGCTAATTTTATACTAAAGAATTTACATGTAGATGGATGATTGAGATCGCTGCACTGCAGTAATTCCACCCTCCAGTCATTCAAACAAAAATTAAAAACCTCATCTTTTCCCAGCTAACATGTAACAATAAACCTTTGTTTCTTTTATTTCTGTTAAATGGAGCTTTTTTTCCAGCTTGTATTATACACTAGGATGTAATGTAATATAGAAAAGGGCTGAAAAAGTTTAAGAGGCTGGATGCAGCACCATTAAAGTGAGAACATCTTCACTTTGCGTTGCTTTTCCAACTGTTCATTGTGGCAGTAAACAGTACATTTAAATTGAACTAATCATTTGAGGATGTTGTCTTTTAGCGAATAAGTTTAGGCCGCCCCATATAAGCAAGACACACCCAACACCAGGTTTGCTAAATCAATGTATAAGCCACAACCACAGTCACAAAATACGGTACCTTCTGCTCTACAGTACTGTGTTAATACTGCACCAGAGGGTGGAGGAACAATGTGTTCTAGCTTACTTTTATTCACACAGAGGGGATTGTAAGTCAACATGGGAAAAGCCTGTTGACTACAAAATGTACAGGATATTTCAGTGTTTCTCGACCTACATTTTTAATCTAAGATCCATTTACTTATTCTAAACTATTGCCTTTTGGACAATTTAAGGTAATTTGATGTGAAGCAAACAATAGAAACACTGCAGGTTCTGAAACTTTTGCACCTTAAAGTGAGATTTTAGTGTAAAAAGTAATTTCCACAATACTCAAGTTTTCCAAATTCAGAGGCTAAAATAGCTATAAAAAAGTCACAGAAAGATATGTATACTTATGCTAACTGCAAGCCTGAGCCTTCACAGACTCAACTCAAACCATGCAGAGGTTTTCACTGGTCTCTGCCGTGTTTTTTTTAAAACCTTGCGCTCACACACACACTCTCACACATGCACACACACTCATTCGGCAGGCCAGAGAGAGGTCAGAGTTCAGGGAAGTTTCAGAGATCGGCATGTAAATCTAAAATGCTACTTTTCTTCTCTCTTTCTCGTCCCGCTCTCGCTTTTTTCTCACGCGCTGACCCCCGGCTTCCGATGTCACAGACACATTAAAGGCGAGTTTATTATCATGCCCCATGGAAAGACAACACACTTTGAGTGGCTGAATTATGACGACAGTTGGAAATCCGTTGTCCCGAGCATGAGGCCAAACGGTCTGTATTTCTTCCCGCTGTGAAAACATACATCAGCCGGCACCGAAGGGCAGACGCTCAGCAGGTAAAGCATTCGGGAGTCCCAGAGTCCTCACTCTAACCAACACTGGGGTCCAGATCGCACCGATAAAGCAACTATTTAACCCCACCGTGAACCCGCACTGAAAATATGACCCCAGAGTGGCACCGTCTCCAAAAAGGTCGGCGAAAGAAAACGGCGAGGGAAAGAAAATATCACGTGCGTCCGATGAGCCAGAGAAAGCAAACATTTGCTCAAGTTCATAAGCTTGTTATTTGGGTTTGCCTAAGATCTTATCACCAATTCTGATCCGAAACACTTACACATAGTCAATATTGTCTGGAGGATACCACACCATTTCATTCTGTGTCCAGATTTTAAAAAATGGATAAAAATGAATCACTGATCTCCAGTCACTAGCTCACTTTTTGCTAAAAGTCATTTTTCTCCCAATGTTACAATCAGAATTCCAATGTGTTTGATGCAAAAAAAGGCCTTATGATGTGTGGTATATTCAACATAAGTGCATATAATAATACACTTTGATTAAAAAACAAAGCTAACAGTTAAAATACATACATTTAATTTTGTAAAATATTTGTGATTTTATATTGTATTTTTTTTATGCTCAATTCATTTTACATTCAACAAAATATTTATTAATTTAGCTTTTCCCTAATGTACATTCTCAAGCACATTCTTAATCATAAACCATAAAAAGGGTATACAAATTCAATAGATCTACATGCTTTCTAGTAAAGGAAGTATGTTTCATAGCATGCTAACAGAGGAAAGCAAAAGCATTCAAAATGGGTCATGTAGGCACTAAATGAAACGTGGCCAGTGAGTCACTCTTTAGGTGCAACAAAGGTGACTGTATGCTAAATGAAATTGATCCAAGATGTGTCCCATGTGGCACAGCAGAAATGACATCAATCTAAATAAAAAGGTGAGCCCTATTACACCAGAATAAAGGACGGTTCACTGAGTAAAATTGGCCCAAGAGGTGAGCTCTGTTGCACACCATAAGTGACAGCTGTTGGGACTGACAATGCTATGAAATGTAACAAATTGTTTGTGATTACGAAAGTCTGTAGGTGCAAGACAGTGTCAGACCAGTAGCTCCAGTTATTGTATATAAGTTTATATTGTAGAGGATTTAAATAAAGTATGACCTAAATTTAGATGTTACCGTATATCTTCTAATACTATTTAAAAAATTATTCTGACGACCAGGCGTTTAATAGAGACAGGCGTTTGTTGGAGACAGACTATTATTCTCCTCA
>JBBIGC010000033.1:15657905-15668397 GCA_037576955.1 Lepidarchus adonis
CAAGTCTTGGGTCAGTACAGACAAGCCTCAAGTTTTGAGTCAGTACAGACATTTCTCAAGTCTTGAGTCAGTACAGACAAGTCTCAAGTTTTGAGTCAGTACAGACATTTCTCAAGTCTTGGGTCAGTACAGACAAGTCTCAAGTTTTGAGTCAGTACAGACAAGTCTCAAGTCTTGGGTCAGTACAAACAAGTCTCAAGTTTTGAGTCAGTACAGACAAGTCTCAAGTCTTGGGTCAGTACAGACAAGTCTCAAGTTTTGAGTCAGTACAGACAAGTATCAAGTCTTGGGTCAGTACAGACAAGTCTCAAGTTTTGAGTCAGTACAGACAAGTCTCGGTTTTGAGTCATTACAGACAAGTCTCAGTTTTGAGTCATTACAGACAAGTCTCAGTTTTGAGTCAGTACAGACAAGTCTCAAGTTTTGAGTCAGTACAGACATTTCTTAAGTCTTGAGTCAGTACAGACAAGTCTCAAGTTTTGAGTCAGGACAGACATTTCTTAAGTCTTGAGTCAGTACAGACAAGTCTCAAGATTTGAGTCAGTACAGACATTTCTCAAATCTTGAGACAAACATGGCCACAGTGGATGTTTGCCAAAATATTCATTGTTTTTCTGGATCAGGATCGTTTCCTGACAGCTCTCTGAACTGAAGGGCCATTGGGTGGCGAGGCCGAACGGTAGCAGTTTATATGAGGATATAGAAAATAAAGTTGTGTGGAAGCAACAGGAAAAAAAGAAAGAAAGAGAAGACATTGAGCCAAAAACTTCAGCCACAACATCACTCCTTTCCCCCTTTTTCTGCACAATCATCAGTTTTCATAACTTCCCTGAAGCTGTCAGACTGGCCAAGAGGAACTGGGGCGGGGGAGCGTGGGGTAGCAGACAAGAGGAGAGGATGATGAGCAGCTACTGTGGCTGAAAGAAGAGATAGAAAAGTAGTGAGAGGAGAAGAGTCTTCCAATAACCCCCACCCCTCACTTTATCTCACCTCCCCTTTCTGCTCTAAACATAGTTGTCTGGAAAGGGAGAGAGAGAGAGAGAGAGAGAGAGAGAGAGAGAGAGAGAGAGAGAGAGAGAGAGAGAGAGAGAGAGAGAGAGCATGGAGGGAGGGAAAATAATGAAAAATTATTACATAGGTAAAATATTACAATGTATAAAAGAAAGTGGAAAGTCAGGGAGGACAATAATAATAATAATAATAATAATAATAATAATAATAATAATAATAATAATAATAATAATTGGGGGGACAGCTCAGTTTGTAACGTAGTCAAAATAGTAAAAAGAAATTATTTTGATAAATAATTTAGAAGATCATCTCATTATGCGAAAAACTTAAATTTTCAGTGTGTGCAATGATTTTTTTGTCATTCTTGTTTTCAGAATCAAAATCAGAGTAGAGAGGCAGTATTAATTTAATTTAAATTAATTTACATAAATAATAGCAATGCTATTTTCCCAATGTTTTATATCTATTTGGATTACAATAATGTGTTATTAATGAATTATTTAATGTTAAAGGTATTAATGAGAGACAAAGAGATTTTAATAAATATATATTAACTTTACTTCAGCCAGAACATCTCTCTCAAACATCAATGTATAAATAACAGAGAACTGAAAGGAGGAACCAGGCATTATAGTCAACAGCATCAGCCACGCCAAATAATAAAATCTTTAAAAAAATATATCAATAATAAAATAGTAAAATAAACACAGTAAGATCTTTCTCTATTTGAAACTTTTTTAGAACTTTTTGGCGTTAACAAAAGTTGATGAACACCAATCAGCAGGAAAAGGCAAAAGCCAATCACATCCCACCTCCCAAATACATATTGTGTCTGCACCAATCACAGCACTGATGTGAATAATAGGCATTGGATCTCCACCAATCACATCAGAGATGTGTGTTTGGCAGACGGGCCTTCAGGTAGAGCACGGTAATTTAACTGTCCATTTACTGAGACACGTTATGTTAGATGTTTATGGAGCTACGCTTTGCTTTGTTCTAAATGATTGTTGAGGGCAGTTCAGCAAACGTTGGATATTGGGTGGGAATTCTACACCCTCACATCATTGGGTCATTCTCCCTTTTTCAAAGAAGCTCCAGCCATGTTTTTACTTACGTTGATGCATTATTGATTGCAAGCTTCATCTCTAGATGCGTAGAGATGCAACTTGGTACAAAATGATCCACACTCTGATCTGTCAAGGTTCCAAATGCCAAAGCATCTCTCTTCCTCTTCTCCTTTCACCCAAGTTTCATGCCTTCATTTGAGCAGCGCCACCCAGAGGAGACATGAAGATTGCGATGACAGCAAGTCACAAATCACATGAATAAGGACAACAATATATCGGCAAATCAATATTTTGTCCCACCCCTAATGTACATGTAGGATTAAGACAATACAACACAGTAAAATATAATACATTAAGGTACAATACAGTACAAAACAATATGATAAAATTTTATACTTTATTGTATTGAAAAAGTGCAATAAAATACAATAAAGTAAAATGCAGTACAGTACAATATAATAAAGCACAATACAATACAAAAAATACAATTCAATACAATACAATAAAGAAAAATACAGTACAGTACAATACAGTGCAGTACAATACAATACAATAAAGTAAAACACAGTACAGTACAATACAGTACAGTACAATACAATACAATAAAGTAAAACATGGTACAGTACAATACAGTGCAGTACAATACAATACAATAAAGTAAAACACAGTACAGTACAATACAGTGCAGTACAATACAATACAATGAAGTACAATACAATACAATACAATAATAATAATAATACATTTCATTTGTAATGCACTTTATATATCAGCAATCTCAAAGTGCTACATTCATTGTAAAAGTAGACATATAAAATTAGAATAAAAAGGTTTTTCTAAAAAGATTAACTTTTTAAACCTTTTTAAAAACGTCCACTGTTTGTGGGGCCCACAGGTGGTCAGGAAGGGCGTTCCATATCTTTGGAGCAGTGGATGAGAATGACCGATCCCCCATGCTACAAAGATTGGTTATGATGGTGTGAAGAGAGTGTGTTTGCTGAGCGGAGGGTGTGTGATGAAGTGTGGGGGGTCTCAGCGAGGGGTCAGGAGTTCTTGTAGGTATGGCGGGGCTTGTCCATGAATGCAGTGATAGGTAAGTAAATATAGTAAAGTACAATACAGTGCAGTACAATGCAATACAAAAAGTACAATACAGTATAGAATATACAACATAACACATCATACAATAAACAATATACTACACACTGTACAACTGTCAGTACAAAATATAAAATGTGTGTTGTCTTGTTATGTTTTTACAAGAACTTCTGAGGCCGCTGTAAAACAATGTTCATTTTCTAAGCGCTTTCTTTATCAGCTAGATCTGAAAATATGAGAGAAATGAGAACAGAGAGGAGGGGAAGAGAGAGAGAGAAGAAAGAGAAGACATGGCTGCGGGTTCACCTGGCCTTCTGCCCAGCTGGATCGCTCCTTCACGCCAGAGACAGCTGGAGGTGTCAACACTCGGCCAAACCCAAAGCCTTTCTCGCCGCAAAGCTCAGCCTCCGTTTGTGCACACAAACCAGCCGCCTGTCACAATACACACGTCTCCTGCTGACGCAAGGGCCTCGGGTCGCTCTCGTCCAGCTCTCCGAGCTCATTGCGAGCTATTATTTACACCCTCCGCAATCTGCACGCCTGTAGCTTTTCAGCAGCCAGCAGAAAAACACAGCGAGAAAATCCGCTTAACAAGTTTACTCATAAGCCCCCAGTCAACAGCCTTAAATTGATAGTAGGACTGTTGTTCCTGCCACTGCGTTCAGCATTAGCTCCGCTAATGTACTTTATACTGACGACAGTGAGTCGCACGGAGCACGAAAGCAGTAGCACAGATTACTGTGGTGATCTCACATGGCTAGAAGTCTTTACTCCTCAACTAGTCATCATTATATAAGTAAAGGTACTATAATGGTTTTTCAGATATCACAGACAAGCAGGGGTCATCTGACTGACCCCTGAAAGCCTCAACTGCAAAATTTCAGCGGCTCTGAAAAAATCTTGTTAGCCAAGTGATGTGAAACAAAAATTTGCAAAACGCGAAACAAAAAAATTTCACTTTGTTAACTTCCCACTCCCTGATTGTAATGTTCACTTTATGTCAGACGGAAATTTGCTTCGCATTCTGATTTTTCTGCTCCACCTTAAAATGAGCATCTGCATGTAACTACTGCCCTATTTAAGGTGGAACAGAAAATTTAAACATCAGGTTTGTAAACGTAAAAACGCTAAAATATGCCAAAGCAACAGATGTTGCTATAACTCCAAACCCTATAGCAGTGTTGGCCAATCAGAAGCTTTGGTAGGGGAAGACATTGCTGCTTTCAGTAGGTGGATGTTAACACACAGGGTACAGTGTGACGTCCAAGTAGATGAAGTTTTTGGCGACAATCATTTCACGTAAATGCAAAAACTGCATTTAAAAAAATTATTTTGGAAGTTGTTTTTGTAAGTTTTTGTTTCAATGACCAAAAATGTGGTTAACTTGTGAACGGAAGAACAAACCAAGCCAAAATACCCGGCTATGTGTGGATGTTGTGGAAGATATATGGGTGCAAGTGACACCTGGGGTACAGTTTAGCAGGACATTGCCTGACCTGGGACTCTCCTCAGATTAGGCTACCACTGCTCTGAAAATCCATCAGTCTCAATTCACTCTGGGAAAAGGAAACAAAACTAAACTGTAAACTGAAAGCCATCCTCTCAAAACAGCCTTCTAAAGTATCTCAAGATGGGTATTAGCTCAACACCCTCACTCTCAAAGCTGATTAGCCTCCCTCTCTGTTGGGGCTCTGAAAGATTATCTGTTCCTTTAGTGTGTCTTAAGAACAGAACAGAAACAGTAGCAGCCAGACTGGGAACTGAAAAACTTTAAATATGAAGTAGAACAGTGGTCCCCAACCACCGGGCCGTGGACCGATACCGGTCCATGGAGCATTTCGTACCGGGAGGTACAAAAAATAAAAGTTACTTTTTCATAGCTTTTTTAAATATGATCTCAATCCGTAACATCTAAGTATGTTTGAGACATCAACGTTGCCGGTATTCTGGATAAAAGTCATGGCAGAAAATCCTGAGATTACCGCAACAGCGCTGAAAACGTATTTTGAATTGTTTATGCGTTACCATAGCAACCAGAGCGCATTAGGGATGTCACTCTCAATGTTGCCAGATGCGACCAGAGCGCATTAGGGGCACCGGGGATGTCACTCTCAATGTTGTTAGCGCATATCAGGAAGACGTTACTAATAAAGTGATATAATTACACAGTGGATTCACGTTTATTATTATATTTACAAAATACCAGTTTTTGTGTTGGTCATATCATTTCATTTAGTTGTATTTATCCGCGACACCTTAAATGCCTGTTCGCAAAAATATTGTCTGACATTTTACCGGTCTGTGGGACAAAAAAGGTTGGGGACCGCTGAAGTAAAACATTTTTACTTCTGACATAATACATTTTTTACTTCTGACATGATACAGTGATTCCAGGTTCTGATTCTGGAGGATTGTTTCCCGGAATAGGCGCAATAAAGCAGGGAACGCATAGGGCAGTGGGCCTCCAGAACCAGGGTTGTATAATGCATTACAGGCCTAAAGAGAAGGATACAAGTGAGTGGGCAAGCACTGGAGCAAGTGTGCCAAAGACAATAACATTACCATGAACTGTCCCAATTAAAGCCATCACTCTGCTGTCAAAAGACCCACATCTCCAAAACCCTTGATGCTAGTCAGGGGTTAAGACTGCTGGTACAAATCACACCGGGAGGGAATTTACTTAATATATTTTCCTAATAGGTTCCAGAGAGGCATATGTCTGGCTATCAAATGGGCTTCTATGAAAATGCACCTTTTAAAGTAGACAAGCCAGTGAGGAGGATGGATGAGCCCCTGGTAACAAATGACAGATAAGAGGAGGTTATTTCCATCACTGTTTTAATTACATTAGAAATATTAAGCAAGTCTGCACTTTAAAGAAGCAAAATGTGTACCGTCTCGCCAAAGAACAGAATGAGAGATAGGGAGAGGACAGCGCATTCCTGCTGAGTGAGGGGTAGAGCCAGCAAAGAAGAAGAAGAAAATTTGCTAATAAAGGCACGATGACATTGTAAAAATGGCAACCTAAACGAATAACCTTATGGGGTGAGCAAGAAATGGGTTTATTCCACACAAGTAAATGCTTTAAATGGAATAAATTAAAGTAAATTATCAGTTTAGGAGAAGAAAAACAACATTACACGTCACCTCAAACATGTTAAATCAACTAGCACACTATGCTTTACAGTAACTCCAAACGCTTGTTCTTCAGTTGGCCATGATGTTTAGCCTAATACTGAGTACGCCCCCCTCATGAATGCTGTGCACTGTGTGTTCTGACCTCTTTCTATCCCCACATGCATCAGTGAGTATTGGTCCCAGTTCACTAGTTGTCCTTCTGTGGATCACTTTTGCCTATTCCTAACAACTACCTGGGATACCCCGCAAGAGCTGCTATTCTGGAGATGCTCTAGCCAACACCAACAGGCTCTTGTTTCCAGCACATCAACTTTAAAAACTGACTGTTTACTTGCTACATAATATGTCCCACCCTGTCGATTTAATACTTAGCATACCATGTCAGAAACCACATAAGCAAGTCTATTGGTTTATAAGGCAAGTGTGTGATGACTGGAGAGGTGTAGTAAAGAAAGTAAAGAAGCAAACCCCAGACCCTGAACATGTCTCGCCTAATTGATTGCCTTTGGCGTGAGTTTGGAATTTTTTTACCAAACTATTCTTTTAAACATGCACTCTGACAGTTATGATGAGCTTTGGGAAACTTGACCCAGTCTGAAAAAAAAAACCAAGAAGGCACAACCTCCTCAATCAGGAATGCTTAAGAACTAAAAGGAAAATAAAGAAAAAATAAGCCCCCCCCCCCACCTTCCCCCAAAAAACTTGCAAGACTCCCAAACCGTTGGAATAACGCACAAAAGGATCATGAGAGAAACTGTCGAAAAGCAGGAGAATGCCCCACTAAAACATCTCAAGTTGGGTATCAGCCCAAGCAGGAGGCCTAAATCCCATTATCCTCCCTCTCCCGGGACTCTGAGAGGTTATCTGTTTCTCCAGAATGTCTGAGGAACAGAGCAACCAGCCAGACTTCCAGACGAGGAGGTTTCCCAGAGCATGGAGATGCTTCCCACAAAATTATAGAGCGCTGGATAACTACGATGTAGCATTTAGCATAGGCACAGATTAAAGGCCCAGCTTTGATAAGATTCCGTCTTAACATAGACATCTCTCCATAGCTGAGCAGGCCTTGTCCACACTAATTATGGGTTCTTAGAAAATGCTCTTTTTGCATTAAAATATTTTCTGTCCATTTTCATATATCCAAGAAAAAGCTTTGGTGAAACAATAGGAAAATGTTGGCAGTTTGTTGCAGTGGGTGGGATTCGCTGGTGCAGTGAGTGTCTGTAGACAGTCAGTGCAAAAAAGCAGATGTCCATAGAAATCCATAGGAATCTTCCTTTCCTTTTAGGCTTTTTTAATTTTATTTTATTTATTTACTTATTTTATTATACTAATTATTACTCAGGACAGAATTTAAACATGTAAAACAGTTTTTACCCCGTTCCTTGGCTTTTATGTCATTGCTCAAATACAAAGATCACAACTTTTGGTTCTTGAGTCAATGCGGACTCTGGTGAGGCCTTTTGCCCACAATTCCTAATCCAAGTACGAGGGTACGTCTGACCGACATGAGAGAAGATATTCAGGTTCCAAAACGCAGCACAATTAATTATTCATTCTCCTCCAGTTCTCGCATAAATACGTTTATGATTAAGAGGTGGGTAGATAGATAGTAGTAGATCACATGACTTTTAGGAGCCAATCACAGGAAAACAGACGTTGCCCTCTTTTTATCAGAGCAGCAGTAACATTTTGTACAACAGGACCACACTCCCCAGGAGCATCAGTGAGCCTTGTGTGCCCCATGGTCTAGTTCTCCTTCCTTGGATCACTGTTGGTAGGTACTAACCACTGCAGACCTGGAACATTCCACAAGACCTGCTGACCTGATCAAATCTTTATGCTCTTGCTTCTAGCACATTAACTTCAAGAACTGACTGTTCCCACCAATGTTGTGTTCATTGTTCTCCTGCATCGGCAAATCCATAGAAGTCACGATCAGTGGGATTGTAGTTTTCAGTGGTTTTTAGTGAGGACGACGTAATCCTTTTCAGATGTGTCCATATTAACGTGGACAAGGTCTTGCGGGTCGTCTGTGACCAACAGCACGGAATCTCCAAAACGAGCGGATCCTGTTCGGCAATTCTCTTATATCATTAAGGCAAATGAATCTGAAAATTGTGCTTTTCTGCATCGCTGAGCAGGGCCGGGATCACAGGTTCCACAATATACCTCCATTTCCTGCTGAGGCCTCCACCGTACCCAGGACCAGCGCACGGGACACTATAAATAATAAATGCACCTGAATTTTCTCATGGAATTCCCATTTGCGGTAACGACAGTTTCCCCGGCGCTGAGGATTACTGTTCATTTCGTACACCATCCTTTTCAACACTACCTGTTTGAAGCCCTCCCTACCCCCCCCCCCCCCCCCCCCCCAAAAAACCTTCTTCCAATCTCTGACCACATTCTACAAAAATCCAGCCACACAAGAATAAAACGGTCTCTCTCTTGGATGCGAGGTTTGTTGGAAACCTTCCTCTGATTTCTTCCCCTATGATGGATTTTCTTCTCACTCATCCATTCCCATGCGCAATGCTCTACTTCAGGTGTCAGGTTAAAATAAAGGTTGTGAAAAATTCCTCCCTCAGACTGCGACAGTACCAGTCCGGGCTCCCGAAGACTCATTCTAATCTTTGTGTCAAGCCAGACTGGACGGTGTTCTGCCGCGCGTGAACGCAAGGAAGGACATCCAAAAAGACTTAAATGTGAAGTACGCCCTAATGAAAGAGCTGCCATCTTCAGGTCTTCATGTCTTAACCCTTTGGGATCCACCGTTATCACATCGAACGTGCTTACGATAATCCTTTAAACCAGACCACAGTTGGGTCTGGAGTAGGATTTTATTTACTTACACTGATCAGCCATAAGTTTAATAGCACCTGCCAAATAGTGAGCAGGTCCCCCTCATGATCAGCCATAACATTAAAACCACTTATTTAATAGTGAGCAGTCCAATGAGTGGACTAGTAGTTAAGACCTTGTCTTGATCAGAGGGTCCCATGTTCAAGTCCCAGTCTAAGCACCACTGAGTTGAAAGCAGAGATCACATTCCACAGTGGAGAAATTTTGGCATCAGAGCCTTGGTGCCCATGACCCTGTCACCCGACAGTGGTCTTAATGTTATGGAGCAATAGAAAATCAGACACAGGGCCAAAAAAACATGATCTGTAGTGACTACATATAGATGTTACAGTAAAAGGATATCAATGATGATTATTATTGTGTGACTTTATTAAAAGCAGCTTCAGTACTTAATAAATGTATTATTGTCTTATTTTGCTCATCCATCTTCCTGCTTGGGCTGTGGAGACACGGCCGCGTCTATGTCAGAGTAGTGGAGCATTCCCTGGGCGTTTGAAATGAGCCGCGTGCCAGCCGCCCATGCCGATCCTCATTACCCAGCATTCCAGGCGGTGGGCTGGCGGGCTTGGGCACGCGGCAGGGGCGACAGTGATTGATTGAAGGATGATGGATGACTGCAGCTGACCACTTGTCTCATCTTTCAATTGTTGTGTCTCTGGCTCTTCTCACCTTGTAAAGTGCTTTGAGTATAGTACCCCATATTGGTGGGGGTTATTGGGATATTGTGGGGGGGCAATGTGTCTAACAGGTGCCAGCCGGCCTCCCTATCTGTCTCGTGCTTTGCCGCGGCGCCATGACAGTTGGGCCGGCGCTTTGAGTCAACAGCGGGAGCTGCTGTGGTATAGTCAGGGAGCTGGCACAGAGTCAAGGGGAGGGTGACTGCGAGGTTAACCTCAGACAGGTCAAGTTTTTCACTACTTTGGATTAGAAACAGATAAATTGTGAAAGAAATTTTAATTAGACCTCAGATTTGGACTATTAATCCATACATTTTTACAAACCAATACCATACACATCCATTAGCAGCTTTCAACTGGCGCAGAACTTCTGAGAAGGTTCCATAAGCATGAAAAGATTTTCACACTCAACCGTCTTATATAAGACAATGCTTGTTTCCAGTGAAAAGTTCCAGGGAGCAAAAAGTGACCATATAACATTTAATGGAAATCAAGGCTTCTGTGCATGTAATTAAAGCCTATAGGTTGCAGTGTACCTCCTCCAACAAACATCTTTCATTATCCGGTGTCGACCAGAGGAGGATGGGTTCCCCTACTGAGCTTTGGTTCCTCCCAAGGTTTCTTCCTCAGTTT
>JBBIGC010000033.1:15668497-15681647 GCA_037576955.1 Lepidarchus adonis
CCGGACCTTGTAAAGCTGCTTTGTGACAACTTCTGTTGTAAAAAGCGCTATATAAATAAAACTGAATTTAATTGAATCTTCCCTGTATAATCTCTACAACCCATATCACACTCTATATCGTTCCACTGCATGTACATAGATTATAGGTCACTGTATGAAGTATAACATGTACTATATTGTATATTGTATATGTTGTCTATTGTTGTTGTCAATAGTTTGTCTTATTCATTGAGAACTATGGAAACACCATTGCCGGAAACAGTGTCCAAACACACTCGGCCGATAAAACTGATTCTTATTCTAGTGCTGCTGTAGCTAATGTACAATAATAATGTGTATATTCACTAAAACTGATGATCAGTGTTATTTTACACATTCCCTTTATTTTACTTACTGATTTTATTATGGTCCAGGTGCAGTATATATTTAGTTTTTACATTTAAAGGAAAAAGATAAAGATAAAACTGTCTGAATTGGAACTAAACTCATTTTAATTCAGCTAAATGGCTGTATTTTACTGTCTATGTGTTTACCATCACTGACAAGACCTTTACTATACTGCATTGTATTTTTCTCTGGCAATTTTGCGGTCACATTTTGACATTTTAAAAATTATTTTAATAGCATCACAACTGAGAATCTTTCCAAAATGTTTTAACAGTGTTCAGTTTTGTAAATTAAATATGTAAACCATGTTCTCATAAATATTATGTCTAAATTCTAATTAGCATTCTCATTCAAATAAAAAAAAAAATCCATTCCCGTTTAAAAAACTAAATTCACATTTGAACTCATGCTGCTCTTTGAATCAGAAGAACAAATATGAAGGTTTGGAGGAGCACCAGAGGTTTAAAAAAGTTAATTAATATTAAAAGTCTGTTTTCTCAGTAATGGTATACACCTATAAATTGTTTTTACTGGAATTGTGTGTGTTTTTTTGTATTAACATACAAAATCTGCTTAATATCCAACTTTGAAATAAAATCTGTAAAAATCTCTAGTTTATCCTGTATGTGTACTGTAATTATTCTGACCATAATAATAACAGTAAGAGCTGTAAATTAAAGGGAAATGTGGGAAATTACACTGATCATTTGTTTTAGAGATTATATACTATACATTACTGTACATTAGCTACAGCAGCTGCAGTATACAGGTTTTATTTACACACAGTTAGCCCTGTTACCTTTACAGTGTGTGTTGCAGCACTCTTATTTGCCATGAGCCATGCTGGCTGCTGTCGTGCTTTTACCCAGTGGAGGCTGATCTCTCTGGTGCTTCGGCAGTAATCCGTGGTCAGGCAGTGTGGAGGGTCCTGGAGCATGGATCGATCGGCCTTTTGTCTGGCCAGGATTGTGCTGAGGCAGGCGATGCGGTTTTCAGCGGTGACCCCGCTGGTGTCAGACTCGGCCTCGGCCCCTTCTCGAATCAGCTAGAGAGAGAGGGGTCATGACTGGGAACAGTGAAGTCCTTCACACCTGCAAGGATGGCCGATGTCCACCACTTCTGCCATAGATCACAGACATGACACCTAACATGTTCAGCTATAAACACAATCCTCACTGGGCCTTTCTAATGTTTCCCAGTTTTATTTCATTTTCTTTTCTTTTACTTTAACACCTGACCTCACTAATGCAATCAAATCCTCACCGCAATTTCCCAAAGGTCTCCTCAAAAGACCAGAGGCTGTAACTGCAGCGACACGTCGCTCTGTTAATGAAGTGAGCATTCCACTTAAGGTCCAAAGCATACACTCCTTCAGGGTTTTTTTTTTCACATGCGGAGACACTAGAGTGATGCAAGTCGGCCGATGGCTGGTATAACGTCCGCATATAAGAAGATCGAGGATGCCGTGATCTGAGAGCTTTAATGAGTCCAACCCCAGCTGTATTTCCTCTGTAACATATTGGCTAAAGCATGGACTTCACTGTCCGTCCATCTGTCAATGTTTTTACGCAGTAAACATTTCACACAGTTTGAACATGGAGCTGCAAATGCCAAACACTTTCATATGGACCAATCATGGTTTCATCTGGACCAATAACAATTTACACTGCACTGTTGCCAATTTTGGAACCGGTGCTGTGCTTTTCCACAGCAAAAAAATTGGTGTCTGTTCAGCAATTTTGGCTCGGAACCGGCATCAACTTTTTCCTGTTTCTGGGGTCGGGAACCTGTGATGTCATTGGGTTTAGGCAGACATTTGAGCTAATGCTAGTAATGACTAGAAGAATGAAAAATCAGCAAATAAGATAGAAGTTACGAGTTACGTTGGGATTTGGTCCCTCTGAATGTGACATAACTCGAATTTTGATTCAAGTGGGAACTCATGCATGTAATGATGCTGCAGAGGTTTTATTGAACAGCACTGTGATTTATGAACAGCAGCAACATGAACGTATCATATTACAGTAAAGTATTTAGGAAATGTGGCTCCAGATAGAAATGCTCTTTTTAATGCTTCAACATATATAAATATGTAAACGCATTTGAGACA
Organism: Lepidarchus adonis; assembly: GCA_037576955.1. Taxonomy (NCBI): domain Eukaryota; kingdom Metazoa; phylum Chordata; class Actinopteri; order Characiformes; family Lepidarchidae; genus Lepidarchus; species Lepidarchus adonis. The sequence continues at coordinate 15,670,995 of JBBIGC010000033.1, forward strand.
TGACTTGTAGCAAAACCACACTGATGGTGCCTTAGCACAGTGTACTATTAATCCCCCATCTCACCTACCAACACTATGAATAAAACCCAAACATCTCAGCAATAACAGTGAAAAACAGCACAAAACAACTATCTCTCTCCCAGTCCCTGCAAACACGCAGGCTCAAACACACTGCACCTGCTGGCGCTCGTGTGTTACCGTAAAGCATTTACTAGATACCAGATACTGCATTCTAGTACCATATATGACAGAAAATACATGCAAGTCCAGTGACAGCACCATGAATTTTCGTAATTTCATACTTTTTCTGAATCAATCACTGCACATTTTCACCTGGACCAAACACTGTCCTCTTTTGACTGAACCAATTGGTGTACACTTTTGTATTTACCAATCACTGTAGACTTTTGTCTGGCCCAATCAGTGTACACTTTTGTCTGGCCCAATCAGTGTACATTGTTGTCTGGATCAATCACTGCAAAAAATCATCATAAATCTACATCTGGACCAATTATTTTTGTCTGGATAAATCATGGTGCCCGTTTATCTGGACCAATCACTGTACACTTTTGTCTGGATCAATCATGGTCCACTTTTATTTGGACCAATAACCATGCACCTTTGTCTGAACCAATCACTGTACACTTTTGTGTGGACAAATCACTGTACATATTTGTCTGGACCAATCAGTGTACAATTTCTTCCAGAAAGTACCGACCCTGAACCAGGAGCTACAACAGTTCCTCAAAAATTCATCCTAGAACTACAACCTTTTCAGTTCCTGCAGTGTGGACATGCAGAAAGGGGGAACATTCTCTAAAGGTCCTAAGAACTATGGAAGAGTTCCTCTGATTAGAAAGTGTTGGTTAGATGCTTTTGATGTGATATCATGGCTGGATTGCTTCTAATCCTCAGGCCAATTTTAGGGAGTATATATGGTCACTCTGCATTCTACTTCCTGAGCATGTTCTCTCTCCATGACGGCGTACGCTCAGCTCAGGCGCGGACAGGCGACTAAATGAACAGTATAAGGTCGTGTAGGGTTGATGGTTTTTCTCAGATTCAGCAGAGACTCATCCATCTGCAACACAAGCACAGTGAGATGGGGCCAGAAATATTAGAGTATGTCCTCCTCCTCCTCCTCCTCCTCCTCCTCTGAAAAACTCCTGAGCACAGGAATCCTGATAACTCTCTCTAGATACACAAGGTGCTTTCAAAGGCTAAATCAAGTCATGCAGCAAAAATGTGAGGCAATAAGAAGGAACACTGAATGGTAATCAAATTTCTTTCCCATCCCGGTCCTTATTTATCACAACGAATCCAAGAGGAAGTCCCATCAGGGGCGACGGTGGGCCGAGCCAAAAACCATTTCGCCCTCTCCAGACATGCAACATGAGGTCATACGTACACAATGAAGAGAATCGCTCACGTCATGAGTGTCCATATAGACCATCTGCAGCAGTCACACGCACCACTCCCCACAAGGTGATACAGCCTAACGTCCTTCAGAAAATCGTGTGTGTGTTTGTGTGTGTGTGTGTGTGTTTGTTTGTGCTTTTATCACTAAACTTCAGCACATTAGCCTGGCAGGTTATCATAGATACACACAGTGACAGATAGATGCAAAAAGCCTCCAGTTCCTGTAAATTCTTGGTCTTGCATGAACTGCACGTTTGAGGATCTCCCCCGAGTGTTTCAATGATACTGAGGTAAGGAGACTGAGATGGTCACTACAGAACCCTCACTTTATTTTGCTGTAGCCAATGACAGGTCGACTTGGCCTTGTGTTTTGGATCATTGTCATGTTGGAATAAAAAAGTACGTCTCATGTGCAGCTTCCGGGCTTATTAATGCAAATTTTCCTCAAGTATTTTTTGATAACTGCATTCATCTTGCCATGAATTCTGACCAAATTCCCTGTGCCTTTGTATCTCACACATCTCCAAAACATCAGTGATCCACCACCTTGTTTCACAGTAGGAATGATGTACCTTTCATCATAGGCCTTATTGACTTTTTTCAAAAGTTAGCGTTTATGGTTGTAGTCAAAAAGTTCAATTTTAGTCTCATCACTTCAAATGACTTTGTCCCAGAAGGTTTGAGGTTTGATGACTTAGAATCCAAAAAACATCAGTGCACCACTAGATGAAAGATGTAAGAGTCTCTCAGGAGTCCAGAAACTCATTGGCCTTTTATACTCACCCACTAATTACAAGCAAACAGATCACAGGTAAAGGTGGTTTACTTTAATAGCCATTCAAACCTGTTCATGTCAAGTTGTGTGTATGTTATCAGGCCAAATCTCCAGCGTATGTAAACTTTTGATCAGGGTCATTTGGGTAGTTTGTGCTGTAATTAGGATTTAAATTAAAAACAGCTTCAGCCAAACACTAACCGTGAGTAAAAGAAAAGTTTTTTGTGTTATCATTCATATTCTCTGACAAATGTCCAAGAAATCATAAATTCTGTCAGCATATGTAAACTTATGAGCACAACTGCATATCAGGGAGAGTGTAGATGGACTGATAAAGTTATTAATCCCCAAAGAAACTGCAGATGCATCTATAAATGTGTATCTCAACACCTCAAATTGCATCCATCAGCGAAGGACAGCACAGTTCCAGTTAGCTCAGGATGGTATCATGACAAGTCTAAGTGAGGAAGTGCCACTCAACAGAAGAGGAATGTTCACCAGGCAGCTCAGCCTTGGCCACGGCTCCACCACCCTCCACCCGGAGAGAGCCGTCAGCGGCGAGGTTCCACTCTTGGCTCCGAATCCAGGCAGATGGAGCTTTGAACTGAGCATTAGCACCCACAGAATGTCCCCGCGCTGTCCCCGAATGTGAACATTAGCAGGGCACCGCACATGCCCACGTCATGAGATCACATTATTTACAGCTTTTGTTATCGGCTTGTGTAACTGACTCGCAACCTTACAACCTTTACTGTGGTCCTCGACCCTGCAGCACACTACGCACTGTGGAGCCGTTCTTCAGGTATGACTGTGCACAGTGGACAGCTCCAGATCTCCAGTCTGAGGCTGAGGCAGATTCTCCTTCCTTGTATTTGTTCTAAAGATTAAAGTGAAATAGTCTGTTTTTAAACAAACTTCTTTATCTTGTCTCTTACCTAACTTTTCAATTCTTTAAATAAATAGCTTGAAGGTTTTTTTTTTTAAATAATCTTAACACTGGTCAGAGTTTGCAACTTTACAATGTAAATAAATAAATATAGTTGTAAAAACAGGACTCCACTTTATTCCTAGTTTAAAAATGTATATATATGTTTGGTTGGTTGATTTGGTTGATTGGATTGTTAGTTGATTGGCTGGTAGACTGGTAGACTGGTAGACTGGTAGACTGGTAGACTGGTAGACTGGTTGGTTGGTTGGTTGGTTGGTTGGTTGGTTGGTTGGTTGGTTGGTGGGTTGGACTGATGGTTTATTGGTTGGCTGATTGGTTGGTTGGTTGGTTGGTTGGTTGGTTGGTTGGTTGGTTGGTTGGTTGGTAGACTGCTAGACAGGTTGACTGGAAGACTGGTGGGTTGGTTGGTTGGTTGGTTGGTTGGTTGGTTGGTTGGTTGGTTGGTTGGTTGGTTGGATTGTTGGTTTGTTGGTTGGATTGTTGGTTTGTTGGTTGACTGGTAGACTGGTTGGTAGACTGGTTTGTAGACTGGTTGATTGTTGGATTGTTGATTTGTTGATTGACTGGTTTGTTGGTTGGTTTGTTGGTAGGATTGTTTGTTGGTTGGTAGACTGGTTGGTAGACTGGTTGGTAGACTGGTTGGTAGACTGGTTGGTTGGTTGGTTGGTTGGTTGGATTGTTGGTTTGTTGGTTGACTGGTAGACTGCTAGACTGGTTGGTTGGTTGGATTGTCTGTTGGTTGGTTGGTTGGTTGGTTGGTCAGTTGGTTGGTCAGTTGGTTGGTTGGTTGGTTTGTTGGTTGACAGGTTTGTTGGTTGGTTGGTTGGTTGGCTGATTGGTGAGATTGTTGTTTGGCTGGTTTTTCTTTTTACTTATATTTACTGTCATCAGGTGGTGATCTGTATCGGACCTGATCTGCAATAAGGTATAATTTATGGCAAAATATATATGATATGATATTAACAGACAGCGTGACAAACATATTATCTAAAAACAAAAGTCAAATGAAGACCGACACAAAATATTTCTTAAAAAATAATTTGAAATATTTTTGTTAGTTTGTTCATTTTTTTTTTATTATTGCTGGTTTGCAGCTTCTGGTATTATATACATGTATATTAACTTGAAGATTTATACTATTTCATGCTGTGATACACTTTAAAACTGAATGTAATACATAACGTAATGTTTAATTAAATAAGCTGCACTACTTTAATACAGCTGTAACAGATACTACATCGCAAGTGTTTACTGTGTTGTTTCTTGCAATATTAATGCGTTATCAAACAATTATTTTTGATAATATAAAGTGTGATCACATTTTTCTGTTACTGCTAGCTTTATTGCTTTGTGGTATATTTTTTAAATTATTATTATTATTATTATTATTATTATTATTATTATTATTATTATTATTATTATTGGCAATACTTGTAATTATTTGTTGAGCTAGTATTTTGGCTATCATATTTAGTTTTTATTTCTTAAAATATTTACCCACTAAAGGGTTTTTATTCTTGTCATTTTATTAGAGTTAAGAGAAATTGTATTTTATATTCATTTAAAATTAATGCACTCAAGTAATGAGTGATACAGCTATTGTTTGCATTAAATGTATTAGTTCAAGAGTTTCCAGTCAAAAAATAAAATACTACTACTACTACTACTACTACTACTACTACTACTACTACTAATAATAATAATAATAATAATAATAATAATAATAATAATAATAATAATGACACTTATTATCATAATAATAATGATATCTATAATAATTATAATACTAATAATTATTATTATTAGTAGTAGTAGTAGTAGTTTTGCTATTATATTTCTGTTGTTGTGGTTAGTAGTATGATTGTTATTATTATTATTATTGTTGTTGTTGTTACATTCTCCATTATTGACAATATTGTATTATTCATAATTGTACTGAACTTCAGTCCCAGATAGTTAACAATGATAATGCAGGTAAATTAAACTGCAATTACCTTTTATTATAAGTCATTAAGTGTTTCTCCATGAAGTCCAGCAGCATGGTCTGGGGCTACATTTCTATGCTGGAAATCCCCCCTGATGTTTGGTTACATGCGGCACATACCACAGGTCAGCGGCTGTCCCGAAAAAACAAGGACTCATCAGAAGACCTCTTGGAAATGTTTTATTTTAAGCAGAATTTATGAGTGTGACACCTGCCGTTTGATGTAAATTATGATGCTCTTAAGCTCGACCCATTAGACATTTATTCTCAAATATGTGTCACTCAACAAATCACAGTCAGTCGAACTGGAATTTATGATGTCCACTGCTGTCCACTGGCTGAAACTTTCCACTCACTCACCATGAGTATAAGACACTGGCTTCCATTCATCACATTCGGCCCTTTGATGCTTGACATGGCACCTGACAGGGCGACTATTCAAATTTAAGGACAAAATTAGGCCGTGGCCACTGCTGAACACACACGTGACTTTAGTCATACTTCCTGCAGCAGAAACCAGGTTCAGTTTAATACCTTTTATAAGAGCATCATGAAGATCTTTACATATTCAGGTGACGTGGAAGCAGGAGCGTAAGGATCTGAGGCCTTATTGTGCTGGAACACAATAGATAGATAGATAGATAGATAGATAGATGGTCTGCATTAGTTAGTATCTACCAACAGTGATCCAAGAAAGGACAACTGGGTCATGGGCAACCAAGGCTTACTGATGCAAGGGTGGAGTGTAGTGGGATCCCAAAGTCACCACAGTGAGAGCAGCTTAATCACCATTAGGGATCTGCTCACTGTCAGGCAGGTGGTCTTAATGTTATGGCTGCTCATAAAGACCCTACTCACTATTAGGCAGGTTATTGCTGATCATGAGGGGGACCAGCTCACTATAAGGCAGGAGGGTAGTGGGTATAGGATCACCTCACTCTCCCCCATCACTCAACCTAATGCATCTGTTAGCATTATACTAAAGAATTGGGGTTCTCTTCACCCTGCCTGAGAAAATGTGGGTGGAGCTTCACATGGAGGAAAACTCTTTTCACCTTCACCCTCCCAGTGGTGAATCTAGGGTCACAAAACATGTAAGGCCCTGTGACCCCATTATAGGCTGATCCACTGGAAGCCATTGAAAGTCTCTGAGCTTCCTAACTCATAGTCATAAGGGTTTTTATTTTTTTATCTAATGGGCATTTTGTCACCCATCAAATCAATTTCAGCCCGATGTTAATGTCATGTCTGTTAGATGCCATAGAGTCTGGGTGGTTCCGAGGTTTTGGAGCGCGATGGAGGACGATGATTGTTGTGTTTATGATAGAGCAGACCTTGTCCATAATGGTTTTGGAGAACGGGAGCACAGCTTACAGTGTGTTAGTCTATAGTGGCTCACCAGTGTGATGCATGCCCCGTATTACAGGCTGAGCTACAGAGCTCTTTCCAACACCATTAATGACCTTAAACTCTAGACTCAGGCTGTAATGCGGGTTATGAAGGAATTTAGAAGAACCACCTTTAATTCAATATTTTTTCTACAGATGCAGTCAGTCTGTGTAGAGTAACATTTTTTTTTCTCTTTTATATCATTAAAAATATTTTTTTTTTATCTTCATTTGTCTGTTTGGCCATTTATGTATTTCATTGTTTTATTGTTAACTACAATGCTGATGCCTATACAAATGGTTTGAATTAGGGGTCACCAACATGGTGCCCACAAAAAATGTGTATATGTCACAATATGTATATATATATTTTAGCCTGCTGCTATTTTTCTTTAATCACATTTGCATTTATATAGGTTTGAAAATGACAATATAAAAAAGCATTTAAAACATGTTTATTATACTTAATGTTTAGATAAGTTTAGGTAAACTGTTTTATTCTAGTTCAATGGTCAGTATTGTGTGCAAAACATTGGCAGAGAGTAAAGTCGCTGGCGCAGCAAAGATGTGGAGCTGTATGTGTTTTTTTATCCCAAAAACATGGCAGAAAAAAAATATTATAATTTATAATTTATAATTTATAATTTTCACAGTGAATGGGAGGAAGATTTTTTTTTTACTACTGTGAAAGAACCCTGCATGTGTCTCATCATAAACGTGATCAGTGCCTTCACATAGAGGAGTGTCATTAATCATTATTAATAATATATAACTAAAGGTAAACTGAGCAAATTTGTTATTTTAGAAACTTGTATCAAACTGGTCGCCCTTCGTACGGCTCAGTACCTGTGAAGTAGCTCTCAGTTTCAAAAAGTTTAGTGACCCCTGGTTTAAAGCCATTTCTCTTTCTGCAGCAAGAACGTGAGTTAACATTAGCGGATGGATCAAGAGTCTGCTCTGTGTAAAGATGTGTAAAAATGATTAAGATGTTATGAGATGGTTAGAAGAACACAGGTTTGGCGTTGCATGGATGTGTGAAGCTCCAGCAAAACCTGATTTAATGGAAGGAAGGGGTGATTGGGGTCGAACCAGGGATTTAATGGCAACTACAAGTAACACTGGGCTTCTATGAGAAGAGATCTGGAAATGATGAAGCCAGTCAGTGTTTACTGTGTTACTGTTATTTACAAATAGATTAATATAAATGTTTTGTTGAAGGAAAGAAAATGTATTTTCTCAGGTGTCTAAGACTTTGCAGAATTGCACAGATTTTACACTAGTACAATGAAATTTGTGCACATTTGTGTGTTTATTGTTCGTTTGTTCATTTTAAATGTTTTAATGGGGCTTGGTTGGTTTTACATGTCTATTACAAAGATAGTTCCTTAGGCAACCATCCGTTTCTGTGTTCATTGGAATCGTTCTATGTTATCACTCCAGAGGTCCTTCATTTCTGATCACTGTGGCCATGTGTTTAAAGTCTGGAGGTGGATACCAGAACTGTGCTGTGTGAAAAGCTTGTGCCCTTGTTGTGGGCTTGTTTTGTTGCTGGAATTGTGTCGGTTCTCTTCAGCTCAGTGTGTATTCAGACTGTGGGGTTAAAACAGGTTCACGTGCGCACGGTTAAACATAGCTGGGAACACACTCTGAAGTACGACGCATGCCGCCAACGAGCTCATGTCTTTTTGCGAGCAGCTCGGTGCTGATGTGCCAAGAAAAACTGCTCAGGCCGGGATATTTATAGGGGTTTTGTGGGCCTCGGCCCAGCCCTGATAAACCCCTCGGCCCTTTCGGAGAGCGCAGAGTTTGATCCCCTGACCTGCATGAGCTCACTGGGACACTGAGTGACAGACCTGCACTGATTTAGAAAACAAATTACTTATTTAAAAATGTGTAGTTGTGTAATATTACAGCAATAACTTAACACCAATTCTTACTTAAGCTTCTAACCTACCACAACCTTTAACTCCATTTCTAAATGTATGACCAACTGCTTAATATTGCTTAGGTCCCCCCCATGCTACTTAAACCCAGTTGGGTGAGTTTTTACTCCCCCCATGCAGTGAGGGCCGAACATGTGAACTACTTTCACTTGCAGTTCAGTAATATTTGACCAATAGTGCTGATACTTTTACTCAAGTAATGGAGTAGTGTACTATTTGACCAGGAGTAGTGATATTTTTACTCAAGTACTGGAGTAGTGTACTATTTGACCAGTAGTACTGATACTTTTACTCAAGTACTGAAGTAGTGTACTATTTGACCAGAAGTAGTGATATTTTTACTCAAGTACTGGAGTAGTGTACTATTTGACCAGAAATATTGATACTTTTACTCAAGTACTGAAGTAGTGTACTATTTGACCAGGAGTAGTGATATTTTTATTCAAGTACTGAAGTAGTGTACTATTTGACAGTAGTGATATTTTTACTCAAGTACTGGAGTAGTGTACTATTTGACCAGAAATATTGATACTTTTACTCAAGTACTGAAGTAGTGTACTATTTGACCAGGAGTAGTGATATTTTTACTCAAGTACTGAAGTAGTGTACTATTTGACCAGAAGTAGTGATATATTTTTACTCAAGAACTGAAGTAGTGTACTATTTGACCAGGAGAAGTGATATTTTTACACAAGTACTGAAGTAGTGTACTATTTGACCAGGAGTATTGATACTTTTACTCAAGTACTGGAGTAGTGTACTATTTGACCAGGAGTATTGATACCTTTACTCAAGTACTGGAGTAGTGTACTATTTGACCAGGAGTATGGATAATTTTACTCAAAGTCGTGTTTTACTGTAGTTTTACTACAGAAGTAGTGTGCTTTTTGACCAGTAGTATTGATGCTGTTACTAAAGTACTGGAGTGGTATGCTTTTTGACTGGGAGTATTGTCAATTTTACTTAAATATCAGAGTAGAGTACTTTTGACTAGGCACATTGATACTTTTACTCAAGTACTGGAGTAGTTAACTATTTGACCAGGAGTATTGATACATTTACTCAAGTACTGGAGTAGCATAGTATTTGACTAGGAGTATTGATACTTTTACTCAAGGACTGGAGTAGTGTACTATTTGACCAGGAGTATTGATACTTTTATGTGAGTACTGGAGTAGTGTGCTTTTTCACAAGGAGTATTGATGCTGTTACTCACATACTGGAGTGGTATGCTTTTTGACCAGGAGTATTGTGAATTTTACTTAAATATCAGAGTAGTGCACTTTTTGACAAGAAGAATTGTAACTTTTACTCAAGTACTGGGGTAGTGTACTATTTGACCAGGAGTACAGAAAGTTTTACTCAAATATTGGAGTAGTGTGCTTTTTCACCAGGAGTATTGACACTTTTAATCAAATATCAGAGCAGAGTACTTTTTGACTAGGAGTATTGATACTTTTACTCAAGTACTGGATTTGTATGCTTTTTGACCAGGAGTGTTGACAATTGCACTTAAATATCAGAGTAGGTTAGGAGTATTGACACTTACTCAAGTAATGAAGTGGTATGCTCTTTAACCAGTACTTTGTACACCTCTGTTTAATAAGGGTTTCCTGTTTCCTGTCTGTTTGGTGGTGGTTGGTCTGCAGTCTGGGTTGGGTATTTGTTTTTGGGCGATGTTTTGGGCTGGGTTGTGTTTTCAGGCTGTGTTTTATTGCCTTATGCAAGAGTTTGGACCATTTGTTTTCCACTCGTCTCCTCCAACGCATCACCCAATGTGTTTAAATGATATTCTCTCTTGCACCTGCATTATTCAGGATTTTTTAGGCTGCAAATTAAAAAATAATAATAGAAAAGAAACATTAAGAAGGACAGACTTGCGTTATCACTCTGTGGACTCATTGCAAATCCTTTAATTCATTGCTGTGTTTCAGGAGTCGCTCTCCAGATGCAATATTATCATTGTCTTAATTCCCAAAAAATGATTCACCCCATGACCCCTAACTACCTGAAATACGCCCTGCAGGGTTTATCCAGAGGTTCACTCATTATAAACAAGCTCCACTGCAACAGACAAAAGGGCAGAAAAAAGACAATAAAGGGAGAGTGAGACAGAGTGATAGAGAGAAAGAGAGAGAGAGAGAGAGAGAGAGAGAGAGAGAGAGAGAGAGAGAGAGAGAGAGAGAGAGAGAGAG
>JBBIGC010000033.1:15693448-15703643 GCA_037576955.1 Lepidarchus adonis
AACATTGAACTCCTCTTTTATCACTCTCCGGTGTCGACCAGAGGAGGATGGGTTCCCCTTCTGAGCCTTGGTTCCTTTGCCAAGCCTTGGTTTTTCCTTGCCACTGTCGCTTAGCTTGCTCATTTGGGGCTCAGACCCGAATTCTATAAACTCTGTAAAGCTGCTTTGTGACAACGTTAGTTGTAAAAAGCGCTCTATAAATAAATTTGACTTGACTTGACTTGACTTACTCAAATTTAATCTTGGAAAATAAACTGGCGACCTGACCTCCATAGTGTCATAGGCATAGTGTCTTCAACAGTCACATGGGTGATGTGTGTTTGGGAGACAGGGGGACACTTGAAGTCTGTTCTGTCAATGTTCTAAAAGCCAGAGTGAACCCAGACATTAGACTTAAACGTGTCTCGGGGGTGTTTCAGCCGAGCTTTCTCTGCGGTAGCTTCGGCTTCAGAATGTGCCTTCATTTGAGCAGCGCCCCCCAGAGGAGACATGAAGTAGCGACGCCGGCGAGTCAAAATGGCGGCGAATATTTATTAATGATCGATTTTACCGTCTGCGTATTGATTATCGTATCCTGTGAGCAATGACGATTAAATATATGGTTTTGTCCCATTCCTAGTTTACAAATTATTAGAGTTTCATGGCATCCTGTCCAGCATTATTTGTGTAGTGATGTTTTTAATAAATTGAGATAATTAAAATGTGTCGAATCCTTTCAGGAAAAGGTCAGGTCACTGATTTCAAAGATTTTATTAGACAGACAGAAAAATTACAAAAAAGTTTGTGTACGGTCAAAATTCTCCTGTTTTGGGATCTAAAGTCTGCTCGAAAGGTTGCCAAATGTCACTAGATGACGTCATACGTATATTTGCATATTGATGATAATTACCTAATTACGTGGTATTTGCATTCTGCGTGTTTTCGCTAATCCTTTCTATTTATATTTTTATTGTGTATATGTTTTTATATTTGTATTATATACTGTATTTATATTTTATTATTGGTATTTTATTTTTGCATTTCTTTAATAAAGTGATTTAAATTTATATTATATGTATATGTTTTTTTATGTATATATGAGTTTAATAAGTTTAATGAAGTTTATCGTTGTGTATGAGTAAGTAGAATCACGTACAGACAATCTGTAACTGGAATGAACTTAAGCTCTGTAACAGTGAGTAATATAAGTGCCTCAGAAGAAAAAATAAATAAGAAAAAATAAGAAGAAACAGTGAAATGAAATAGTTTTGTTTCAAGCAAAGGAGAAGCAGGTAAGTGATTTGCAGGTCCGTGGCAACACCGTTTGCACATGGGTCAGCTGCCGTGCGGTCACAGGAATATGCTGCTCCTTTCAGCCGGAGCTCGCGCTCACTGATCAGAGCAGACACAGGGAGATGAGTAACTGTACCAGGGAAAGCAAGACCTCGCGCTTACAGGACAGTACTGGCGGCATTTGGAAAGTTGCTAAGGTTTGTCCAAAAGTCGCTAGATTTTTTGAAAAAAACTCGTCAAGGGGGTCTGAAAAGTCGTTAAATCTAGCGACAAAGTTACCAAGTTGGCAACACTGCATCAGACTGAATTTTGTCAGGAGTCTCCTGAAAGATGGGCGTGACAATGGGTGTGTTATGGGCGTGTCAATGGGTGTGTTCAGAGTCATGTGATATCACGCATTTAATATGACGTGTTTAAGTGATGTATGTTTAAAGCATGCTCCTGTTGTGTGTGTGTGTGTGTGTGTGTGTGTGTGTGTGTGAGAGAGAGATGTGTGTTCTCTTATCTGTTGTGTTTGTGTTTAATGGCGCCTTGTGTCCTTGAGGGGAACATTTTGGTTATGACACGCGAAGCTGTGTTGTGTTGGAGAGAATTTATGTCAAAGGGCCTTAGAGATGTTTCTGATGTTTTTGTGACCCCAGATTTGACCAGTTTTGTGAGCCCAGAAACAACAGTAGAACTCATACTGTGTCCTAATTAGTGTCCTATTTAGGGAGCGTTCTCATGAGAGGAAATTGTTTATGAGTGAAGATGATTATGATTACCTCAGCACTTTACTCAGCACTTTGTGTGGCAGTCCATATACAGTCACTAACCGACCTGCAACGGAAACAAGCAATTTCGCTATGATGACTGTCCTTGAGCTACGCTGCATTTTCAGCATTATAAATGTGATGAAAGCAAACGGGATTAGAGAATACGCCGAGCCTGCAGTACCGACCTCCAGGCTGTACGGACTCTGCAGAACAGAAAAGGCCCCGGGCTTCAGGTGCTGACGCTGAGGCTGGAGAGCGAAAACACAGCCCAGGAGCCAGTGTGAGCGCTGTATAACACACCTGCTCATTTCATGTCCTCATGTTGCAGTTCAAGGAGAGCAGTTCTCACTTGCATCTACAACATACAACCAATCAGCCATAACATTAAGACCAGGTGAAGTGAGGAACATTGACTCTAGTTATTTCATTATATTAGGCAGCAATTGAACAGTCAGTTCTTGAAGTTGATGTGCTGGAAACAGGAGCACAACGATGCGATGCCTTCTTGTGATGGAACATCTCCAGAACAAGTCTTGTGAGGAGGTCTTAATGCTATGGCTGATCACAAGGGGGACCCAATCACTATTAGGCAGGTGGTCTTAATGTTATGGCTGATCACAAGGGGGACCCGCTCATTATTAGGCAGGTGGTCTTAATGTTATGGCTGATTGGTGTAGCTTTACACAAGCCTTATGTGCAGAACAGTTTGATAATTATTGAAATGAACAGATGAGTTTAGTCAGGTGTGTTCATGTAGGGAAACCAGGACGCTCCTCCGCTCTTCACCACAGGCCTCCTACATCATGAGCAGTGACTCCAACATTGACACCACATTCTGAACATCTCCTCCTGTTCATTAATCTTCAAAAGTATCCAGACAGCTTTTTCAGCACACTGCTTGTAAGCTCCTGAGAAAAGCAGGCTGACTAGGGTCACCATGCCCTTGGTCTTGAGCAAGGGTTCCCAACTACAGTCCTGGAGATCTCCCGAGACCAGATCCAACACACTTGGTTCTACTATTCAGACCATCCTAAAACATCTGGATCAGGGGTGTTAGATTAGGGTTGGAGCTGAAGACTGCAGGGAGGTAGATGTCCAGGACCACCCCTGGTCTGGAGGGATGTGAAGCCCTACATCAAAGTTCTCTGGAGTGAAGGAGCTGCATTGGGATGAGTTGGTGACCTAGATAGGATCATCAACATACCTGACCTTGCTGATGATCAGGTGCAGTTAAATCTTCACCATGTTCCAAAGTGTACGCTGTCCCAGTAGAGCATGCTAACCCTAGATGTCAGAAGAAACGATGGATGTGCAGGCATGCAGATGTTTGGGCATGTGTGTGCTGGTTGTAAACAGAAACTGCAGAGGTGTTTCAGGTGGGTGAAGTTGGTTGAAATATTGATTTCTGTGTTCTGTGAGTTTAACAGGAATGATGTTGCAACAAACAAACAGCTCCTTGGAAATATCATTCCTCTCGTTCTTCTTTGAAGGACATTCCTCCTCCGACTGGTTAAACCAGACATAAAAGGCTCGAAGGTAAGACAACACCACAAGCCTCACATTGTCCTTTTAACCTTAAAGCCTTAAACCAAATTTTGCTTTTCTGGTTTAGAACTGTAACTGTGAGCCTAACAGCAGAATTCACTAGTCACCCAGAGTCTTTCTGTCCTCAAAACTCGCTCCAACCACATCCAGCTCTTCATTAAGGTGGAGCAGATTTGTGGGTGTGGTTTAGGGAACTGGTGTATTTTAGAAATAAGGAGGCAGCAGCTTGTCTTGGAATTGCCGTTTACTGAACATTTCTTTACGTACGAGCATACGCAGTACACCAACTTGAAATACAGCAAGCCCACTAGGACATCACAGGAACAATATGACTTATTGTGAGCTATAAACATCCTGCTCTTTAGCAAACATCAGCACTAACACCAGCACCAATACTAGCATTAGCACCAACACTAACACCACACCAGTACTAGCACTATCACCAGCACTAGCATTAGCACCAGCACTAACACCAGCACTAGCACTATCACCAACACCAGCACTAGCATTAGCACCAACACTAACACCACACCAGCACTAACACCAGCACTATCACCAACACCAGCACTAGCATTAGCACTAACACCAACATTAGTACTATCACCAACACCAGCATTAACACCACACCAGCACTAACACCAGCACTAGCACTATCACCAACACCAGCACTAGCATTAGCACCAACACTAACACCACACCAGCACTAACACCAACATTAGTACTATCACCAACACCAGCACTAGCATTATCACCAACATTAACACCACACCAGCACTATCACCAACACCAGCACTAGCATTAGCACCAACAGTAACACCAACACCAGCACTAGCAGTAACACCAGCACCAGCATTAGCACCAACACCAGCATTAGCACCAACACTAACACCAACACCAGCACTAACACCAACACCAGTACTAACACCAGCACTACCAGTAACACCAGCATTAGCACCAACACTAGCATTAGTACCAACACTAACACCAACACCAGCACTAACACCAGCACTAGCAATAAAACCAACACCAGCATTAACACCAGCACCAGCATTAGCACCAAAACAAACACCAACACCAGTATTAGCACCAACACTAACACCAACAACAGTACTAACAGCAGTACTAACACCAGCACTAACACTATCACCAACACCAGCACTAGCATTAGCACCAACACTAACACCACACCAGCACTAACATTAGCATTAGCACTATCACCAACACCAGCACTAGCATTATCACCAACACTAACACCAATATCAGCAATAAAACCAACACCAGCACTAACACTAGCACTAGCAGTAACACCAGCACCAGCATTAGCACCAACACCAGCATTATCACCAACACTAACACCAACACCAGCACTAACACCAGCACTAACACCAGCATTAGTACCAACACTAACACCAACACCAGCACTAACACCAACATCAGCACTAACACCAGCACTAGCGATAAAACCAACACCAGCACTAACACCAGCACCAGCATTAGCACTAATACAAACACCAACACCAGCATTAGCACCAACACTAACACCAACACCAGCACTAACAACAGTACTACCACCAACACTAACACCAGCACTAACACTAACACTAGCATTAGCACCAGCACTAGCATCAACACTAACACCAACCCCATTGCTAACACCAACACCAGCACCAGCATTAGCACTAGTACTAACACCAACACTAACACTAGCACCAATGACAGCATTAGCACCAGCATTAACACCAACATTAACACCAGCCCCAGCACTAACACCAATACTAACACCAGCACCATCACTAGCACCAACACTAACACCAACACTAACACTAACACCAAAAAAGTGAAACTGGATGAGAGAAATCCAGTAGTACATTCAGAAAGCTGCTCATGTGGAGGAACATAAGCGCTTCATCAGTGACTGTTACCAAATCCACCAGAAGAAGTGATGTGTGTTTTTGCTGAAAAACCCTGTGCTGTTTCTACTATATTAATTCTGGTCAATTACTCAAAATGGACCTCGGACGGCAACATGCGATGTTGTCATGTCATATTGTACCATTTGCCATGCTGGCTGATGAAATATGACTTGGAACAAAGCTTTATCAGTAAAGATATTGCAACAGGAATTTCATAACACCTTCCCCAAAAGCAAATGCAGTGAGATATGATACGGAGCTGAGGTCACAAATCAAACACAACAAGAATAAAACTTCCTTTATGTGGATGTCAGACTGCTGTGCAGCACGGGGCCATTTATTACTTTGGGCCTGTGTTTACCGATATACTCCTGTGATGAAAAAAAACATGTATATATACAGTACTGTGCAAAAGTCTTGAAAGAAATGTGTATGTAAGAGTAGTTCAGAGGCAGTGTTTTATTTGTTTATTTTCATATACTAATATTAAAATCAATACAAATTAAATTAATAGAGTGAACAGTACGTGTGTGTCAGTGTGTTGGGTTCTGAGTTCTGCTGGTGGAAGCCTGGAATTATCTGTAGGAACCATCAAATCAAGAAGAAGTTAATGGTTAAATTAACACATATTTCAATCATAAATATTACGATATAATCAATGCACCAGCCATAACATTAAGACCACTGCAGCAATGAGCCACATTGGCTCATTACATCATTTCATTACAGTGGCACCTGACAGGTGGGTGGGCAAGTGAACAGTCAGTTCTTGAAGTTGCTGCGCTGGAAGCTGCAAAAATAGGTAGCTGTGAGAAACTGTGATTTGGTCAGAGCATCTCCAACATGGCAGATATTGCAGCGGGGGGAGGGGGGTTCACGGTATGCAGCAGATAGTACCAAAAGTGCTCAGAGGAACCAGAGAACCAGCTACAGGGTCATGGGTGGTCTGGTGTGATCCCATAGAAGAGCTACTGTAGCACCGATTGGCCATGCTAAGCCTTGTAGACCACTGAAAGATCTGATGAAGCACATTTTCCTACTTCACGTGGACAGACAGGTGTGGGAGTGTTGCCTACGTGGGGGGCAGATGTCATGTGGATGCACTATGGGAAGAATGTGAAGTGCCAGAGGCAGTGTGATGTTCTGGAATTCATGTGGATGTTCCTTTGGCACGTAGCATCTACCTAAACATTGCTGTAAACCAACTTCATGATGATGGTGTTCCTCTTTCTGCAAACACTGCTGAGGACATCTTGGAAGAACATGACAAAGGGTTCGAGTCCCCGCTCTCCAGAGCTCAAGTACTTGTAGGACGTTAGGCCATAGCATCCTTGGTGCTAGATAATTAGACAGCTTACCTTCAGAGGTCTTTGGGGGCCCAGGCCTGAAGGGGATAGAGCTCAACAGGGGAAGAGTTATAATATTACAATATTCGGAATGTTGCAGCTCATTGTGTAAAAATAAAGATGGTCCTGCGTCAAAGCATATTACATTATGTCTGACTCTGCAGTTTTAAATGCACTTTCTGCTCTTTTGATTATTTAATCTAATACATGACATAGTAGACGCATGTTTTTTTCAGGACCTGCAAATTGACGTGAGCCATTACGGCAATGAAATCAGCACGGCTGGACTTTATTTTTAGCTTGTGTCCTGAGCTTTGCAGGGGGCTTGGATGGGAGATAAAATGGCAATGTTCTACCAGGAGACACAATGCCTGGTTACATTCACCAGCACTGTGAAGAAAGCACTCCAATTGGAACCAAATCCTGGGTAGGACTTTTACTTTCTGGACCTGCCACCTCTAAATCAGGGGGTCGCAAGTTCAAGTCCCAGCCTAGGCCCCACTGAGGAACCCTTGAGCAAGGTACCATCTTAACCAAGTGTTAAAGGTCACATGGTTGACCTTTGGGGATCACTTTCACTTAATTCAACCTACGTACAGGGAGTCCTCGCCTTAAGACAGGGTTCCGTTCCTAAGCGTGTGTCGTAAGTCGAACTTCCCTTACATACACATCTGTGTGTGTAATTTCCTGGGGCCATTCCTCTGTCTGTCCACCAGAGGGAGACATCCATCCACCTCAGACTCTGTTTGGCCCTTTTTTTTTTTAGCATTTTATTATATTTACTTTCGCTTTCACTTTCACACCATAAAAAGGGGGGTTCGGGGCAGTGTCATAACCCGAATCCTCATAAGTCCAGTGCGTCGTAAGTCGAGGACCCCCCTGTATTAAACTGTTGCCGTAACCACTTCTAGATAAATTTAGCAAAACTTGTTGTGGTCCAAAGAATGTGGTAGTAATATATGGTTTGATTTTTTGTATGAAATTTGAAACCTTTTAAAATAGCACAGATTGTGATGACCTTATTCATGTCACAGTTTCCCTGACTTGTCACGTGTTTTCTTCCTGTCACGTGTCTCTGTTCAGTCCCTATATTTATGCCCCTCTGTTTCAGTCCTCTGTTGTCGATTGTTGTTGGTATGCTCCACTCTAAGGTTGTGTTTATCAAATTATTAAAACCATTGTGTTTGCACCTAATGTCAACCCAAACCACCCGTTACAATTTACTATGTAGCGCTACCATAAATGAGTCAGAACGGGCTTGTGTTGCAGTATGCAATTGATAAAAAAAAGTGGTTTGCACACACCTCAGCACGAAAGGACAAGCCCACCTAAAGTCAGGCCAAGATCCATGTGGACTATGAAGGTGTGTGAGTGTGTTTAGAAGTTAAGTGTGAATGCTGAGTTTACTCTAATATCTACACACTTTACACTGGTAGGTTTGGGAGTGTGGTGCTGATGGACACTACTACCCCACAATGCTGTGGGAAACAGAAGGGGAGGAGCTAGACACGGTTGGAAAAATGGGGTCGATGCAACGTTAGTAAGTAAAGCAGCTATTCTGTGTTTGGTAAAAATTAATGGTTTATTTGTGCTGTTTCCATGTACATTCACATATTAGCATGTGATTAGCATGTATTAGTGCTACTTTGCTTTCTGTTGGTAGGGAATGGGGCAGTGAGTTAATATTTTGCATACTAATCTACCAATCTCAGTACACAACATTTATCCAATAGCGTATAGTGTAAAATTTGACACAAATATGATGTCATTGACAAAAAGTGTCCATAGATAAATAAACAAATAAATAATAAATGAAAACTAGGGCTGTTGACCCAGCACAGTTTTGGTGGTTTTCCTGCTTAGGTAAGGGCCACTGGTTCTCCAGCAGAGAGTTACCCACTCTTGGTACATGGCATCATCAGATTCTGATTTATTGGCAACACACACATGAAGAATTTGGTTCAGGTTGATGTGAAACGCCGTAAACCATCACTGCCACAAGGTTTTCCCCCAGATTCCTGCCTATGCCTGTCTGAAAGGAAAAGGAAAATTAAAAGTTTAAAAAAGAGAAACAACAGAAACGATAAAAGAAAAGAAAAATAAGATAGAGAATGTGTGCCAAAGGTCAGTCCAGCCTCTGTGGGAGGAGAGAGGAGAACCGGGGTGGCGTTAGGACCCTGCAGCTTGCTTAGGAAGCGCGGAGGGCGGACGGGCTGACATTGGAGAACAGCGCGAGCGGGATGCGATATCTGGGCTGCTGCTGAAAGAGACACACACAGGTCCGAAAACGCCCAGCCCGTCCACATTGAGTGTTTTATTTTTCTTTTATTAGCTGTTGGTGTTTTCCGTCGTGGATTGAGGCCGAAGCCGCTCGGTGGGGATCATGTCCGTGTTGGCGCTGCACGAGTATGAATTCGAGAGGCAGTTCAATGAGGACGAAGCCATCCGATGGATGCAGGAGAACTGGTAAGGGTTTCTGCAGCTGGTTGCTATCAGTAGAGGGTTGTAGAGGATGGAGAAGAAGCTCCTGGGTGATAAGAGGGGGTATTTTATGCTGTAGGCTACGTGAAGTAAGATCTAGCTTCAAAAATGAGCATCTTGCTGTAATTGTCCGTTCCACCTTAAATGATGCATCAGTTCCATTCTGGCGCCTGTGGTGGACACCATTTAAGGTGGAACGGACAATTATAACATGAAGCTCATTTTTAAGGCCCACTTCAGCTTCCTGGTTCCTAATCTAGTCAAACGTGTCCATCATGACTCTGTATCATCACCTGCACCTGGAGATGCCTTTCCACCCCCCAATTACCAGTGGTGATCCTTGGTGGCCTTAGTGTTCCTGCAGGTTCTTACATTGGTTCTCAATGAGCCATTCAGGTCATGATTGGGCCAGAGAAGCTCCAGGAGCAGGCCATCGCTTCAGATTGGAGCTCCAGTAAGAACCTGGGTTAGAAGATGGATAGGAGGACAAGGCTGTGGGCCCAGGAAGACACATTCTAGGTTTTAGCAGGGAATGGCAAAAAGCAGAAAACATGAACAGGCTCCAGCTCGAGGCGCCCCCCGCTGAGGTGAGGTGAGGTGAGGTGAAGTGGAGTGAAGGGAAGTGATGAGACACGTTCTGACAGATGAGGCACAGTTTTTGGAGCCTAATCTGACCTCTGCGCCTTAGTGTGTACCCTGGGCATGAAAGACTGGGACGGCAGGAACTATTAGAGTATAATTATACATAATTAAATGACAAAATATACAAAAAATATTTAATTGATCAAAGTAATTATACATTTGAACACATTTGCCACATTGCAGTACTGTTGCTTTTAGCACTTTCTTTCTGTCCTAAAGGGTGTGTCATATATAATATATA
>JBBIGC010000033.1:15734872-15750537 GCA_037576955.1 Lepidarchus adonis
GGCTGGACGGTCGCCCCATATGATGTTTTGGCACTTCGGATAGCAGAAAAATGATGAAAAACTTAAAAATTTGGAGAGGTTAGAGTGATTTAGTAGGTGAAGAAGGTATAACAAGTAGATGAGAAATTTTTTATTTATTTTTTAGTTTTTTCTGCAAAATAAAATTAACCTGGACAGAAAAAGGGGGCGTCACGTCATTGACCCAGAGGCATTCAATTATAAAATTCTCTCTCTCTCTCCCTTCCACTTACCACCACACATGTAGGACCAGTCAAGTACACTCATAACTCACCTCACACCTTCATTCACCTGCACTCATCACTCACCTCACACCTTCATTCACCTGCACTCATCACTCACCTCACACCTTCACTAACTTGTATTCATTGCTCACATCAAACCTTCATTTACCTGCACTCATCACTCACCTCACACATTTATTCATCTGCACTAATCAATCACCTCACACCTTCATTCATCTGCACTCATCAATCACCTCACACCTTTATTCACCTGCACTCATCACTCACCTCTCACCTTCACTCACCTGTACTCATCATTCACCCCACACCTTCATTCACCTGCACTCATCACTCACCTCACACCTTCATTTACCTGCACCCATCACCCTCATCAAAGTGTACAGTGATTGGTCCGGATGAAAGTGTACAGTGATTAGTCCGGATAAAAGTGTACAGTTATTGGTCCAGATAGAAAGTGTACAGTGATTGGTCTGGATGAAAGTGTACAGTGATTGTTTCAGATGAAAATGTACAGTAATTGGTCTGGATGAAAGTGTACAGTGATTGTTTCAGATGAAAGTGTGCAGTGATTGGTCTGGATGAAAATGTACAGTTATTGGTCTGGATGAAAGTGTACAGTGATTGGTCTGGATGAAAGTATGCAGTGATTGGTCTGGATGAAAGTGTACAGTGATTAGTCTAGATGAAAGTGTGCAGTAATTGGTCTGGATGAAAGTGTACAGTGATTGTTTCAGATGAAAGTGTGCAGTGATTGGTCTGGATGAAAGTGTACAGTGATTGG
This sequence comes from Lepidarchus adonis, assembly GCA_037576955.1. Classification (NCBI taxonomy): domain Eukaryota; kingdom Metazoa; phylum Chordata; class Actinopteri; order Characiformes; family Lepidarchidae; genus Lepidarchus; species Lepidarchus adonis. Next base: position 15,735,917 of record JBBIGC010000033.1, read on the forward strand.
TCCTGATGAAAGTGTACAGTGATTGGTCTGGATGAAAGTGTACAGTGATTGGTCCGGATGAAAGTGTACAGTGATTGGTCCGGATGAAAGTGTACAGTGATTGGTCTGGATGAAAGTGTACAGTAATTGGTCCGAATGAAAGTGTACAGTGATTGCATCCATGTTTAAACATTGTGAAGAGTTCACTGTGCAAACCAAATACAGTACAATACAGCTTTGATCATATAGACATTGTCTATTGTGTGCAGTGGTGGTTTCTACCAATATATCCGTGAAACAAAGGCAGTGGTCTGACTGAATGGCTGTCAGTGTGTTCTAAAGGCTGAACCTTTTGCAGACGGATGAGCACTGATGGCAAACCGAATGGATGTTTGCAAAGTGATAAATACTTTGTGGCGTGTCTCCTTCCTTTCAGCAGGTGAATTAATGCTGCCCCTGTGACAGGCCTTTTCATGCCTTAATGCGACAAAGTTCATGGCCAGTTTGGATGTCTGTGCAAGAAAAGTTACCGTTTCCCCAGCAACAAGTGTGATAATGAAAGCTTTTCACAAGCAGATTACACAAAGACGCTGCTGCGTTGCCAGGATAGAGGGATGGATCACAGAAACAGCAATTTTATGCGATGGTCGGCAGATTTGCACCTTTCAGAAATGGCTCCCTTATTGTTTGTTTCTGAACAATGATATCTCTTTTCTTGGTTTTTCACATAAAAATTGTTTGTATGATTTGCTATCCAAAATGTTTTTCAAATCAAGCTCTATTTTAATAAGACATATTCATGCCATGTTACAATAAGATCCACTTTATAAATTGTTTACAGTTAATGTATTAATTAATTTATCAGTTAATTTATTAATTTATAATTATAAATGTCTTTTTAGCATTAAAAAACAGGTATAATGTACATAAATAGCTGCTCTGCCATCTTTTCACAGATCACAACCCCTACATTCTACAGCTGTGTGAATATAAAAATACTCCCCATCCCAGCTCCATACAGAACTGTGTAGAAGTCTTAGGCCCTTGAGAAATATGTATGTAAGAGTAGTTTTGAGGCAGTGAGTGTTTTTATTGTTTTATTTTCAGACACTAATTGTAGAATCAATACTAATAATATTACAGTAATACAGTGAACAGAACGTGTTTGTCAGTGTGTTGGGTTCCATGGAATTATCTGTAGGAACCATAAAATCCATGGTTTGAGCTCAAACAGTGGTTCAATCAAGTGCTGCTGCTCAGAGTTTCACACATCCACGTAATGGCTGGAGGCACTGAAGGGGAATCACCAAACCTGCACTGTTCTAACAGCTCCCAACAAACATTGACTACAGCCAAACCCCTTTAGTGAACGAATCACCGGGGGTTTGTCTGTCATATACGGTAGTAGAGTGTAGTTGAACGCTTATGCTTTTGTGGTAATACTGGACTCCCATGAGACACACTGTTGTTTGCTGTACGTGCGTTGCTGGTTAGTGTTACCGCATGATGCTAGCATGTTGGCGGCTGTTAATAAAGCATCTGCAGCATCATTACATGCATACGTTAATCAGGTATGAGTTAATAATGAGAAAACATTGGCGGCAGCAGTAGCAGTAGCATTAGCAACAGTAGTAGAATTAGAATTAGCATGACTGAGCATGTCCTATGCTACAGCACTAACACAAACCCAAGTTTGGCGAGCTGTATATAGAGAAATGCTTACACCTGACATGTTGCACATTGTGGCGAGGACGAGAGATGAGATTGACAGCCTAAAGAGATTAATAACATAGAAGGAAATCTGTTCTGCAGCCTTTTATGATGAGGTTGGCGAGCTAATGGGTTTGGCTGTACGTCTTACACACACAACTCATTTAGATTTTCTTTTTAATTTTTCACTGCTTTTGTTTTTATTTGCATTTATTCTAATGAGAGCTTGTGGTTTTGCTACAAAAAGACTCTCACAGCTGCAATAAATGGGCACAAACAATTTGTACAATTGCTTAAGGCTTTTGCACAGAACTGTATATGTGTTATAGCTGCTTATTAGTGCTTTTAAAACCATTTATAAAATAATAATTAACCATTTCTAAACAATTAAAAAACTCTCAATAAGTGTGTCCTATTTACAGTGGTACCAACATATTAGACCAACAATGGCACAAAGTGAAACCAGCAGCTGATACAAATCTATTGCTGTTTTGCAATGCAGAGCAATGCAGATTCACCAGCCACATGCCAATCAGCCATAAGATTAACACCACCTCCTATGTTTTCTGACCCCTTTCTATCTGAGCCAGCATTAACATTTTGTACAACTGGAGCGCCTCACATGCATCAGTGAGCATTGGGTGACCATGACCTTGTCACTTCTTCACCAGTTGTTTTTCCTGTTGTGGTGCTAACTACCACAGCCCTGGAACACTCCACAAGACGTGCTCTTCTGAAAATGCTCTCACTCTGGGGGAGTGTTTGCTCTTTGGAATATGTTTTCAGATTGCATTATTGGTTTTAATGTAACTTTAATGTAAATAAATGTCTGTTGACCCTGCAATACAGTATTTCCATGCAGCTATTTTTAGAGCTCCAAATGCAACGGCATAATCTCAGGCTTAGCTCTAATCTAACATGAGGATGAGGGAAGACTGCATAGGCACTTCTTCATCTTCTACATCAGAGCTTCAGCATGTACACAGCTATCCAGGGTGTCCTTATTTATGTTAGTTTCCAAATGAACTCATAATAGAGTAAAAAAAATAGCTATTGAATAAGACACATTCAGCCGTTTTACTGTCACCACCCGTTAGCTCACCCACCCCACCTCTCGTCATTAAAAGGATGCAGGACAGATTTCCTTCCATTTACTCCTGTTATGATAGCTCACCAAATTTAGAGCCCTGACCAATAGAGGTGAGGTAACGAGGTTTGAATGTACTGGGCAGCAAGTGAACAGTCAGTTTTTGAAGTGGATTTGCTGGAAGCAGGTGCGTAAGGATCTCAGTGCCGTATTATGATCAAGCATTTTAGGAACAGCAAATCTTGTGGAGTGTTCCAGTTGGTGCTTTCCAAGGAGAGACGACTGGCAGGGTGATACCAATGATCCTGTCATCCTATTTCTGGTTGAAGTTTTAGTGTTGGTGCCCACTCAGGCCTACAGAAGAGACCCTAAATACACAGCCCTATTGTCCACTTACTTCATCCACTGACATTATGGACCTGCTGCCCTTCTTGTCACCTACAACCAGATCATCCTTCATTGGGGCCTCCTGCTCACATGCCCCAGAATAGTCCAACTACCATAGACCATCTTCCTTTACTTCATATGCACATGCTGGATCTGTTATTCCAAGCTATAGGCTTCTAGCTGCCACCTCTAGAACCTAAGACTGTTTCATTTTATTTTGGTATATTATTTGCTGTTCTCAGGTGTCAACCAGAGGAGGATGGGTTCCCCAGTTTGGAAGGTTTCTTTCTCCATCTTAGGGAGTTTTTCTTCACCTCTACCTCTCATTAGGGGCTGGGATGTTTCTGTAAAGCTGTAAAAGTCCCCCAAATAATCCATTTGGCTTGTATGTGAGTAGGCTAGCCTGTCTGGGTTGATCCCTAGGAGGAGCTCCTGTTGCACAAAATGTTAATGCTGGGCTTCAAAACACACTGAGGTAGAACCAATTTTCAGGTGTATACTTCCTCAAAGTGTCCTTCTTGGTATGGAGATCTAGTTTTGCAGAATTTCCAATATTATAGGCCACTCTCTGAACATCTCCTCCCAGTTTAAGGCTGAAGTTGGAAGTTCATCTGGTGTCAGATTTAGATTTTTTTGGGCATCGGTGTATCCCAGACGTGATCAAGCAACACCAACACTTATAGCAGCACCACACACACATAACCACAGTGTTCATGCATTGCTGTCCACCACCCAAGTGATATTGGGTTGGTGGAGGTTCTACGGTGGTCCATTAAAGGATGTTTGTAAATGTACAGATATGCACCAATATTGCCTGTGTTTCTGATAAAATGTAATAAACACATTTACTCACCTGCACAGCTCTGGGTCCCAGCAGCCCATGTTCTCCCACCCCAGCACAGCGAAGCTTCAGTTGGGCCGCAGGTGGTCCTGCCCACCGAGAGCCACAGGTGCAGCAGAGCCGCTAAGCTCCCCCAAAACATGCCCAGTATACAGTATATGCCAAGAGCACGCGCGGGCTTGTGTTCTCAGTCGTTTCCTTGACTCGAGTACCACGGCAACCATCCGTGACCGCTGTGCATCTTCAACGTGGGCCTCAGCATAGGTCAGGAGTGTGAGAGTGCCAAAAGAAAGGCCCGAAGGAGCATTTGCATAACCTATACTCTTCTGAACAACCAAGATGGGCACGACTGCAGCCTAGAGCTTCAGGGAAAGCCCAGAGTGTGTCCACAACTATACAACACACACCCACTCTGCACTCCAGTCTCCCTGACCTGCTGGTACTCTGGCTGTTTTGGAAGCAAAGTATGAAATTCCTGACTGTCCCGTGGTGAATCTGAGCTTGCTCTGTTTTTCCCTCCCACTGTTAAGGTCTCAGTCTGCACTCACAACTCACTAAATACCATCAGTGAGACTAACATACTGCTGCTACTGCAGCACGGAGTGGAGAAAAGCCACCCAGAGCCCGCCCTCTGCAGTGTGTGGTTTCAGGTTTCAGAACAAAGACCACCAGAAGCAACAAAAAGGAACAAAAATTCCTTTTATTATGTGCTTTATTAATTTTTTAGATGAAAATTCTAAAGATTCTAAAAATTCTAAATTGTAAATGGGATGCTACATGGGATAGTTATTATGTAAATACGTATGGGACACATTAAATGTGACAAATAAAATTGAAAAAAAAAAAAAAAAGTTGAATTTGTATATGGATCATTATGTATCACTGCTGATATAAACTTGTATGTTTGAAAGAAAAAAGGGAAAGGAAAAAGAAGGAAGGAAAGGAAGAAAAAACAAAAGGTAATGAGAAATAAGAAAGAAAATGAATTAAGATGGAGAAATGAATTAAGAAAGAAAAATAAAATAATGGAAGAAAAAAGAAAAGGAAAGAAACAAGGAAAGAAACAACAACGAAGAAAAGAAAGAAAGAAAAAGAAACAAAAAAGAAGAAAAGAAAGAGAAAAAAAAACAAAAGACAAAGAAAATAGAAAAAATAGAAAGAAAGAAAGACAGAAGAATATACATAGAGATACTTACATGTTGTGTATATATATAAAATACACATGGGCTGTATCTCCTTCACTCAGCTTCATGATCAGAGTGTCCTCGGTGTGATGAGCAGCTTTTACATAATGATGGACACATTAAATATCTATACTGTATTTAATGCTCATTTGCGTTAAACATTTGGAGAAGTCAGGTGTCCCCAAATTTTGGGCAGTGTATGTTCTCAGTATGTGTCTGGCCTCTGACCAGGAGAAGGCAGTGAGTCCCGGAGCCGTGGACACACAGCCGGCTTGTCTTTTTGTTTACCCTGTCAAATGGACCTTTTATTCTCTGCATGACTGTCATACTGTTCCATGCTGTTCTGCATGTTCTCTGGGAAAGAACGCTGGCACGGAAACCAAACAACAGCTTTCCTGTAGTCTCACTTAAACTGGACAGGAAACCCATCACAATGACCTGACTCACATGAACTCATCACACGCCCAGTGGCATTAGTCTGGTTCAGTCATGTGACCTTTCGGTTTCTCATCTTCTCAACAGGAGAACCATGATTTGGATCCATCAGTATAGTAGGTCCAGAGTAGAACCATGACATAGGCCTTCAGATCCAGCCATATAGAGGTTATATATATATATATAGTCTTATAGAAAAGTTTAGGCACACCTTGAAAAAAAATGATTTTGTAATTGAAAAGATGTTGTGGAAAAAAATACACAATATCAGCAACATTGATGCCATAAATTGAACAAAAATAAAAAATAAAAACAGCAGATTTTACAGCTTGAAGAAGTCATTTAATTTTTGTACTTGGAATTTTCTCCCATTGTTCCTGCAAAAGGTTCTAGTTCTGTAATATTCGTTGGTCGTCTTGCATGCACAGCTGTTTTAAGATCTGGCCACAAATTTTCAATGATGTTTAAGTCAGGGGACTGTGATGGTCATTCCAACACCTTCAGCTTGCGTCTCTTGAAGTCGTCCATGGTGGATTTCAAGGTGTTAACATTGTCCTGTTGTAGAACCTCATACTTTTTTCAGCTTCAGCTTTTTTACAAATGGTGTGATGTTTACTTCCAGAATTTGCTGGTATTTAGTGGAATCCATTCTTCTACTGGCTGCAGCACAACCCCAAAACATGATAGATCCACCCCCATGCTTAATGGTTGGCAAAGTGTGCTTTTCATGAAATGCTGCTCCTTTTTTCTCCAAACATGACTTTGCTGATTGTGGCCACAAAATCTATTTCAACTTCATCAGTCCATAGCACTTGTTTCCAAAACTCATCAGGCTTCTGTAGATGTTCTGTTGCATACTTCTGACACTGGATTTTATGATGGGGATGCAAGTAAGGTTTTCCATGAAGGAGAGTGGAACGGTGCACCATCACTCCATAGTCTGCTAAATCTTCCTGCATTTCTTTTTGCAGTCAAATGGGGATTTTGATTTGTCTTTCTTACCAGCATACAAGCAGTTTTCTCAGTTTTCTTGGTCTTCCAGATCTCATCTTGACCTCCACAGTTCCCCTGAACTGCCATCTCTTAATTACATTTCTTACTGTGGAAACTGCAAGCTGACAATGCTTTGCTAGCCTTCTCCTGCATTGTGGGAATCAATAACTTTCATTTTCAGAGTCTTACACAACTGCTTAGAGGAACACATGGCTGTTGAGTGTCTAAAAGCGTGTGCACAAGATTTGAAGAGTCAGAGTATTTGTAGCTTTGATATTGGCACCAGCTGACATTTACTAATGACATTTACTATTGACAGCTGTTGCCATGCATCAGATCTAATGAGCTGATTAAGGTATGAAACCTTGTAAAAAGAATCTGAGACTTTGGAACTCTTAGTGTGCCCAAACTTCTGTTTTTAATCTTTGGCATAAAAAGTGTAAAAAGCATAAAAAAAACTATGCATCAATGTTTGTTGAAAATATTGTGTATTTTTTCCATGTCCTAGAGAGACTGTGTTTATGTATTTTCAATTACAAAATATGTTTTTTATCAAGGGGTTCCCAAACTTAATATATATATATATATATATATATATATATAAGGATCTTTCTCAACCAAGTCAGCATGACAGCTGTGTGTGTGTGTGTGTGTGTGTGTGTGTGTGTGTGTGTGTGTGTGAGTGTGTGTGTGTTTGCATGTGTATGTGTGTGTGTGTGTGTGTGTGTGTGTGCGTGAGCATGTGTGCATGTGTATCTTCATGGGAATGGTCTTAAAATTACACGCAAAGGGAATGTAAAACCTCAATTTTATGCCATAGACCTCTCTGAACATATGGATGCATCAGGGACACACACACATATACATATACACACTTTCATAAATCAACCATAACATTAAGACCACTCCCACGTGAAATATATGAATCTTGTTATTTCATTACAGAGGGTCATGGGCTCCCTGATGCATGTGGGGAGTGTGATGTACAGAATGTTAGTGCTGCTCTGATAGAAAGGAGTCAGACACACAGTGCAGCACAGTCAGAGCTGTTTCAGCAGCATGAGGTGGTATTAATATTATGACTGATCATGAGGGATCTGCTCACTATTTGGCAGGAGGTCTTAATGTTGTGGCTGATCAAGAGGGGGACCTGCTCACTATTAGGCAGATGGTCTTAATGTTATGGCTTAGCGTGAGGGGGACCTCCTCACTATTAGGCAGGTGGTTTTAATGTTATAGCTGATCACGAGGGGGACCTGCTCACTATTAGGCAGGTGATCTTAACGTTATGGCTTTTCGTGAGGGGGACCTGCTCACTATTAGGCAGGTGATCTTAATGTTATGGCTGATTACGAGGGGGACCTGCTCACTATTAGGCAAGAGCTCTTAATGTGACGTTTGGCAAATAACTGATGCACAGACTCATTCAAGAAGATCAAGTGATTCTTAATCTGACACAGAAAACAGTTATAGCCATTTTAATAGCATTTAACATCTGGTGGTGAAATATGGAAGAATTCTGACAGAAGACATGGCAAAGTCATTGCACGCTGGTTTAGACAGAAAGAGTGTGGGTGTGTGTTTGGCAGGCGCTTCAGGATACATGCTTCCAAAATGAGAAGAAAAATGATCTGAACAGGCTGAAGAAATGAAGGGACTCGAGCGAACTGTTGCCATCTGTTAGCATTTTGAGCTGAACCATTTAAAGTCATATACATTTATTTATTTCTTTACTTATTTATTCATTTATTTATTTATTTTAAAATTGGACTCCATCATTACTGATATATAAACATTAATATATTACTGGGTGTGTAAGACAATATTATACAATATTTACATTGTGACCATATTATTAAAAAAGTAGCATCGAGTACAAATTTGTACTGTATGTTCAATTACAATAAAAACAGTCAATAAAAAACAATTAAGAAAAATCAGGAATTGTTGTAATTTTATAAGGCAATACATTGACAGTGTTATCTGTGGTTTCACAATCTCTTTTGCTGGCACATAAACATATTAGTCCTCTGTCTCTGTATATAGTCTCACACTGTAAAGAGTAGCAGTGTGAAGGAAAATCAATACAGTATGGCGATATTTTTTCATCATGATATAATATTATTACAGTGATGCCAAGGATTAGTGTTTATATAATTAATATTATTTTAACATTATTTTCACTACTCTATTCAGGTGGCGCCAGACCTGGTTGTTCTCTTGTAAGTGCAGTAGGGGGCAAGGGGCCTTGCTCAAGGCCACTTCATCCTGCTGGCTGGTTCTGGGAAGTGCCCTTATACAAGGCCACTAACCCCCTACAGCCTTTAAATGTAAGAACCTGTAGGTTGTGAGATAAAAACGGTATCCTATATCATAAACACTTTCATCTATATCACTGTCATTGATTAAGCAAGACAAGAGATTATGTACAGCAAGGTGAGCACAGGCAACACTGTCCCTGATGATTGAAAAACTTAATTCCTAGGTTAAATAGAAAAGAAGCTAGCACAGATACTCGGATCGCGAGCTATCACTCTTGTAGGTCATTTGGGAGTCTATACTTGAACGGGAGCAAAGAAGCATCCTTTCGGATTCCTGCGTCTGCCTTCGGGCCCAGAGGTCATTGGCCTGTCCGTTCAGTGTCCTCTGTTTCATGGTGAGAGTCTCAAACTTGACGTAAGTCTCTTTGGCGAGGTCTTCGTCTGTTCCATTGCTTCTGCTGCTTCTTCCCTTGCAATAGAGTGACACAATCTTATAGAGGAGAAGGATGATGAGCGGGAGTGCAAGGGCACAAGCAATCCCACTTGCAATCATTAGCCACTTGTTCTGCCCATCATCTACAGTGGTGTCAAGAGTACTGAAGTTCACACATTGGTCCTTCCCTGACACCAAACCTTTGGCAACTAAGCAGACAGTGTAGACCTGGTTGGGCAGGAGATTCTCTAGAAGAAGTTTGCCCAACCCAACCTCAGCTTCTATTGACTCCTTGTTATCCTCTGCATCATAGGGGAAGTATACCACAGACAAGGGGGTGTCGCTAGGCAGTCCCTCAGTTGTCCATAGCACAACCGCTGTGTCTACTGTCTCCTCAACCACCTCAATATCCTTGATGTAGGAACTTCCTTTTTTCCTACTTTTATCGCCAGAACTTGGACCCTTGGCATCCTTTTCCTGCTGCATCTTGACAGGGGTATCTCCGGCTGGTGGGGACCTCTGGATGCCTCCACCTGGGCCTAAGTTCATCCGGTTGAGTACAGGGGGAGGTGTGGTGATGGCGGGTTTGGTTGTGGAAGGGCTTAAAGAAGTGAACACTAAGACTATAGTGCTGGTAACTGGAGGTGGAGAAGGAGTACCAAAACCTAGACTCTCATCCGGTTTCTTGGTCATGGCCAACGGTGGGGATGCTGTTGTTGTGTCCATTCCAGCCACGGAGAGGGTGATGAAGGCCTCTGCAGTTCCTGCAACATTCTTGGCTTTGCAGCGGTACACGCCAGCATCCTTCAGTACGATCCCATGCAGACTGAGGATGGACCATCGAACACCTTCACCTGGAGATTCCTGCACAACTGCATGCAAATAATTCAGTGTCAGAAGAATTACAAGTTAAAATAAAAGTGCACAAACCTTCATTTACTTGAAACTTCACGATATAACTAGGAAAACAGCATTGTTTAATGAACATATATAGCAAAATATTCAAAAATATTCATTAATATAACACAAATGCAAAGCCCCTTTGATCGAAGACTCCCATTTTTCTTAGTTTTCTTTACTTTGCACTTCACTACACACAGGCGTATCACTGTGGTTATCATATAATATGGACAGCATGTTATCAAAGTCCTAGGACTTTGATTTTCTCATATATCCTTTCTACTTATTTACCAGTGTGGATGTAAAATCGATCTTAAATTAAAATTTTCAAGATAACATGCTGTCCATATTACATGATGACCACAGTGATACGCCTGTGTGTAGTGAAGTGCAAAGTAAAGAAAACTAACTGACAAAATAAATTATTCCACTTTATCTCCTCACTTCTACTCATGAAAAGAGTGACGAGATCAGGTTTAGAACAAGTCCAGAGAAATACATTCAGTATTGTGTAAGGGCCATTGTGTTTTCTGGAGAATTTGAGCTGATTTGATGTTTTACTGATTTCTCATGTGACTTTAGTGCCTTTACACCAAACTGTAGATCCTTCTTGCCCAATGTACAGCACCTTCACGTTGTATTTAACTGGTTTTAACACAGTTAGCAGGTTAAACCCGCACTTACCCGATACAGATTAATGTTCAGTCAAATACCTGAAGCTTAACAAACATTATGGAACATTACTTCTCAAACAACCATCTTAACCTATGGAGGTAAATTCAGAGCGGGTTACAGTTTATATCAGCTATCAGTCCCACCTTGGTCTCTGTCTTATTAGAGCTACACCTTGACCGCTGAAAGAAAGAATTACAACATGGAACCAGTATACACCATCCCATCAGAGAATGTTGAGCTATAAAAATAGAATAGCCTAAATGTTGATATTTAAGACCTAAATGTATCCTTTTAAAACCTATTGCATAAAATTGAAATGTTTTTTGAGATTTTTTAAGGCCTTAAATTCAGATTTTTAAATCTTAGACTTTTCAAGACTCGGCAGAAACACAAATATTCAGAAGAACATACCCATTGCTCCACACAAAGCCTATCTTTGGATTACCCATACCTGTGTTATTGACAAGTGATCCATCCGCCTTGCTCCACAAGAGATTGGGGGTGGGATATCCCGTGGCATCACAGCGCAGAAGTACATTGCAGCCCAGTGGAGAGGTGATTTTGGTGGCTGAAGTCATGACTGATGGTTTGACACACTGGTCTAGCTCAGCTCTCTGGAACAGAACCCCAGCTAGGTTCTCTGGCCCACTGCAGGACAGATATGGGTCCATCAGGACCACAGGAATGTTGGTCATCTTGGACATCTCAATGAGTTTGGATATTTGGCAGTCGCAGAACCACAGGTTGTCCTGGAGCCCTAAGAACATCAAACAGAACACGTAACATATCTTCACATATAGTGATTGTCAACAGTTTGGAGGTTCAACTGAGATTGAGTACTTAATATTCTCAAATTAGGTTTTCAAATTCCAAAAGTGTAGACTATGTAGATCTAGAAGAACCAGGGGACAAGTTTGAGACCTGATGCTTTGGTATTTAGCTTCTGGTGTTTGGTGTATGAGAACCTCCCTTGCATAAGGTCCATGGACTCTGAGAGAGCATTTCTAAAGGCTTCACAAAACTCTGCATGAAGCTGTAAATTTAGCTGTCCCATAGCATTTACAACAGGAAGTCCTGTCAGTAAAACATCAGGTGCTGCACATTTCCAGCAGTGTTCACTCATAATTCTGTCTATGGGGGATGGCAGGTCTGTTGACAGTCAACACAGCATCAGGCAGGAATCGCTGAAGAAAGTGAGCAGCTGAGTAGAGAAACAACTAAAATTCTGGGGATGCTGTGGTGGTGAAGCTTCAGCAACTGCCGAATTAGTGTGAATATTCACACACAGAAGTGGACAAAGTACAGAAACACTAGGTCAAATATTACTGAAAAAGTACTGAAAGTAGTTCAGCTGAATGTTTACTCTTTTAAAAAAATTTTTTTACTTTGTCAGCCAGTTGTATTGTTGCCGCAACGCACCATAAAGCACAGATGTCTCTGTTTATGAAGTCACTTGGAACAAAAGTTTACACACCTCATGCTTTCTCAGATTGGATGGAACATTTTTAAGGCACTGATGGCAACAGATCAAACATTTAGAACCATACAGATATTTCTTAATTGTCTTCAGAAATAGACATGGGTTCTCTGTTGAGGAATCGTCACCTCTACATACAGGGGTACACCCTGCAGAAGTGCACTGACTGCATAGGAGTGATTTTCTCTGATTGGTCTCTGAAGGAATCGAGTAAAACAAGGCCACTGTCCAACTTTGTCTATACATTAAAGATATTATCAATGAAAAATCTCGGAAAACATTAGTTGGTCCATGCCTTAGATTTGTGTTTCCCATTGCTGCACAAAGCGACGAAAATTCTCGCAAGGAGCTCCCCCTGCAAGCCCACCCCTTTGCTCAATTAGCTGGCTTTCTTATGCAAACCACCTCAAGAAAGGTGACTGGAATGTGAGTGGGAACATCACTCCTCTCCTGCAAGAAACGAGTAGAAAGCACAATGCAGAATGTGGATTTTTTCCGGAGCTAACATGGATTGTTGCATTTATCCCTTATGACAAATATTCTCGGGTAACCAAAGAGTGTATATGACAAATATTGGAAGGCACATGAAGCTGCAATTATTACAAACATTTATTTTGCACAAATAATAATAATAACGTCTTTATTCACATCTCACTGAACCGGAAAGGTTGTGTTAAAGCAGAAAAAACAGTATGCAGGGCACTGGGCCTCCAGGACTAAAGATTGCTGTAACAAATTAGACTCATTTCTCAAATGACACATGAGTGATTAGAATCTTTAAGAACACAGTTATCACTCTAATTCGCAGAGTGTCCATAGTGTGGCTGTCGGTGTAATGTGTCGGTTCTTGCACTGATATTTTGAACGCCCCCCAGCTACCTTGACCACTTACAGACTAAAAATACTCTGAGCTTCCTGAAATGGCACCAGAAGGCTTCTATCATTGTGTGGACCTTAGAGCTTCAGAGAAACTTAAAGCTGACAAATACTCACAGTTGGAAAGTCCATTAGTAGATTAACCTGTACTTAAGTGAGGTGAACCATGCAGACACGGAAGCTTGGGTTGTCTGTAGAGATTACGATGGGTCGGTCCATCCCAAAGGAGAGGCACTGTCCAGCTGATAATAGTTCTCTCTAAGCTGTTAGAGCATCAGGTTTTCTAACAGTAGATGAGCACTGTAGTTTATACTAATATTCTTTAGATTATGATATCTCATATTTCATAATTATTTTATGATTATAATAAATAAAACTAACTACTATTCAGTTCTAATAAAACACATCCCATATTACCAAAAAAGACCTATTTATTTTTTATTCTTGAATTTGATAAAAAGTGAACAGTCAGTTCTTGAAGTTGTGCTGGAAACAGGAACATAAAAATCTGAGACCTTATTGTGAAGGAGCAGCAGGTCTTGTGGAGTGTTCCTGGTCTGCAGTAGTTAGTACATAGGGAAGACTTCTGTTGAATTAGCCACAGGGTCATGGGCACCCAAGGCTCACTAATGCATGTGGGGAGTGTGGCTCCTGTGGTTCTAAATGTTAATGCTTATAGAAAGGGATCAGAGCACAGTGGACCACAGTCAGAGCTGAAGGACTTGCTCACTAGGGGTGTGGCAATATATCGTTGTTCTTGCTGACGCAACATGATAATCGGTACACAATGTTGATATTTAAATTAATAAACATTCGCCGGCAATTTGACTCACCGATGTCACTACTTCTTTTCTCCTCTGAGTGGGGCTGCTCGACTGAGTGCAGGAGACTTGGGTGAAAGCTGAAGGAGAACTTTCCAACAGATAACTAGCAGACAGAATGCGACATTTAAATCCAAAGTCTGACTTTGGCTTTTAGAACATTGACGGAACAGAGTGTAAATTATTTTATCATCTCTTTTCCCACACCTTAATCCTAACGGATGATGCTAGAATGGAACCGTTAATGTGAGTTAGCACACATTGCTGGAGCACGTCTTTATAAAGGTGGAAAGACTCCATCCAAGTAATCCAAGTGTGCAGAATTGCGCCTCCCCACCAATATGTAACATTTGATGAACTGTCCATCCATCCATCCATCCATCCATTTTCATCCGCTTATCCAAGGTTGGGTCGCGGGGGCAGCAGATTCAGCAGAGATACCCAGACTTCCCTCTCCCCGGCCACTTCGTCCAGCTCTTCCGGATGGATCCCAAGGCGTTCCCAGGCCAGTCGAGAGACATAGTCCCTCCAACGTGTCCTAGGTCGTCCTCGGGGTCTCTTT
>JBBIGC010000033.1:15782896-15795744 GCA_037576955.1 Lepidarchus adonis
TGTTGTAGCAGTGTGTGTGTGTTATGTATTGTCCTGGTTGAGGAGTCTGATGGCCTGTGGGAAAAAGCTCCTCTTTATTCTCTCAGTTTTGGTTCTGATTCTGCAGAACCGTATCCCTCTTTCCCTCTTTCTCACTCTTTCTTTTGTTCTCTCTCTCTCTCTTTCTCTCTCTCCTTCATTTTCTCTCTCTCTTTTCTCTCACTCTCTTCTCCCTCCCCCTCTCTCTTTCTCCCCTTCTATCTTTCTCTCTCTCATTCTCTCTCTTTTCTTTCTCACTCTGTTTCTCTCTCTCCCTCTCCCTCTCTCTCTCGTTGTTTTGGTTCGAATCTTTTTTTCTGCATGAGCTGCGTGCTGAAGCTCAAAGTGTGATTATCCTCTGAAGTCTGTTTGAGAGACATTCTTCTTGTGCTGCATGCTGTAGTGTGTGTAAGAGAGTGTGTTAGAGAGTGTGTGTGTGTGTGTGTGCGTGCGTGTGTGTATGCGTGCAAGCGTATGTGTGTGTGTGTATTGTTGGTCATGCTGCAGTGTGTAGAACATCACAGGCTCCATGCTGTGAGTGATACTGATGTTAATGAGGGTCCTGGAGTTATTGCTTATCTGTTGGTGGAACAGTGCCGTGTACCAGAAACCACATGAATGCCTTTTCAGCGTTAGGTGCTATTGGTTATTTTCCATTAGTACATTTTTGTGTGTGTGTGTTCATATCCGCTTCCACACAAAACTGCAGCTGTATTTCAGATCAGTGAAAGTTTTCATCACAAAAGAGTTAGAGTTCTAATGTGACACATAGCTTCCGTTCTCATCTGTGATTCTGTTTCTGGTTTAAAAGGAAAACCACAAGTTCTAGAAATTATGTATTATTATATTTAATTTTATTATTTTCAATTTCCCCAGTTTTCTTCCCAATTTAGTTGTCACCATTTCCACTCAGTAGCTCAAACCCTCTCAATCGCAACATACCTCCAGCACTGGGAGGGTGGAGGTGAGCAGGTGCTTCCACAGGGTCATGTGAAGATTATCTTCTCAAAATGCTTCTAAGTAGGACCACACTACACAGAGAGCACAGCATTCTGGGTGACTGTAGCCCCATCAGGAATTGAACACATGGGTGTGCCCATAATAAATAAAATGTTATGGCTGATAATGAGGGGGGCTTCCTTCTATTAGGCAGGTGGTCTTAATTATATGGCTGATCACAAGGAGGACCCACTCACTATTAGGTAGGTAGTCTTAATGTTATGGCTGATCACAAGAGGACCTGCTCACTATTAGGCAGATGGTCTTAATGTTATGGCTGATCATAAGGAGGACCTGCTCTCTATTAAGCAGGTGGTTGTAATGTTATGGCTGATCACGAGAGGACCTGCTCACTATTAGGCAGGTGGTCTTAATGTTATGGCTGATCACAAGGAGGACTTGCTCACTATTAGGCAGGTGGTCTTAATGTTATGGCTGATCACGAGGAGGACCCGCTCACTATTAGGCAGGTGGTCTTAATGTTATGGCTGATCATGAGGGGGACCTAATTACTATTAGGTAGGTGGTCTTAATGTTATGGCTGATCACAAGGAGGACCTGCTCACTATTAGGCAGGTGGTCTTAATGTTATGGCTGATCACGAGGAGGACCCACTCACTATTAGGCAGGTGCTCTTGGTGATTGATGTATACACACACCCCGCTATTCCACTATTTCGCTTTTTCCTGAGCTGCTGTTGAAGTTTAAAGTGTGTTAAATCCTGCAGGAGTGTGTTAGCGCAGGCTAAGTGCTAAACCCTGCAGACGTGAAGTTAATTACTCTCTCAGAGGAGCGGCGTGCAGCAGCGCTGCTGTCAAGGGAAGCTAACGGCTGATGTATGGGTTAAGCTTCATCACAGTGCAGATGCATGGGAGTTCCACAGTGCTGCCCCAGCCATCAGTGACCGGGAGCCCATAACGGCACAACTGGGTCTGATCTCCCTAGATGGGCCCTCCATGAGTCTGATCTCTCGGGGTGGGCCCTCCATGGGTCTGATCTCAGTCTCATTACTGCTAAAGTAATTCTGCTTTAGCAGCTGTTTGAGAAGATTTGGGTGGAGCTTTGCACGAAGAAGCACCCACCTACTTCATCCTCTCAGTGCTGGTAGTAAGAGCTCGTGTGACTGAGGGTGGGTGGAGCTGGAGATAAAAAAAAAGGAATAATTTTGGATATTGTGATTTTTTATTTCGTGAACTGAATTGTTGAAGGGAAAAATGTAAACGATTGAAATGACTAGAGGTGTCCTGTGCTGTGAGTGTGTGGCCCCTGTCTTAACAATGTTCAGATAGGGGCCACACACTGTTCACACAGGGGCCACACACACACTCCCCTGTGTGAACAGTGTGTGTGTGTCCCCTGTGTGAACAGTGTTTGGTCCCTGTGTGTGTGTGTGTGTGTGTGTGTGTGTGTGTGTGTGTGTGTGTGTGTACTAGGGAAGTAGTAACAGTGATTGAGGTGAATTCCTACCCCAAACACCAGTAGAAAGTGGGGTTTTGGTTAATGAAGCTGTACCTGCGCAGGTGTTCTGTGATGTCAGCAGCTGAGTGTTGGGCTTGATGGCTTTACTGTACTCACTACCTTTGGGAGCCAGTGTTGTAATTATATTGTGAAAAGAGCAGAGGAAGCTTGTTGACGCTCCGTTTGTTAATGTATGTTCAGGATGAATTTAACAGACTAAACTGCACTATTTTTAAGCAGCTCGTTGTGAGGACTCTATTAGCTATTTATTTTCCCAATCATTTAATTCATTATTTAAACATGATGAAATGCTCAGCAACCACCCGTGCTGACCAGCCCCATTCTGACGAAACTACTTTATCAAGAGAAGCCGACATCGTTTCATAGCAATTAAAAGCCTGAAAGGTGTGTGTGTTTGTGTGTGTGTTTGCATGTGCGTGCGTTTGTGTGTGTGTGTGTGTGTGTGTGTGTGTGTGTGTGTGTGTGTGTGTTAGTGGAGACCATGTCCCCTTGTTCCACTGTTGTGATGGATACCATGGTCGGATACTTTACCTCAATTAACCTTTTAATTATGTACTGTCACACAGCTGTTGCCCCTCCCCCAAAAAGCCCCATCCCACCAGTGTGATCTGGAACCTAAACACTGAATATTCTTCCTCTCCACCCAACAGTAGAACTGAGTTGAGTGTTCCAGTGTTTGCGCCATCACCTGTACACTCATCTTTTTTATTTTCACTGTTTTACAGTTGATCAATGATTAAATCACACATGCGCACAGCCAACGCACCGCACGTCACTCCAGAGCACATCACACACACCTGACAAACACACACTCGCTGTGTGTGGTGCAGTGCTGTACAACTAATCTGTCATTCTGCACAACTACCACACCCCCCCTGTGTTCTGCTGCTCTTCACCTGCCACTTTGAATCTGCTGCTCTGGATCTGTTTCTCTGAATCTGTAGCTCTAGATGTGTTTATCTGAATCTGCTGCTCTGGATATGCCACTCTGCACCTGTCGATCTGAATCTGTCTCTCTGCATCTGCCCCTCTGGATCTGCCACTCTGACTCTGCCGCTCTTCATCTGCCACTCTGACTCTGCCGCTCTGCATCTGCTGCTCTGGATCTGCTCTGGTTGTAGTGTGGAACACTGTTACACAAGCAAAACAGCTCACACAGGAATGGGTAAAATTGTTAAAAACATTCCCCTACTTTCAATGCATCTGCCCACAAAAGGAGGAGTCTGTTAAGGCCTGCATGACAACACTGGAGCTCTGGTTTCTCAGAGTCTGGTCAGTCGTCACCGTTTTATCTTGATGTAGTTGGTCTCCAAGTGGCTCTCTGGTCATTTGCATTGCCCATTTTGTGGGCAAATTATATTTTGTGAAAACTGCAGAATTATTAGTTTAAATAAAAAATCAGCCATAACATTAAGACCACAGCCATGGGAAGTGAAGAACATTGAATAGCCAGTTTTTGAAGTTGATGTGCTGGAAGCAGGAGCGTATATCTTTATTGTAATGGTGCAGCATGTCTTGAGGGGTGTCCCAGGTCTGTCGTAGGTATTAGTACTTATCAAAAGAGATGGCGTACAGGCAGCAAGGTCATGGGTGCCCGAATCTCACTGATGCATGTGGGGAGCGTGGTCCAATCCAAAAGAGGAGCTCCTGTTGGACGAACTGTGAATGCTGTCTGTAATAGAAAGTGGCCGTCACTAGCAGCATGAGGGGGACCTGCTCAATATCAGTCTTAATGTTCTGGCTGACTGGCTCGGCTAAGCTTTAAAGGTACACGACATTGGAGGTTCTGTTTTGCGAATAGGGTTTTCATTGGAAAGCGGAGGTGGAAGACGGTTCGGCAGCTGCTTTTGGTGGGCTGCCTGTGAACCCCACTGTTTCCAGCTGCTTTGAGGCAACGATCGTCAAGTGTTGTGTAGCATGAAGGGATGTTGGCGGCTAAGATTGAAGGAAATGAGGTGGAATATCAGCACGCCGCAGTGGTCTCCGCGTTGTGCTCAAAACGAGCTTAATTTAAAATATAGTTGCACTTTATTTAGCATTTTGCCAGATTACAGACCAATTACGCCGTGACAAATCAGTCTGTAATTACATCCCCACCTTCTGAAAGGAACGGAAGCCTGGGGAACTTTTGCTACAACGCATTGTCAGATTAGATGAAAGGCGCTGCTTTTTAAAGGCTTTTTAACGACCAAATGATGATTGAATATAAATTTGCAGAAAAAGTTATCAAATACACAGCTGGTATTGAAGCCTTTCCTTCGAGGTACATGTCGCCAATGTGTGTGAGTGTGTAAGTGCGTAATCCTTCATTCTTCAGCAGCGTGGTACCTGCCAAGTTCGTTTCATGTCTTAAAGTTTTCAGCAACTCTTGTCCCTTTGAGGAACTTGGTCTAATTTGTATTCCTGTAAGGGAGACGCCAGGCTTCCAGTGTCTGGTCAGGTACCGTCTCCGTGACTAAAGTCATCAGCGGGAACAAAAGTTGGAACAAGCTCTCAGTTCGGGCAGAAAATAGCCTGTACACCCAGCTGCCCCCTGCTTTTGTCCGGCTCACATCACCTCTGCCAGAGGATAGATTACCTCCCCCACCCGACCCCCTCCACACACAGATGCCATGTCTCCTTAAAAAAAGCGCACCAGCCGATCCTGAATCAGCCTCAACATTAAGACCACTGCCAGGTGAAGTAAGTAACATTGAGTTATTTCATTACAACAACACGTGGGATATATTAGGCAGCAAGGGAACAGTCAGTTCATGAATTTGGAAGCAGGAGCACAAGGAACTCAGGGTCTTATTGTGATGGAGCATCTCCAGAACGGCAGGTCTGCAGTGCTCAGTGCCTAGGGTCATGGGCACCCAAGGCTCACTGGTGTGTGTGGGGACTGTGGGGGACCTGCTCAGTCAAGTATTAGGCAGGTGGTCTTAATGTTATGGCTGATCATGAGGGGGACCTGCTCACTATTAGGCAGGGGGTCTTAATGTTATGGCTGATCACAGGGGGACCTGCTCACTATTAGGCAGGTGGTCTTAATGTTATGGATGATCACGAGGGGGCCCGGGTCACTATTAGGCAGGTGGTTTTAAAGTTACGGCTGATCACGAGGGGTCTTTTAACAACACTAAGCTCTAGTTAAGTGCAGTGGGGTGAGACCGCCGCGCCGCGCGGATGCTCCTTTGGTGCTGAAGCCCACAGCCAGCGCAGGAGCTCCTTCACCTTTTGAGAGACATTCTTATGTTTGTAGGTGTAATGAAGCTGATATCTGATGGTTGTGGGGAAGGGGAGCGTCCAAACCTGCACCTTGACAGTGAGGGGAGAGTTTCCATCCGTCCTGACTGCAGATAGAGAGTGAAATTACATTTTAATCAGAGCAGCTTATTAATGCCTCTGATTATCGGGCTTATAGTCCCTGAGCGGCCGACACAGACAGGTCTGCGTGTGTGTGTGTGTGAGTCAGACGGACCCTTGCAGCAGGGGTGCTTAAGCAGCCATCTGTCATGGTTGCGATTCGAGCACCACCTCGGTTTATGACACCACAATGTTTACAGGGCCGATAGCGGCGGACTCGGAGTCTCGACCCGCTCTCACGTCCTCACAGTCGCGCTCGGTGTGGACAGAGGTGAACGACCATCTGCGCTTCCCTCACAAACCCAATCAGTCACTTCTAACACTCTGCATCAGTGTGTGTGTGTGTGTGTGTTTGTGTTAAGTGTGTGTGGAGACTTTCTGTAGTTTTTTTGTGTCATGTACGAATGGGATGCCAAACTTCAAACGGAAAAGCTGATGAGGCTCGTGTTTGATGCTTTCTCATTACGGCCGGTCGCTGAGAGAGAGCGGGCCACTGCAGCAGTGTCCACTAGGCTAGTGATCAGCACCCAGGAGAACCGCACTCACACACACATTTGCACTAATGGATTTGTGAGGAGACCCACTGACTGCTGAACTGTAGCTGAAGTACCGCAGTATGAACCCCAGCCTTTGCCAACAAAATGGCTCTTTTTCTCTGCTTTTTTCCCCCAAATATAAAATGACTAAATGTAATAAATAAAATGAACAGCACATGGCCTCACACTGTCCACCTATTTCTATCTATAACTACATTTGGTCCTCACAGTGGTAAATGCAAGACTTGTATTACTGCATTTATGTGGACGCCCATTAACTGTAGTTAATCGAGGCCTGAGTCTGTGCCTGACCTTAACCTTCCCATCCAACCAAATCTACCTGATCTTTCAGTTTTTAATTAATTAGAATTAATTTTTTTTTTAATTAAAAAAAATGCCATTCTAGCTATTCGGTCCTCCCAGAGATAAATACACATGGATACACACTCAAACACACTTTAGATCATGAAGTCATTTAGATCTGCAACAAGTTTTAGTACTGTGTATATATTTTACATTTTATCTCATAATATTACTCCATAAATTCCCTCGTTCAATCGGTTGTGTTTCTCAGATCTCAGAGTTATAAGGGAACAGCTTTAAAGGGCTGTGCATTCACAGCGTAGCGCCAAAATACACTCTCAGCTCCTCTGATATTTCTGTATATCAGACGCCATATGGCTGACGACTAGCGCTGTCAAATTTTCCCCTGTCCAGTTATCTGTGATGTCAAGGCTGACCTTCTCCCGTGCCCTTGATGTTTCCCCCCATATCACTCTGGGCCTCAAGGCTTTGAAAGTAAAGGAGATGTTTATCTCCTCCTGGACGTGACCTGAGATCACACCAACTGTTGACCCAATCATGCTTAAACTCTAAACTTAAGGTTATTTCATTATTATTTACTGGTAACTGAGAACTATACACTTAAATTTTTGCCCCCCTTGTATTTCTCCCAGAAGACTATTGCAATTACAAATATTTTTGTACACATGTTTATTTCCTTTCTTTGCATTGGAGCGACACACAAAAAACAGAAAAAAGCCAAATTTAACATAATTTCACAAAAACTCAAAAACTGGGCTGGATAATCATTTTATTTTAAGCATATACTGCTCATGCTTGTGGGGGCCAAGAAACAGGTGCTGGCAATGTAGCAATCACACCTGAAGCCAGTTAAAATGGAGAAAAATTGACTCAACCTTTCTTTTGTATGTCTGTGCCACACTAAGCACTCAGAAAGAAGAGAATTGTCTTAGGAATTGAGAACAAAAATTGTGGAAAAATATCTCAAGGCTACAAGTCTATCTCCAGAGCCTTTCTTGTTCCTTTGTCCACTGTGCACAACATAATCAAGAATTTTACAACACATGGCACTGTAGCTAATCTCCCTGGATGTGGACATAAGGGAAAAATGTATAAAAGACTACAACATAAAAAAATCCTAGACTGGAGTTTGCAAAAATGTACTTGAGGAAGCCAAAATCCCTCTGGGAGAACCTCTTGTGGACAGATGAGACCAAGGCAGAGCTTTTTGGTAAAGCACCTCATCGTACTGTTTACAGAACATAGAATAATGCCTACAAAGGAAAGAACGCTGTGATGTTCAGTGATGTTTTGGGGAGGTTTTGTTTCCTCTAGCTGTGTTCAAGGCAACATGAAATCTAAAGATTACCAAAAGATTTTGGGCACAACGTAGGGCCCAGTGTCAGAAAGCTGTGTCCAAACATTCCTCTAAAAGTCAGAAATGGTTAAATACAAAGTGCTGGAGATTTCTGAGATGCCCATCAATGAGTCCAGATCTAAATCCGATTGAACACTTATGGAGAGATCTCAAAATTGCTGTTGGAAGAAGGAGCCATTTAAATCCGAGAGACCTTGTGCAGTTTGCAAAAGAAGAGTGGTTGAAAATTCCAATTGAGAGGTGTAGCAAGCTTGTTGATGGTATGAGGCAGCGATTGGCTTCAGTTATTTTATTCCAAAGGGTTGAGTATGGAAGTATTTCTGTGCCATCAAACTTTGAATTTGAATTTCTAACACTGAATTTTTTCAGCATCAAAATCAGACTTTGAATTTTAAAAAGCATCCAATTTCTAGCACTGATTTTTTTCGCCTCTAATTTTTTAATGTCAAAACAAATTCAGTGTGAAAAAATTCAATGTCTCGAAAAATTCGGCATCAAAATTCAGTCTCTTAAAATTCAGTGTCAAGAAATTCAATGTCTCGAAAAATTCGGCATCAAAATTCAGTCTCTTAAAATTCAAGTCAACATCTGGGTAACCAAGGAGAAGCAATCCATCCCCGATCCAACGTCTGTTTGACAGCGACACAGATGCCATGTCGACCAGCGCCAGTGATGATGCTTCGGTGAGTTTGTTTACTCTATTTGTCGTTTTTTTGTTTGTAAAAGTGAGTCATAGATATTGCTCGACACGTTGTATATTGAACAATATCTACACTGAACTTTTAATGTTCAGTGTGGCGTTCGTAAAACATGCGTTGCTAACCAGTTCACAGTAGCCTGGGGGTTGCGGGGGGGAATTTCCCACTTAACGAAGCCCGAGCGAAGCGCTCTGAGCTGAGGTAATAAACTCCGCATCATTACAATCGTCAGCATGGATAAAATCAGAGGGATTTTATTCCTTATCCTTGGTTTGTGGCTGTTTGCCACAAAACGGAGACAACTGGCTAACCAGGCAAGGCTAAAAGAAGAAGCAGCGCTAACGCTTATGTTACTGATGCTAACGTTCAGTCAACAACACTGACACACCAAGTCAGTAATCTAAAATCTGAGTTATTGTCTTTTCCTATAGAGAGAGATTATTATGTACAGGCATACCTTAAAAACACAGAAAAGGTAGGAAAGGTATTACAAATCAACAGCACCTAAATTATGTTATAAACACTTAAATGTTACTAGGGTGACCTTATTATGATTTCCAAAAAAGTGGACACTTAAGGCATACCTTTATAACATAATTTACGTGCTGTTGATTTGTAATACCTTTCCTACCTTTTCTGTGTTTTTTTGTGGCGAAAGGGCAGTCATGGTGAAGATATTTTGCGACCAGCCCACCACTTATTACATTTACTCAATTCGTCTGGACAACAGGCCGCAGCCAATGGTGGCGTCACAAATCAGCACATGAGGTTTAGTATTAAACCTGAATTAATGTACATATGGCTTATTTTACCTGTATATTGTAGATATATTAATGATTAATAAATATTCTTGGATACAATCCTGCAGGGAACAGAGACAGACAGAATCAGTTCAAATGGAAATGACCAGGTAAAGAGGAGCTTATTTTAATGTATGTCATTAGCTTTTGCTTAAGGCTAATGTTAAATTGATTAATTTAACTGGGAAACTGAAATGGGGAAAATTCATAGTAGGATTTTACAATAATCCTTTAATGTATTTGCAAAACAGGTAAGGTGGTAGTTTGTTTTATTTATTTTTATTTTCTATAGGTCCTTTCCAGGAATTTTCACCAGGGGCAGAGGGAAGAGGCGCTTTCCTGCACCAAGTTCTGTTCCTGCCAAGAGACCTTAACCATTGGATGTGGCTTTCTATTTGTTGCCAAAGTGATGTGATAAAACACCAAAAGAGCTATATAGCAGATAGTCCATATGCATGCAGGACTGGGCCGTAGGACTGCCCATTTAGATGAAAGCACAACACACAGAGGTAATAACATGCATTTTGTTATTTAGGCTAGTTGTACTGTAGTTTCAAGGATGTGATAGTCAATCATGCAGTGTCATTTATATTATTTCTGATTTCAGTGACATGTTTTTACACTTTAATTGAGGAAGATTATACTTGTATCTATTTTTCTCACAGTTATGTGATGCCCTCAAAGTTTTATTCCCAAAATTGGGCACAGTTACTGGTGGGTGGCTGCTGTACAAATCCTCTGAAGGGCCAACACAAAGTTTGTGTGTTAGTGTTGCTCTGTCATAAAACAAACAAAAAAAACATTAAAAGAATTCCTCTGTTATTTTTTTGTTTTATTTAATTAGGTCATTTCTACCTGCAAATCAGTCATTGTAAACTAATAATTGTTTTTGTAACAGTTTAAAAAAGACACCTTCAGTCTGATGCCGAATTTTTTGAGACACTGAATTTTTTGACACTGAATTTTAAGAAACTGAATTTTGACGCCGAATTTTTCGAGACATTGAATTTTTTCACCCTGAATTTTTTTACACTGAATTTGTTTTGACATTAAAAAATTAGAGGCGAAAAAAATCAGTGCTAGAAATTGGATGCTTGTAAATTGTCAAATTCGGCTTTTATCATGCTTTTTGTGTTGATCCAATGCACATGTGAAATAAACATGTGTATATGAAAACATTTGTAATTGCAATAGTCTTGTGGGAGAAATGGTGCATTTTTGGGCCGATAATTTGGCCATAATTGTATGTGCAAAAATCTTAGACACCTGAGAAAATTATATCTGAAAGCTTTTTACCCTTCTAACTAAACATTATTATTAGTATAACTGTAAATAGCAGAACACAGTAAACATTGATTTTGAGTGTGAATGTGGCTTCACCATTTCCAGTTCTCTCCTCATGGATGACCAGTGTTTCTTATAGCAGCCATCAAATCTCTGGTTGGGGTTTAATCAGTCTTTCCTTCAATAAAAAATTCTGCTGGAGTGTCACACACCCATGCAATGGCTAGAGGCCTGGAGAGGAGATGTGTTCTTCTAACCAGTTCACAACATCTCAAAAACTTTTACACATCTTTACACAGATCAAACTCTTGATCGTTTTACTGCTTCACTATTGCTTTTACACTAATGTTCACTTGTGTTCTTGCTGCAGAAAGATCAATGACTTTAAACAATTTGTGTAAAGACCTAAGACTTTGGCACAGTACTGTATACAAATATATTATGTACAGAAACAGAATGTAAACGTTTAATTTCATAATGATGTAACCAGGAAATTGCAGTAATAATTCATTATTATACAGGTTATTGCTGAAAATGAACAATTAATTATTTTTAGTGTCATGAGTCGAAGATCACATGTGCTTGGTTTGGTTTTTACATTGTCATGTAGAAACAGTTACTGCTGGTTTTTATTATCAATGTGGGTTAGATGATCTGTGACCCAGAAAGCATTTCTCAATCAACCATGTTTATAAATATTTGTATATAGTAATATATGATGCAATAAATTGTGTATATATTAACCATATTTCCTAAATTGCTTTGGAATAAAGGACACAGGACACTCTATACTACAGACTCCTATAGCCTTTATAATAAATTAAAACACTAATGAACTAAAGTTTAAGTGTTAAGATTTTAACAAAAGAAAAACTAGCTTAAATTAATACCTCTAGCATTTAATGCAAATTTTAAGCTTCAGTTGGAAAATAATTGCATTTAATATAAATTTTGCAAAGAAAAAGTGTTTTTTGTTTGTATATTGTTTGTTGTTTTTTTTCCCAAATTGTTGCCCAACCAATAAGATAAGGGAAAACCTTATTAATCCCCAGGAGTTCCAGCAACTTGCATACAAAAAAATTAAAGAAAGCACATAGAGTATACAGTAGAAATGAAAACAATAAAACTAAATTAAAATGGTACTGTAGATGTGAAATATTTAAATAGTAAGTAAAATATATATTCTTTTAAAAATCTAAATAATAAAATGACTGTGAAATGTTCTTGCCATTTTCCTCTTGAAAAACCACTGCTTCTCTTGCTCTGCTCAGACGTTGCCAATGGTGCTGACCACAGCCTGTTCCATTGTTGCTCTGTCCAACAATCGTTTTCTCGATGGAAAACTCTGAGCTGCCCCTGGAGTTTTGGACTGAGTCGCTGAGGTCAGCGGGACATCAAACTGTGTGTTTTCACGGGGCATGCTGCAACATCCAGAGCCATGCTTTGTCAGATTATCACGGTGAAGCTTGCATGCAGCTGAGACTCCAGCACTTAAATGGGCAAAGCAGAAGACCTTGAACCAGTCCTGACTCCTCATTTAGTCCCGACATAAAGGCCCAGTCTTCCGCAGTGAGGCAGTGAACCAAACCCTATGCATTTCTATAAAAATCACAGGATCTGCGTTGAGTGCACGGCTGTAAAGGTATTGTTTAATAGTGACAACGCTCTGGCATCCAAAGGGATGGGGCTTCATACAGCAGCACTTATTCAGCAGTAAAGATGATCCAGATAAATTCCTTTGTGTAAACAACTGATGGTGTTTGAGCTTTATTTGTAAATAAATAATTGTATTGCTTTATATAAGACATCCTTATAATTTATAATTGCCTTACAATAGCTTATAAAAGGTTAATTATTGGTTTTAAAGCATTAAAAAAAAATTATAACATGAATTTAAAAGCAGTGTCGAAGAATTATGGAGATAGTTTAGTGTCAATATTCACAAATATAATTACACAATTCACAAATATAATTACAAGATCTCTCTCTCTCTCTCTCTCTCTCTCTC
>JBBIGC010000033.1:15800528-15816030 GCA_037576955.1 Lepidarchus adonis
TTGAAGTAGTTTTGCAACCAGTACTTTTACACTTTTACTTGAGTAAAAAGCTGGAGTTGATACTTCAACTTCTACAGTAGTATTTTTAAACCCTAGTATCTATACTTCTACTTGAGTAATGAATGTGAATACTTTTGACACCTCTGGTTAGGACCATGCCCTTGTGATCAGAGGGTCATGGGTTCAGGTTGATGATTGCTGTTGATAGCTGCCCCCTGTCCCACATATGGGTGGGTCAAAGGTCATTTCACCGTGGGGCACTGTGGGTAACAAAGTTTGTTTATTACTAGATAGGGAGAAATGGGCGGAGCCTATGGCCTTGTCCAATGAAAAGAGAAGTTACATTAAGGTGAGGAAGAAAACGCACTCAGTGGATTGAAAAGCGTGGTGTCTTCAAACGTATCCTATTTGCATAATAAAGCAGCCTACTGTAGTTTCCTGGGGTGAAGCTTATTGCCCACACTGTGTGTTAGGATGTTGTCGTAAAGTTTCCGTTTCCCTGTAGCGAACCGCGTGGCGTCCAGATGATCGTGTTTGATAATTATCGGAAGCGCCTGGGTTGGTCTGCGAATGTGGTGCCAGGGTGCCACGCTGCGACTCCAGTAAAAACATCCGGAGAGCTCCTCGCTCGTGGGCGCCGTGTGGCGCGAAAGCTTCATGCCACTGCAGCTGATGATCATTCGAACAATTCGGAGCCAAACCAACAGAATCCCCGCGGCCTGAAGAAGCACACGACATGATACAGTGAAATAAACAAACAAATGATCTTAAAGAGCCTGTATCCTGGGAAACCACATTTCCTCACTACATTTGATACATTTTAGAATCTTTCACTCTCCAGTTTGTACGGACGCTAAGCTCCGCCCATTCAGGACAATTTAGGGTTATGT
The DNA here is from genome assembly GCA_037576955.1 of Lepidarchus adonis. NCBI lineage: Eukaryota > Metazoa > Chordata > Actinopteri > Characiformes > Lepidarchidae > Lepidarchus > Lepidarchus adonis. Next base: position 15,801,419 of record JBBIGC010000033.1, read on the forward strand.
GGTGTATTTCAATCTGGAACACTTTTTGAGCAAGTACAAATACATAGCTGTATAGAATGTGCAGAATATGTACTAAACATGAAAGAACATGAAAAGTCCAGGGAATGTGTCCTTTAATGGTATTTGTTGTCAGATCCTAAAACTGTAGACATGGTAGAATTCCAAGCCACTTTCCCACACATCTAGCCATCATAAGAAGGTCCTTTGGTCTGTATCCTTCTGGTTCCAGCACAACAACTTCAAGAATTGACTGTTCACTTGCTGCCTAATCTATCCCTCCCCCCTGACAGGAGCCAATGTAATGAAATATCTAAAGTCAATGTTCCTCACTTTACCTGGCAGTGGTCTTAATGTTATGGCTGATTGGTGTGTATAGTCTTTAGTACAGTGCCAAACAAAACCCTGAGGAAACGCAACTTTTCCACTCAACAAAAATGTCAACAGCTGGGATATGTTCTTCTGTAAAAGTAAGTACACCCTAGGCCTCAGAAGCTAGTATTCCCCCCTTCAGCAGAAACAACATCAAGCCACTGGAAGCAGAAGCATGTTAAGTTTAATTTAAGATGCTTTTTAAATTAACTACCCTTTAACACAACATTTCAGTTCTCAGAAACCCTTCTGTCCCCTCTGTGGATAACTGTAGCTTTTTTAGGCCTTGGATAGTTCTTTAGGTCTGGGCATGATGACATCACACACTGCAAAAGTGAATACAGAGTCAGCTCATTCTATAAGCTGCAGAAAATGTTCATTTATGTTTAAAACTCTAAGATAACCCACCCCATGTTATTAGCTGCAGTGTTACTGAATTTACTGATCTGAAGTAGAAGAATCTTTGCAGCTCTATACCAGTGACAATATACTGTAGTTCAGCATAAACTATTAAATTGATACAATGTTGAATTTACCGATATCATACCACAACACAAGAACTACACAATACAAGTGTTGTGCCGAAATCCTAAACCCTTCCAATTCCTGTCCCCTTTAACGTGCATGCGTCTCTGAACTTTCACTTTGTATCCGTTTTAACCTAATTTAACCGAAGTTATATTAGTGTAACGTGAGTAATTGTTAATTTCTGCCACAATATTTGAGCAAAGCAGCTTTGTTTAAACATATTGCTGCAATCAATGCTAAATCAACACACATGTGAACATTAACAGTAAAAAGAAAAAAGAAAAACAACATTTTATGTGTAAATACCTGTGCAGTACAACTTGTGAGTTGTACATGAAAACACGTTTATGCAAAATATTAAAAAAATATAGAAAATGTAGTGCATTGTGCAGCACAACTTTACTGCAGCAAACAGTACATTTATATTCATTATTATTATATTCATATTATTTGGGGATGTCATTTTTTGTACTGAATTATACTTTTAGTGAATGTGTTTTCATGTTTTTAGATCGGACGCCCCATTTAAACAAGCTGCACCCAATACCAGGTTTGAAAATGTAATGTATAAGCCGCGACTTATTGTTGGGGAAGTACGGTAGATTGTTTCTTTTTTTGTTGTTGTAAATTTTGTTGTAAATTATTTCAAAATGACATAATGAAACAGCTTATAGGTTTGAACTTTGGCTTGCTTAACAGATTTAGTGGAGATATGAATTTTGTTCTGAATGAAAAAGAAAAGTAAATAAGTAGGTAAATAAATAAATAAATAAATACAATGTTTTAGAGTAGAGTAGTAGTAGAGTAGTTACAGTATCAGTGTAGAAACATGCAGTTGTTATATATCCTCCACTCTTCTACAAACTGTGCATTTGCGTAATGATAGTTTAAAATGAAGAAGTTTAAGTATAAAAGAGACTATAGGGGGCTGTAACAGGGCTGTAAAATATTCACTGTACTGTACATTTTCTACAGCGCACATGAGAAAGGGAAGTGTGGAGTCTCACACAGGCCCACAGGCCTTGTTAAGGAAGGAAGCTCAAATTGGATTTTTCAGGGAATGCAACTTGATCTACATTTGTCTTTCAGAACGAATCTCTGGACACTCCTGACCAGAATGTGCAACGAGAAAGTTGATGCTGCATATATCAAAATTCTCAAGCTGCTCAAACCATATCCAGCTCTTCATAAAGGTGGAGCAGACTTGTGGATGTGGTTTATGACTGTATGACTTACTGTGAGCTATAAACATCCAGCTCTTCATGAAGATGGAGAAGACTTGTGGGTGTGGTTTAGGACTCCGTATGACTTACTGTGAGCTATAAACATCCAGCTCTTCATGAAGGTGGAGCAGACTTGTGGATGTGGGACTCAGTATGACTTACTGTGAGTTATAAACATATAAACACTAAACCTCTGACCATGAACAGGGCTGATCTCAAATCAGGTTACTCCATATTTATTATAACAAAAGCACATTAGCACTCCTGTTCTTGAGGTAGTTTGGAAAAATAGGCCCTGTGCTTGTGGTCACATTGTTCGGCTCTACAATGAAGCTTAATTTATATTTTTTCGAGATTGTGCTGGAAATGTAGACACCAAGTGTAAGGGGCGCGCGCCGTCGAACCCCTGCAGTTCCTCTCCAGACCACATGGGGGACTGCAGGGGGCACGCGCCGCCAGACCCCTGTAATACTCCTCCAGGCCGATAGGGACAGACGGCCTACCAGAGCAAGTAGGGCGGCCGCTGTAGTACCCGCAGCTGACCAGGGGGGGTCAGCGGCGAGGCGCTATCAGCGGTAATTACCCGCACCTGTGGACCAGTGTATAAAAAGCAACCATGCGGGTTGTTCATCTCTGGTCCATTGTTCCGTATAACTCGAAACAAACCCAGCCGGTAATTTGGTGATCGAGACGGCTCTTTCCTTTAGCCGCTCTCGACCTATCTTTCACTCTTTCGAGCCTGACTTCCTTAGCACCTCGGTGCTCTTCCTACAAGTCTCCTCGTACTATTTCCTTTCAGTATTTTTTCTACCCGCTCCCAGGGTTATATCTGTGTGTGCTGGAACCTGTCCAAGCACTGAGTCAAGCCACCACTTAGGGTGGTAGTAGAATTGTTCAGAACAGCCCTGTTCGTGGTACTCTGCCACACTCTCTCACTGGCCTCTACCGTCTGCCTGATTTCCCCCACTCAGGTGCGGTAAATTTTGCTTTGCTGTCTTTTGTTTCCCCACCGCTATTCCCTAATAGCGGTTGGTTATTTGCTTTGGTGTTTTTTCCGCCTCTTTTCCGGTGCACTCCTCCTCTCTACTGCGGTCCCTCTGTGAAACAGACTGTGTGTGAGTGTGGGTGAAGGAGTGATTTCCTTTTCATTTCTGTTTGTTTTTATTTCTTTATTTTGTCCTTTTTGGCCGCCTTCAGTGTTTGGGTCCGACCCTAAATTTCTGTGCTGGTTCCCCCACCAGCACGTTACACCAAGTTCTCAAAGTCAGATTTAATAAACTGACCTGTTTCTCCCTAAGGACTAGTGTGAGCTAAGGACAGGTGGATCAATACTTAACCATAGATCTTGATGGAATTTATTTTAAGAGCCGATCCTCGCTCAATAAAACAAAGTGAATAATAAGTGAAGTCACATTTACTCAACTCTCAAGGGGCTTTTATTTTGAAATCCTGGACACATTAAGTGGATCAGCAAAATGGGCTTACACCTCCCAGATTAGACTACACTAAATAATACAGTTACTTTAATAATAAAGTCTTAAAAAGTTATTAGACTTTTACAGTAAATTAACATTTTTTTCCTTTTTTATTTTCAATGAATTCAAAATAAAAATGAAATGTATCGAAGCCCACAATTTACAATTAACAGACATTAATATGGGACAGGGGGACAGTTTAGAATACTGTAATACAATACACATCAAAGAAAGGAAACTCGTACAGTGTAACAAGGATGTAGAATGCAACTAACGGTGACTTTTTGTGATTGTGAACACACCCCATCACACACAGCGCAACGCAGTGAAATGTGACCTTTGACACGTGGAGCAGTAGGCAGCTATCAACAGCACCTAGGGAGCAAGGGTTCCTTAATGGAACCTGGGCTGGGACTTGAACCTACAACCTTCAACAACAAACTTCAAGAGGTTGGGTCATATAACCCAGATCAGTGTCATGATATTTTTCTTGGACTTACACTGTATGAAATCGAACAGAAAACCTGTGGGATCGTCCATCCCTCTGTTTGGGAGGTTAAGTCCATTCACCAACGATCCACACAACCTTTTGCCATGTTTAACTGAAGTAGTTTGTTCTAGAATGTTCCTTTGATGCTGGATGCTCATGCATTTGCTGGGAACAGTTTTCTTCATGCTCTCTATTGATACCAGTGCCTCACACTGAGTCTTCCCACACTCCTGATGTAACGCACCTGATCGAGATGATGAACCTCCAGGAGCTTTAGAAGCAGCTGGCTCTGATTAAATCTGCAGTAAAACTCAGCAGGAGGATCAGCGGGAGCTCACTTACCGCACACCACATTTCCACGCGCCTGATTTTCGCCAGATTCGAGCTTTTTCGCAGCTAGAACAACATTTCCTACCCGATGGAGAGCGATCTGTTACTGCGAGCGCTTTCCAGCAGAGCTTTTCAAACAAAGCTGGCTCGAAGAATGACAATGAGAGGGAGAGCTGGAGGTGAGGGAGAGGAAGGGATATGTGCACAGCCACGGGGGAACTGCCTGTTGGGGGTGTCGCTCACTTTTCCACAGCCAGCGTTTCTCCTGCTCTCCCAGTGGAATGGAATGGTATCGGTGTTTCCCCAAATCTCTTAATCCACACAGTACGGTCCACTTCCGTCCAGCTCTGCTCAGGGAGTAGACTGGTCCACCTTCCTTACCCGGAGAAACTCTGCATTTTACACCCATTACTCACATTTTATAGGGATTTGCACAGAGCAGTTGTTTTGTATTCTGGGTGTAATTGACAGATTTACATAATTACAGACATAAAAGTAGATGCATTTTATTATTTTATTTTTTTATTTGTTTTATTTTCAGGAGGTTTTAAGAGGCTCTGGATCTAACTCCAGGCTCCCAACACGTTTTCTCCCAGGTGGACTTTTTAAGGTCTACCAGCATGCAGACCAATGCAAAATCTTGAGAATGTGCACCTACCTTGATGCTGAGTGTTATTTCCATGACTGCGTGTTTTTTGGCTGACCATATCTCCGTTTGCTTCCGGTGCAACTCTTCAACTATGCTCTTTGGATCATCGCTCTGTATCTGTTTGCCCCTGATTGATCCCTGCTCGTTGTTCTTTGCTATTGAACTTTTCAGTAAAAATTATAACTTGCATTTGTGTCCTATGATGATTTATCCTATGTGATTCATCACAAACCTCACAAAGGTTCCAATAGCTGACCCACAGGATAAAAGGAGTTAATAGACCTGTAATAGACCGATGCTGGGTTAATGGCTTGTGGGTTAATCATAGACCAGCAGGTGGCCATTTGTTTTGCCCAGCCAACGTTGCTCCCACACTTTTGCTGTGGATTGGATAGTTCACCGTGTTCCCCATGCCGCTCATTTCCAGCACACATTCATAACAAGTGCCGCGCTCCACTTGATGAGCAGAGAATGGAAGGCAAGCAGCAATAATCACGTCTGACTGCGATACTGTAAATATTTTCTCAATGTGATTTGTGTTATGATGCTGGTGCCTGTGATGTTTCTCATTTTTTTGATCTGCGCTGTTATGTTTTCTTGGTGCTTCAGTTCCAGTAAATTGTTCTAAACTGTCCACACGCAGCTGTAACCCTCGCATTGGCTCAACCGCGGTTCCAAAGTAGAAAGAAAAGTAATTGAAAAATGCAGACCAGACAGAAAGCGAAGGGCCTATAAAATATTCAGCAGCATATTCCCCACTCATTCCTCTATAGCCCCTCGGTCTTGAAGTTCTTCATAGTTCTTCAAAGCCTTGCCTCATTTTTTGGCTAACTCGAACACTTTTAAATACTCTTCTCTGCCCATTTAATTCAGTTACACCCTTCCCAACACTCCCCACAACCAACAAAATCCAACACTAACCACACTGGTATTAAGACAAGATGCTGTCGATTTTGGTTCCTTCAACCATCTATCAGCATTTTGGATGGATTTTCTTCTGTATTACTTAAAAAAAAAACTCCAAACCAAAATGTGCTTATTTGTGTGTTTGTTTCAAAACTGACCATCTGCAATAAAGGCTTAGCTCTGTCCACACCCTCCACAGTCATGTGTGTATTCTACAAACAAAGTACTCTTACCAAAAGAGCCATAAGATTAAGACCAAGTGACATGAGTTACATTGACTCAGGGGGTTGGGAGCAGGAAGTGAACAGTCAGTGCTTGGTGTCAATGTAGAAGATCTGAATCCTTATTGTGATGGCTAGAGCAACTCTAGAACAGCAGGTCTAGTGTAGTGGTCCAGGTGTGCAGTATTTCTTACCTACAAAGGGTGATGGTGATGGAATCATGGGCACCCACTGCTCACTGATGCATGTGGGGAGTGAAGGTCAGTCAATCTCTTCTGATGCCAAAGTGGGGGCACCATAGCCAGAGCTGTTTTAGCAGCATGAAGGGGGGCCTACTGACTATTATGCAGGTGGTCTTAATGTTATGGCCAATCAGTCATGTATTTGTGCCATTACTGCAATCCCATCATTCTCAGTGATGGCCTGGCTGGGAGCTGGAGATGAAGTCCATTTTCTCAGCTTCTTGCATTTGTAGGTGTAGGTGTTGCAGTGCTCGACCAGGTGCTACCTGATAACGCGGTGAATAATGTAGCAGACAGAAATGGAGCTCCAGGAGGGAAAGTGTAGTCCCAGAATCCACCATTAAATATCACTGTCCACTCTTCCATGGGATGCGTGTGACATTTTACCTCAGCTGGTAATAGAGATGTAACCTTTAAGTGCTGAGTGCGACAAACCATTTCTCACTTTGCCTCCCGAGGTCCTCTACTGGTATACAGTCCTAATACCCAACCCCATTACCCCACAGCACATATCACCTCATCTTATATTTCCCTTTCAGATGTCACTTGTAAACAATAAAGCTACCAAATAAGACCAAAAATGATATTTTACAGGGATTCTGTAGAAGAACAACTTTAGGTGGAGTAATCCTACTAGATTTGCACAATATATCGTCCATATATCATTATGTCGATCTCTGATATCACAGAAGGTTGCAATATATACAAATGAACTTCTAACCAATCCCAGAACGTCCACATGCGAAGATGAGGTTAAACTGCTGGAGGTAAAATTAGGAGATGCATGTTTAATTAAATTCTGTAGCATTTTTTTGCATCCAATGATGTCACATAGCTTCTTTACAAAGGTCCGGGTCCAAACCCCTAATGAGCAAACGCAATGGAGGCGAGGAAAAACTCCCTTAGCTGGAGGAAGAAACATTGGAAGGAACCAAGGCTCAGTAGGGGAACCCATCCTCTGGTCGACACCGCATGGTAATAAAATAGACCAGTCAAAAAATGAAAGAAAACAATTGAAAAAGAATTGTCTGTAAATTAAATAGCTATGGTGTAGGCAGCAGATGAACATGTGGTGATGGCCCGTGGGGGCCAAAGATTGATGGACCGGAGGAAGAAGGAAAGCCTTTTGGTCAATGATCTGTTTGAAAGTACAGATAGGAATGGGGTGAAACTTAGTGTCCTAATGTAGTAGATGATGTAGTTGACTGTATGGGCTGGCTGGAAGTCTTGGCAGCACAGCTAACGATCATCCTCACACCAATAAACCTAGACTTTAGTTAAGAGCTGCTGCTCCATCAAGATTCCTACCAGAGCTGAAGATCATCCTCACACAAGTAAACCTAGACTTCAGTTAAGAGCTGCTGCTCCATCAAGATCCTACCAGAGCTGAAGCTACTTTCTACATATAATTTTTTATTCTTTTTAAAGTTATTAATTGTGAGAAAGTTTGTTAGTCTGGGACAAGTAGTAATTAACTAATTAGTAAGGTTCTAAGGGGTTCTTTGAAGTAGTTGGCCTTCAGTAGTCATTGGAAGATAAATGTCAAGGGAAGTTCTTTCCACCACTAGACATTCTGCTGCACTCTGTATCAGTTGTAGATGTCTTGTGGGTTTCAAAGGAGGACCACCCAGAAGTGAGCTGTAGTCGTAGTCATCTTGAGATGATGAGTAGCTGGATGAGAATCTGAGTGGAGTCAATGGTGAGGACGGATTTTCCTGACGGTACCTTCACATTTCGGTTATCTTTGTGCAACCATTGCTTGGATTTAGTTTCAGAAGACGAGCTGTTGTCCTGTATTTTGCCAACAATAGGCCGCCCAACATTATAGGCCGCTCTATTCTATTAGCTGCAGAAAATGCTCATTTATGTTTTATATCTCTAAGATAAGCCACCTCATGTTATTAGCCACAGTGTTACTGAATTTACTAATCTGAAGTAAAAGCATCTAATTTAACCCCTGGAACCTTTGCAGCTCTATACCGTGACATTATACCATAGTTGACCAGAAACAGTTAAATTGATAAAATGATTAACTTACTGATATCATGTCACAACACAAGAACTATGCTGCAGAATTTAAGCTCCAGGTCGTTGATTTCGAGAAGCATCGTCTGCAATATCAGAGACGAATGCAAGTCCGACACCAGTGACAGCAAAGCAGCACAGGTCACAATTGACGATGTTTATGCATCTACTTTTGTAAGATGTGAAGTCAGGTAATAATGCATTTCAGTGTTGCTAATTTTATACTGAGGAATTTACATGTAGACGGATGATTGACATCACTGTACTGCAGAACCTCCATCCTCCAGTCGTTCAAATGAAAATTAAAAAATGTTCCCAGTCAACAATAAACTTTTGTTCCTTTTATTTCTGTTAAATTGAGCTTGTTCCAGCTTGTATTATACACTAGGATGTAATGTAATGTAGCAAAGGGCTGAAAAAGTTTAAGAGGCTGAATGCAGCACCATTTAAGTGAGAACTTTGTGTTGCTTTTCAAACTGTTCATTGCTGCAGTAAACATTTGGGGATGTCGTCTTTTTGTACTGAATTATACTTTTATACTTTATATACTTTTTTATACTTTATACTATACTTTCTAATATTTTTTTTCCATGTTGCTAGATAGACCAGGTTTGCAAAATCAATGTATAAGCCACGGACTATCGTTGGGGAAATACAGTGATTCGCAACTACAGGTTTGTGGACAGCACTTTATCAATAAACCCTACTTACTATTAGAGACCAGTGGAACCCAGGGTTCTTTCAAGAACCATAGATTCTCTGGCACCTTTCTTTATCTTCCTCTGCAGAGTTTGAAGGACTGTCAGACGTGAGAAGGGATGAGCAAGGTTGTCATTTTGTAAAAGGAAGCTCTAATTTTCTTCAGCTGTTCTGTACTGGGGAGCTGTAATTATCAAGCATGCATATTGTTTTTATGCACATGAATGATAAAAAAACAAAAAAACAACAACAACAAAAGGAAAACTCGTCTTCAACAATGACATAAAAAAAACCCAACACAAGCACTTTGGCCACTCACCGCCGCGTTTCTGAAACATCCCCAAGCTTGTGATTTATCATCGATCGAGTTTGGAGCCTTATTCTCCTGCTGTCGATGTCTTAAGCTGTTTTGAGACCATGCATATCTCAAGTGTTAATCCTCAAGCTTTTAACACTTTCATCCAGACAGAGACGGCGGAAAAACAATGTGATGCCCCCCCTCGGAGAGCGTGCTGAAGGCTGCTGACTGCAGGGAAGTCGTTGTTTAGCAGCCTATTCTAACGATTAGCCAGCATCAGGCCATCGAACACAGATCGATCAGGAAAAATGTCAGAAGCCTGAAAGGCAGCGCGTTAAAGCCCAATGCGTCTGCATACTGAGCAGATTGACTGAATACCTGGGCCTTAGAAAAAGGATATCTGAAGAGCGCTGAAGGCTGGCCTGTTTTGCCTAATTTGCAATAAACCCCTTTGGTACGAACCTGAAAACTGTCCTCTGGGCTCAGCTGTAGAAACGAGTTGGCAGAAGTGAGGCAGTTGGGCCGAACCGACTGTTTTTACTCTTTGAACAGAAAGCGAGGATTTTATTTATTCATGCGTTTATTTATTTATCGTATACACACTTCTCTCCGTCTTTGTAGCAAAGTTTCAAAGACGTGAGGATGGATGTGTGCTGGGTTCTCGTCTCTCGGCCATGGCCTGTTTATTACAAAATCTAACATTCAATTTAGATGAAAGACTCGCTCCCTGTGGCTCCGGACCTGCCTCTAGTACCCTTGCCGGATTGAATTGGTTTTCCTGGGAGAACAATAGAACAATAAATTTAAGAATCGCACACTAAATTGAAATAGCACTCTCATCAATATTTGAATAAGAGGCGTTTTGCCGCGGGGGGAGCACGAGGCCGTAGCTGCTGCTGTGTCCGCCGCGCTAACAGGGCTGGTGAATAATGCAGAGTGTCAGAGTGACCTTAGGTTCCTGTCTGCTACCCCCGCATCCCCGTTACCTTTGTGATTGGAGCTGACAACAAGTAGTTGTTTCTGATTGAGATGGAAAGTTTTGAAAGTTCTTGATTGGCCACGATCAGTTGACACATCCCGCAAAAAACAGTGGACCTGTGGACACCGTGAACCCCTACCCTCTGCCAGGGGAGCACTTATTAATGAGCTGATCCATTGGTTCAGGTGTGTTGGGAGCAGGGGAAATGGTGCAGGGGTCGGGTCTGATTAGCTGTCTATCAAAGCTGCCTCTTAATAGTAAAGCCAAAAATATACTCATTTTTAAGTATATTTTTCATTTCTTCCCCAATTGACAGACTTTTATTTATTTTTATTTATTTCCTAAAATCAATCATGCTTATCTAATATTATATACATGTTCTCTAATATCTAAGATTTTTGTTTTTTTGTATATTTTTTTCCTTGTCTTTTGTTTTATTCATCATTAATATTTTAATCATTGTTTTCGTTATTGTTTTGTATAGTTTTTTACAATTTTACATAATTAAAAAGATATAAAATTATTTTACTTGCGATCTGTAGGAAATGTAATAATAGAATTACATAGGCATGGTGTAGCAAAGTAAAATAATAATAAATTAACAAAGATACGAGGAAGAAAAAAAATTTATTTGTAAATGAGATACAAAAAAATTAACCAGTGGGGTTTATAATATAAACTGAAACTATTGATTTCTTTAAAGACCCAAAACTGTGATGAGATTAAATGGAATTAAACTGATTTATTTGAATCCAAAGAGAATTTACTCCAAAGAGAACTTTACCCTGTTAGATTGAATGTGCAGAACTTCACTGACATTTACTGTGTCGATGGTTCCATTAACTGTATGAGTGTAAAAGCACAAATGTTCATCTAACACTTTTACACTTTATCAGAAACAAATATATTCTCATCACCAAGACATTTATTTAGATTAACTACAGATAAACACTGATGTGAAACACACAGTCCACTTTTCTGAGTGAGTGAGCGTGAAAAACCTTTTAAAAGGTTAAAGAACCTCCACATTTTTATAAAAGTTCTTTCAACAACAAATGAGTAAAAGATGTTTTGTTGAAGCTTATTTATACTTTTCAAAGCTTCTTCACACTCAGATCTTTTGAGAAAAGGTTCTTCACAAAGAATGTTGCATTTCAATGTACTAAATGTTCAATCTTCTTCTTCTTTCCTCTTTCTTCTTTCTTCTTTCTTCTTTCTTCTTTCTTCTTTCTTCTGCTTCTTTTTCTGCTTCTGCTGCTGCTGCTCTGCTTTTTCTTCTTCTCCTCCATAATCTGCTTGTTATTCTTCTGCTGCTTCTTCTGCTTCTACTTCTCCATCTTCTGCTTGTTATACTTCTTCTTCATTTTCTGCTATTGCTCCTTCTCCTTCTTCTGCCATACCTTTGTCTTCTTCTTAGTTTTTATAAATAGCCTTACTTCATTTGAGAGAAGGTCTGAAGATCCCACCATTTTACAGATTTTTCTTTTTTTTGCAATTTCCGGCTGATGGTACACAATTTGATGGGTGTTGTTAGGATTGGAACAGGAGGTGTCTCACCCCCCCCCCTTCTCCTGTTGTTTCCGGGCCGTTTTGGGAAGCGTGGAGAGCGTGGAGGATGTAAGCAGTCTCCTGGGGCGAACATAAGATGCCGCTCTGCGGGGAGCTCTTACTGTGGCGTCACCGTCAAACGCTCCCCATAATCCAGATTACACACACACCAGCAGCTGCTGAGCGCTGGAACAGACAAGCAGTGGTAACATCCATTCAAAAATGGAAAGACGAGCCAAACTTCGCATGCCCCATGCTGTCAGACGCAGGGTGTGTGTGTTCAGACATTAACGTGTTGCGACAGGCTATGTCGTTCTCACATAATCGTCCGGTTGTTAATTCTGTTCAGCTTGAGCGGTGAGCAGAACTGTCCCCAAGCCCAGAACCGCAATGGTGAGAACCTGTAGATTGCGAGGACAAAAAAACTGCTTCTGTTCTGGAAAAAGACGCTTTTTCTTTGGAAAACCGCCGTCTTTTAAAATCTATTGTGCTGTAAAAGCAGGGAGCTTGTCCAGAAATTGGTTTTATATGTAAAACAAGATTACACCCCTTGCTAAACATCAAAGTGAGCGTACCAGGAACCAAACCCTTTCCTTTAACAGCTACAGAAAGGGATGGAAATGGTTCGGACTGCCAAACTGGAGCTTGCTAGTCAGCCTGGTATCTCTAGTCTGAGTGGGAATAAAACAAACTGCAGCTCTCTCACTCTGGGGATTAAGCAGCCCTAAAGATAATGTGGCTTTTTGTCCGGGTCTGATTAGGTTAAAGCTGAAGCCTCTCCAAGGCAGAGGCCAAAAATACACTCATAAGCATCTTGAGACGAGATGCAAGGGCAAATGTGCCTGCGATGAACACTGGGAGAGGGTTCTAGCTTGTGTTGCAGTAGAGGGCATCTTGTCCCCTCGCTCGTGGTAATAAATCTGCTCTATGTTTTCCCAGCTGTTTGGTGGCAGTAGATGTTATTAGTACACCAACTCCAGTTTGAGTGTTCAATTACAACTTTCTTTAAATTTCCCTTAGCATCACTTAAATATTAGGCTTCAATCTGGCAAAGTTTAGTTCCTTTACAGGAGAAGGTAATTTTTTTTACTTTTGATATAAGTTAATGGAGGACGATTTTGGAGTGTTTCTAACAATAACAATTCTTACAAGAAAATAACAGCAATAATAATAACAGCAAGAACAATACAACTATAAAAACGTTTTTTTGTGTAGCACCTACAGAGATTTAACTATAAATTTAGCTATAAATAATTACAAACACAGAGTAAAAAAATTATGATGAAGAAAAAATGTAAAGCTTAAAATAAATGGGCATAATAAAAGAAAATACAACATACATACAAAAAAAGAATATAAAATAAAATATGTAATAATAATACTAATGCTACTACTACTACTACTACTACTACTAATAATAATAATAATAATAGTTGTTTATCATTTTTCTTTGTGTTGTTATTATTATTAATTATAGTTACTTTATATATTTACTTTCTCTGCTATTCCTAATTGAGGCTGAGAGTCAGTTGAGGTTAGTGAGGCAGTTGGCAGTGGAGCTCTGTCCTTTAGCCCATTTAAGGTTTTGTAGATAAAGAGCAGGAGCTTAAGTTTTGAGTGTTACAGGAAGCCAGTGCAGAGCAGCTAAGACTGGGGTTCATCTGCTAGTCTGCTGCTGTGTTAGTAAAAGCAGAAATGGAGAAAAGTGGTTGTTTTTGGACAGTGAGGACATCTTACAGGAGGCAGATGTGGACACATTTATACACATACTGGTCTTGGTGGCCAGAGCATGCAAGGGGCAGGGAATAACATGAAAATCATGTTGAGGAAATCACAGTATATAGTTTTTGGTCATGGACAGCCTGTTCTCCAGCCATTCAACTAAACTACTCGTGTGCCAGTCCAAACAGAAATTCCTGAATCTTGTTCTCTCTCCATGTGCACATTTCTCTCATCTCATCTTCACCCTCAGATGTTTGTTTGCTTCTTGTCTCGCAATCTCTGGATAACTCTGGGTGTGAGGGCATGTTTTCTAAAGGTCAGTGAATTGCTCAGCAGGTTCTGGTTGGACACAATAAACATCTCATAGTTACATCTTTATTTGGAGTAACTGACTGAGAAACTCCACCCCTAACCCGGTAAATATCCGAACAGGTCTCCATGAATCAGGTAGATGTATGGGGGTAAAAAGGCAGAACCAAGACATGAGTCCTGTACCTGTTTATTGGCTAGAACAAAAGAAAGTGATGCTTGACACATACAGCAAAAGTTAGGACATCTACATTTACATTTTACATTTATTCATTTGGCTGATGCTTTTGTCCAGAGCGACTTCCAGGTACAGGAAACAATCAAGCATAAATTCAGACATGACAATACTGATGTGCGAGTGACAGGGAGTTCAATACAATTTTCTTAGTCATAGAAAACAGTGTAAGTGCTACAACAGTGCATATTAAGTGCTACAACATTACTACGTGAAAGAGAAAACACATTTCTGCACCATAATTAAGAGCTTATATGTAATTCTGAAACGCATTTCTACATTATCGTTTAAGAGCATATGAGTAATTCTAAAACAGACGGCAGGTGCTACAGCATAGTTAACATGTCCTATTCATATATACAAG
>JBBIGC010000033.1:15892195-15908021 GCA_037576955.1 Lepidarchus adonis
CTCCACCCTCTGATGCAGTATTAGTACAGTACTGTAGAGCAGGAAGTAGTACTGCATATGGAGATCACAATGTGGAGTAAAGGGCAAAGCTGGAACACATTGTTCCTCCACCCTTTGATACAGTATTAGTACAGTACTGTAGAGCAGGAATTAGTACTGTATATGGAGATCACAATGTGGAGGAAACGACCAGAAACAAAGACACACTGAGAGATTGAACTAAGCAATAGATTCACGTTATGGAAGAGAAGCACAGTCTCCAGTCTTTGAGTTGAACTAGACAATTATCTTATCTTTTATTATCTTTTATTATCTTTAAGTTAACCACGTGCCTTATTCTTGAGAAACACCTGTTTCCATTAATTTTTTTTATTAATTAATTTATTTATTCATTTCATCATTTCAGGTTATTTGCTGTAATCAAAGTTTTAAAATTACAGGTAGACACCAGTGGTGTAGGTATGCAGTGGATTTATTTAAAATTTGAATTACATCAAGTTTTCTTTCTTTCTTTAATTGTCAAAACATGATAAAATATAATGATATATTCAGCTTTTTAGAGTAAAATGTCCTCTTTTACTTACAGAAAGGAGGCTTGAAAGCTTAAGATCTACACATTTCAAAACAGTTTCTCAAGTAAATGGACTTTTGTAAAAATAAGTTTGCTTTTGTTTACAGGAGCCGTAGCTGCAACTTTGCAACTATCAAGGGTAATTTATACAAAAACAATAAAACTGCTTGTGCTCACATTTCAGGTGTCGCTAGAGTGGCCGACAGACCTGGCGGTCAGCCCACTGGACAATTCTATATTTGTCCTGGATGGTAGCGTGGTCCTGCGGATTACTGAAGAGGGGCAGGTCAGTGTGGTGGCAGGTCGACCATTGCACTGCTCAATGCCAGCCACTGACCAATCTGTGGTAGACATCCAGTGGGCCACGCACACTCACCTGGAGTCTCCGAGTGCTGTCACAGTCTCGTTTAGTGGGATTTTGCACATTGCTGAGACAGATGAGCGAAAGATGAGCCGTATTCGCAGTGTGGCTCCGGATGGTGAAATCACCCACCTGGCAGGGGTGCCTTCCGACTGTGACTGCAAGACTGATGTAAATTGCGACTGTTACCTGACCGGCGACGGCTTTGCAAAGGATGCGCGGCTCAGTGGACCCTCGTCTTTAGTGGCTGGTCCAGATGGGACGTTGTATGTGGCCGACTTGGGAAACATCAGAATCCGAAGCATCGGCACCAACAGAGCCCCACTGAACCGCCTAGGACTGTACGAAGTGGCCTCAGTAGCAGAACAGGAGGTCTACATGTTCGATGTTAATGGAACACACCAGCACACCATAAGCTTGGTGACGGGTGACTACAGGTAACTACCAATAATTATACGTAGTTCCCTCATCACTGCTTCTTGCACTTCATATATTGCTGCTGCCCCTATTTCCTGTATATATATACAACAGGGAGAATAAGTATTTGACACATCAGCATTTTTATCAGTAAGGGTATTTTTAAGTGGCTATTGACACAAAATTTGTACCAGATGTTGCCATCAAGCCAAATATTGAATTCATACAAAGAAATCAGAACATTTAAGTACACAAGTTGAGTCATAATAAATAAAGTAAAATGACACAGGGAATAAGTATTGAACACACTTTATTTAATAATTGATTACAGCTTCTAGATGCCTCTTGTATGGAGAGACCATTCATCTGCATTGCTCAAGAGTGATTCTGGCCCATTCTTCCACACAAACGGTCTAAATTTTGAAGGTTCCTTGGGCCTCTTTTATGAACAATGATCTTCAGTTGTCTCCATAAATTATCTATGGGATTTTGGCCAGGTGATTGACTGGGCCATTCAAGCAACTTGATTTTCTTTCTTTGAAATCAGATCATTGTTTCCTTGGGCTTGTGCTTGGGATCATTGTCTTGCTGAAATGTTCACCCTTTTTTTATTTTCAGCTTTCTGGTAGATGCCAGCAGATTTTTATCCAGAATGTCCCAGTACATTTCCTCATTCATCTTGCCTTCAATAATATGAAGTCTGCCAGTATCCCTTGCTGAAAAGCAGCCCAAAACCATGATGCTTCCGCCCCCAAACTTGACTGTTGGTATGGTGTTCTATTGTGTTAATTTCTTCTTCACACATGGTGTGTAGAATGTCAGCCAAAAAGTTCAATTTTGCTTTCATCTGACCATACTATAGTCTCCCAGTAATCCACAGGCTTCTCCAAATGCTGTTTTGTTAACTTTAACCGAGCCTCAACATACTTTTTCTTCAGCAATGGTGTCTTGCATGGTGAGTGTGCATGGATGCCATGCTGGTTCAGTGCATTGCTTATGGTTTTCTTTGAAGTAACAGTACCCACTGATACAAGGTCTTCCTTCAAGTTCTGCCCAAGTGGTTCTTGGCTCTTGGCGAACTCGCTTGATTATTCTTTGGACTCCTTGGACAGGAATCTTATGTGGAGCACCTGATCGTGGCTGGTTCATGGTGAACTGATGCTCTTTCCATTTCCAGGTAATGGCCACCATAGTGCTCATAGGAACATTCAGCATTCTGGAAATTCCAATAACCATTCCCATTAGAATGCTTTTCAACAATAAGACTACGAAGACCTTGGGAGAGTTCTTTGCTTTTAAGCATCATGAAGTCTTTTCTGTGTGCCTCCTGGGTAAAGAGAAACCTTTATAGGCCATCAATTAGGACTAAAGCAGCTGATATCAATTAGTACTGATAACAAATTAAAGTCAGGTGAGGAATAAACGAAGGAGAGAGAGAGAGAGGGAGAGAGAAAGAGAGAGGTTTCTTTGGCAAGTTGGGGAATCTCCACTTAAAGGGTAGGCCTGTTGGTAGGATGTCCGTGCGGCGGTGCCTCCTGGATACTGGTATCTTGGTGTTAATTAAGGGCTTATTCTCCTTCATCTGTATCATAGAGGGATAGAGAGATAAAGAGAGCCAACAAGATAGTAAAGAGAGAAGTGGGGGAGAAAAGACAAGGTTATTAGAGGTTTTCAGAGAGTGTGGTTCAGGTAAGCCGGCTAGCAGTAAAACACGGTAGCGAGCTGAAAACCTGAACACACGGTCCTCCGTGCAGATGCTTTTTATACACGTCACGGCCACGCCACTGGTGTCTATCAGCGGCTCCAAGCAGTGTGTGATTAGGGCAGGGCTACACGGGGGAGGGCGTGTTCACCGCTGTCCTAACCGCTAGTGCTGAATGCCTCACACTCGCTGTTTCAAACAATAAGGCTGAGACACAGGCTGATGATACTGCTGGAGCACGGAGGTGACGTGGGATAGCTCTAGGTCGTGTGACATAATCCCCCCCACCTCGCCCAAGAATCGATTACAATGAGTTGCCATTGTAACTCATCCTTATCTGCATTACAATGGGAGATGTTTTCAAACTCCGGCATCAGCCATGGCCAGACACAGGAGAGGGTAAAGCCAGATTCAGAAAAACAATTTTGGATGGTGAGGTGAGAATTTATCGTCTCGACCTAAAGGTCCATTTGCGGGTCCCATTTCCATTTTTTTTTAAGGGCAGTCACCTGAACCGCGATCGAATCCATCTTGCTGTGCAGAGAGTCCAGTCTACCACAACAGTAAATGTGTTGATTGCCCTTCCTCACTCAGCCTTTGGGGCAAATTTTTTATGGCCAAGATCTCCTTTTCCAATTAATGATATTGGTGATATGGTGTAGTAACCCGCTAACCCAAGAAAAGCACGAACCTGAGTCTTGGTAGCGGTTTGAGGAGCGGCCTGAACAGCACATACCTTTTCCTCCTGTGGACGGATTTGGCCGTGACCGATCCTAAACCCCAGGTAACGAGCCTCTGCCAAGCCCAGGTGGCACCTTCTAGGGTTAGCCGTGAGCCTAGCCTGTTTCAGTGCTTCAAGAATGCTCCGTAGCCGTCTGAGGTGCTCCGGCCAGCTTTCTGAGTGGATGACCACATCATCTAGATACGAGGTGGCGTAAGCACGATGCGGCTGCAGGATTTCATCCATCAGTCGCTGGAAGGTGGCAGGGGCTTTGTGTAAAGTGAAGGACAAAGTGACGTATTGTCAGTGCCCACTCAAAGTAGAGAATGCTGTTTTTTCCCGGGCAGCGAGATCCAATGGCACCTGCCAGTAACCTTTAGTTAAATCCAATGTGGACACAAATCGTGCTCTGCCCAGCCAGTCTATCAGCCCGTCCACCCTGGGCATGGGATACCCATCAAACAACGAGACTTCATTTAGCTTACAGAAGTCGCTGCAAAAGCACACCGGGCCGTCCGGATTTGGTATCATCACGACAGGACTGGACCAGGGACTCTTACTCTCCTCATTCACCCCCAACTCTAGCATGGATTGTACTTCTCTCTCCATCATGGCCTGTCTAGCCTCTGGCACTTGGTAGGGGCGTTGTTTCACCACAACTCCGGCGGGGGTGCGGATGCCATGATGTATCACCTGAGTCCTACCTGGGAGAGACAAAAAGACATCACGGAACTGCTGCTCCCATGCCTCATGGGCAACATCCAGGAGCCCCCGCGGCCTCCGCCCGAAGAGGAGCTCAAAAGGGGTGAAACCTGTGGAAGCCTGAGGCATTTCAGGCATTACGGTCTCAATTCTGTCCGTCCTCCTCTATCACCCGACATAGCATCCGCTTCACCATCTGTATGGTACGCTCAGATAGACCATTGGACTGGGGGTGATAGATGACAGTACGGAGGTGGCAGACTTTCAGCAGTTTACATAAATCAGCTATAAGCCTGGACATGAAAGGGGAACCTTGATCTGTTAAGGTTCTTGGGAAAGGGAGAAAAGACAAGGTTATTAGATGTTTTCAGTGAGCGTGGTTCTGGTAAGCCTGCTAAGGGGTAGTAAGCTGAAAACCTGAACATTCGGTCCTCCGTGCAGGCGCTTTTTATACAAGTCACGGCCACGCCACTGGTGTGTATCAGCGGCTGCCAGCCGTGTGTGATTAGGGTGGGGCTGCACGGGGGAGCGCGTGTTCACCGCTGTCCTAACCGCTAGTGCTGAATGCCTCACACGCGCCGTTTCAGACACTAAGGTTGAGACATGGGCTGATGACACTGCTGGAGCACAGAGGTGACGCGGGATAGCTATAGGCCGTGTGACAGAATAAAAAGCTGGTATTGTCAATAAGTCATTCCAAGTTTATCAATCAAACAGCCATGAACACACAACATCACTTAACGGACGAGCAGCATCACCTGGAATTGTTGCGCCTTTGGGTCGGTGGCAGGCAGTCAAATGTGGCTCGTGAACTTGGTGTGTCTCAAAGTGTCATCAGCAGACTTACATCAAGACACAGAACTACTGGCAGAGTTCATGACAGTCCCAGGAGTGGAGCCCCACAAGTGACAGACCGCAACAGTACCTAAGGACCTATACACTCAGACATCGTTATGCAACTGCCACTCAGCTGAAGGCCTGTTTATGAGATGCGAGTGGTACTAGGGTTTTCAGACAAACCATTCGCAACCAACTCCACCGCTTTGGCTTGAATGCCAGACGACTGTTGCAGGTGACTCCACTGACACCAAGACACCGCCGTGAACGTTTGCAGTGGGCAAAAGACGTGTGACCTGGAAAATGCAGCAGTGGTCTACTGTCCTGTTCACTGATGTATGTCGGGTCAGCATTGCTGGAGAAGGCGAGGTGAGTCCCAAGTCAAAGGCCAACAAGTCTCAAGTCAAGACAAAAGTCCTACTTTTTGGCTTTTGAGTCTTTTTTGAGTTTCTTTCCATGAAACAAAAAAACATCCACAAACCACTAGCTGGAATGCATTGTTCCTCCACCCTCTGATGCAGTATTAGTACAGTACTGTAGAGCAGGAAGTAGTACTGTATATGGAGATCACAATGTGGAGGAAAAGGTGGAGCTAGAATGCATTGTTCCTCCACCCTCTGATGCAGTATTAGTACAGTACTGTAGAGCAGTAATTAGTACTGTATATGGAGATCTCAATGTGGAGGAAAAGGCCAGAAACAAAGACACACAGTGAGAGAATGAGCTGAACATTCTCAGAAAAGAATTTTGCAGTAGATTCAGTTTGTGGAAGAGCAGCACAGTCTTAACACTTTAGTTCTATTCAACCCGTTTAGAATGAACTTGGAGAGAGGGGGATGAAAGTAAAGCAGCAAAATTATGGCACCTCTAGGAATTCCTTGTCATTTTAAACATTTTTAAAAGCACATTCATTTCATGTACAGGGGGTCGTCAACTTACAACGTACTCTACTTACAAAAAATTGTGAATACAACGCTCCAAATTCTTTTTTTTTGGTTGTTTTATTAATGGTGTGAAAGTAAATGGTAAAGGTAACTTTAATAAAACGCAGGGGGACCCCCTGTACTTTGAGTTGTTTAACTACTTCATTCCTGGAAAATGTTAACAACTCCGTGAGGTCGCCCTTTATACACATCACCGGCCGGGTTGATTACCCTTGAACTTGGGCCAGGTGTGTGAGAAGAGGCGTGCCCTCGCGGGCAGTAGGAACTGAACGAGAGTTATGCGCTGTCTCGGGTGCTGAAACGCTGGAGGGGCAGACTCTCGTCATCAGAGAGGGGCTGTGACACGCATAAGCCCGGGGCCAAGTGACAATTACCTTCTGTGCAAAATCCTGGTTCCTTTGTTCCTCTTAGTGTTTTCCTATGTGTAATGTGATCCCTGACAGATACAACTTCAGCTACAGTAATGATGGAGACCTGACTGCTGTGACTGATTGCCATGGTAACACCCTCCGTATCCGGAGAGATGCTAGCCGGCAGCCTGTGCGGATCGTGGCCCCCGATAATCAGGTAGTGTGGCTCACCATGGGCTCCAGCGGGGGGCTGAAGACCCTGGGCACTCAGGGCCAAGACCACGTCCTGCTCACTTACCATGGCAACAGCGGCCTGCTGGCCACCAAAAGCACCGCCAATGGCTGGACCACCTTCTATGAGTGAGTCTGAGCTCAAATCCTTGATCCATGAGATTTTTATTCCTATATAAATTTACCGATCAGCCACAACACTAGGACTACTGCCAGGTGAGACGTGGAACATTGACTCTAGTTATTTAATTACAGTGGCAGCTGTAAGAAGGGGGAATATATTAGGCAGCAAGTAAACAGTCAGTTCTTGAAGTTGTAATGTTATGGCTGCTCTCATGTGTTTCTCCACCAGCTATGACACTGAAGGGAAGCTGACTAATGTGACCTTTCCTACCGGAATGGTGAGCAGTCTGGTCAGTGATGTGGGATCCGTCTCCTCAGTGGAAATAGAAAGCTCAGAACGAGAAGAGCAAGCCTCCATCACCTCTAACCACTCGGCCATTCAGACTGTGCTTACTCTGCAGCAGGGTAAGATTTCACCTGAGCATTGTTCCATCCTTTCACAACCTGCTTAAACCTAATGGAAATCAAATTTATACACTTTTCCCCCCAAGACAAGTGTGCCTCTTCGGTTTTCCACTGGAGCTACATGGCTAAAAAATAAAGGAAGGGTATTGGCCATCATTTACATTAGCCACCATTTAGCCTGGAGCCCTGGAAACACTGTACCTTAAATCTTGTGGAGGTGTTCGGTAATCCCTCTAAGACTTATGGGGTTTCTTACATTGCATGACATATTGTCTTACATAACACCACACATGTCTTAGCTGATCGACTGTATCTGAGATTAGAAAAGGAACTTTATGGATCTGATTTCATCCCAGCAGTTGTTAGCAAACACCTTCACTCATTTTACAGATCAGTTAAGGACCAGCTATGTGCTGGGTTACGACAACTCCCTGTGGGTCCTGCATGCCAGTGGCCTGAATACACACTTCCAGACTGAACCTCATATCCTGTGTGGAGCTTCTTCCCCCACACTGGCCAGAAGGAACATCACCCTGCCCGATGACGCGGGACAGAACCTGGTGGAGTGGCGCTTCAGGAAGGAGCAAGCTCGATCTAAAGTCACAGTGTTCGGACGCAAACTGAGAGTGAGTCATAAGCCCCAGTTCCTGCAGATAAGGCTTATAAAATGTTTTGTGATTATGGACTCATCTCTAGTGTTGATTTAGGTGTTTATGGACTAATATCTCCTAGTGTACAAAAGTGTTTACTGAGGTCTTTATGGACTAATATCTCCTATTGTAGCATACAGGGGTGTTAATGGAAATGTTTATGGACTATTATCTCATAGTCTAGTGCATAAGAGTGTTTATTGAGGTTTTTATAGACTAATATCTCCTATTTTAGTGTACAGGAGCATTTATGTAGCTGTTTATGGACTGTTGTCTCCTATTTTACCATATAGGAGTGTTTTTTTAAGTGTGTATAGACTGCTATGTCCCAGTGTATGGGGATGTTTACTGAAGTGATTAATGTGACTAATATCTCCTCTTCTACCATGTGTGAGCATTTACTGAGGTGTTAATGGACTAATCTCGCTTGTTCTAGTGTAAAGTAGCATTTATTGTGTTATTTATGGACTGATATCTTCAATTCTAGTGCACAGGAGTGTTATTTGAGATGCTTATGGACTAATATCTCATATTCTATTGTACAGGATCATTTATTGAGGTTTTTATGGTCTCATTCTAGTTAACAGGGGTGTTTATTGAGATGTTTATTGGCAAATATCTCATATAATAGTGTACAGAAGTGTTTATTGAGATGTTTGTTGACTAACATCTAGTGTAGAGGATTGTTTTTTGAAATGTTTTTGGTCTAATATCTCACATTCTTGTTTAATATATCATATTTGATTATTTATTGAGTGTATTTTTAGCTGAGGTAATGACAGTACAATCATTCAAGATAATTTTATAGATTAGACATTTTTATTTTAAGTATTTCGTCTACAAAAAACTGTTTTGTAATTTTTATTTTTAGTTAGTCTGGATATAAATTTAGATCTCATGCACTTTTTTCTCATTCCTCATTAATTTTGACTTTCTTCTCATAAATAATACAAATGGAATTTAATGATATTGAACCAGAGCCATCAACCCATTTTTACTAATTGATTTCTGTCTTTCTGCTTTTATTGAAGGTATTTCTGAGGCTTAATGTGCTCTTCTGAATCTTTAACTGATTCTCACAGGTGAATGGCCGGAACATCCTCTCTGTTGATTATGACCGAACCTTGAGGACAGAGCGTATCTATGATGACCACCGTAAGTTCCTGCTGAAGATTGGATATGACACAGCTGGCCAGCCTGCCCTGTGGATGCCCAGTAGCAAACTGCTGCCGGTCAATCTGACCCGCAGGAGCAACGGGCAGCTGAGTGCCATCCAGTGGGGTGCAGTGTTGGAGCGACTGGAGCATGACGAGCAGGGTCGAGTGCGCTCAAGAGTGTTTCCAGATGGGAAAACATGGAGCTACACTTACCTGGAAAAGGTTAGAAGATTCCTAACACTAGGGCTTTTTTTTTTTTTTCTGCATAATTTAGTATATATTACTGTTTATACTTGATTTAAATAAAGTCTGGAAAGTACAGGGGGTCCTCAACTTACGACATACTCAACTTTTGGTTACAACGCTGCCCTAAAGCCTTTTGTTGTTTTGTTTTTTAATGGTGTAAAAAGTGAAACTGAGAGTACCTGTAATAAAACGTTCAGAAAAGTGCAATACAATGCATTAGGTGGGTGAATGTCTCCCTCTAGTGGGCTGACAGTGGTATGGCCCCAAGGGAAAACACACTACACATATATGTAAGGGGTTTCGACATATGTCAAAATTTGACACGATGAGGAACGGAACCCTGAAATGTGAAGAACATAAAGGGCATCTGATTTAAGAAATTCAGACATTTTCACCATACAGACTTGCTGCTCTATGATTAATACTGTCTTTCTGTGTTTGTTTCAGACCATGGTGCTAATCCTGGCCAGTCAGCGCCAGTACACATTTGAGTTTGATTGTGAAGGTGGGCTTTCAGCGGTCACCATGCCCAGTGTGGCCCGTTACACCATGGAGACGGTCCGCTCTGTATCCTATTACCGTAACTTTTACCATCAACCTGAAAGCAATGCATCTGTGGCAGTAGATTACAGCGAGGATGGCAGACTACTCCGAGTTTTGCAGACTGGCACAGGGCGCAGGGTACTTTACCGCTACCGTTGGCACAGCAAACTGGCGGAAGTCTTGTACGACAGCACTCGGGTCAGCTTCACCTACGACGAGACTGCTGGTGTGTTAAAGACGGTCAACCTGCAAAGTGAAGGGTTCATCTGTACCATTAGGTACAGGCAGCTAGGCCCCCTAGTGGACAGACAGATCTATCGCTTCAGCGAGGATGGCATGGTCAGTGCCCGCTTTGACTATGCTTATGACGGAAGCTTAAGAGTCACCAGCATCCAGGGTGTCATCAATGAGACGCCGCTTCCCATCGACCTCTATCAGTATGACGACATCTCTGGGAAAGTGGAACAATTTGGAAAGTTTGGCGTCATCTACTATGACATCAATCAAATCATATCAACCACTGTCATGACCTACACCAAGCACTTTGATGGGCATGGGCGTATCCGAGAGATCCAGTACGAGCTTTTCCGCACCTTGCTCTTCTGGATCGCAGTGCAGTATGACGACATGGGCAGGGTAACGTACCGAGAAATGAAAATCGGCCCATTCACCAATGCCACCAAGTATGGCTACGAGTACGATGTGGACGGCCAACTTCAGGCCGTCTACCTAAATGAAAAGCTGACCTGGCGCTACAGCTATGACTTGAATGGGAATATCCACTTATTAAGCCCAGCTAGCAATGCTCGGATCCTTCCCTTGCGTTATGACTTGCGGGATCGAATCACCAGACTGGGTGACCTTCAGTATGATGTAGACGAAGATGGCTTCCTGCGGCAGAGAGGTGCCGAGGTGTTTCAATACAACTCCAATGGACGACTTGAGCGTGTCTACAGCAAAGCTAGTGGCTGGACGGTCCAGTATCACTATGATGGTTTAGGAAGGAGGATTTCCACCAAGTCCAGCCTTGGCCAACACTTGCAGTTCTTCTATGCTGACCTAAGCTTTCCAAATCGGATAACTCACGTGTATAACCACTCAGGCTCGGAAATTACATCTCTATATTATGACTTGCAAGGTCACCTGTTTGCCATGGAGATTAGCAGTGGAGCTGAGTTCTACATAGCCTGCGATAACACTGGCACCCCGCTGGCCGTTTTCGGGAGTGATGGAGCCCTTCTGAAGCAGGTTCATTACACCGCATATGGAGAAATTTACTCCGATTCCAACACTGCCCTTCAGCTGGTCCTGGGCTTCCATGGAGGCCTATATGACCCATTGACCAAGCTGATACACTTTGGGACTAGGGATTTTGACATTATGTCAGGTCGCTGGACCTCTCCTGACATTAAAGTATGGGTAAGGATGAACAAGGACCCTGCACCGTTCAATCTCTACATGTTTCGCGATAATGACCCCATCAGCAAGGTGCAGGATGTGAGAGAGTATATCACAGGTAAGTCACAGAGCATTACCTGCTGGCATACACTGCCCTTTTTGGGGCTACTAACTTTTGATCATGGTTTCTTTCTTGGCTTGTGCGTTGTCCAGAAAAAAAAGTGCAAGAACACGTTTTCTTCCACAAGATACAAGTATTGTAAATTTGCCCTCAAGGGTACTACATAGCCCTTGAGTTCCAATTGTGTTCCAAATGTTTTTTCCCAGGGGAAAGAGGCATATATTTCCGAAACATAATATTTTAAGTAGAATAGTAAAACAGAAAGCCTGGAGTTAGGGCAGGGTGTAAAGAGAGGTACCACCCTATTGACATAGACATTTTCCTATATTATATACATTTAAAGTTTAGAGGAGTAGAAAGCCTCATTTATGCTCCCTTTATATTAAAAAATACGTCCATTTCTACTGTCGCATCCTGTTTTTGTTGGTATGGATATTGAGCAGTAAATCCACTAGTGGGCAGAGTCAGCAGTTTCATAAGGAAGGTGTAGGAGTCCGCAATGCACAAAGAGGTAAAGGTGGACAAAGCTCTGGGTGATGTAGTATCATGAACTAGATGTTTGTTCACTGAAACTCACACACCCTCACACTCCTGGTGGTACTGTTTAAAGACGAAACATAACGCTGAGCATTAATGAGCCTTTAGTGACAGTGCAAATGTGCGAATGTGATGTCAGAACTCACTTTTCAGGCATCTGATACAGAAGACTTTCTGCACAACTGTTGCACTGTGTTTCTTACAGATGTGAACAGCTGGCTGGTCACATTTGGGTTCCACCTCCATAACAGCATTCCTGGTTTCCCCGTGCCAAGTTCTGGGATAACACAAGCCTCTTATGAACTTACCAAGAGTGAAATCTGGGATGATCTGCAGGTATGTATGTCATGTAGGTGTTTTAGCTGTATGCATTGTCACAGTGTACTCTGGATAAAAACCATTGTAATGTTGGACAGGGTCTGCACTTTCAAATGATTTTTCTTCTGGTTTCAAATAGGCAGTCAGAAACAACTGATTTATCATCCATAACATTAAGCCCACTGCTAACTGAAGTGAGTAACATTGACTGTAGTTATTTCTTTATAATGACACCTGTCCGGGGACTGGGATATAAAGTTGATTTGATGGAAGTGTAAGGATCTGAGGCCTTATTGTGATGGATCTCCAGAACATCCGGTCTTGTGGAGTGTTCCAGGTCTGCAGTAGTTTGTACCTACCAACAGTGATCCAGCTAGGACCATAGGGACCTAATACACAGTGATGTATGTGTGATCCCAAACAAGGAGCTCCTGTTGAAAATGTTAATGCCCACAGTGCAGCACAGTCAGAGCTGTGACATTAATGTTATGGTTGATTGGTATGTGTCACTGCAGACTTGTGGGGTGAATGTTTAGAACTCCCTCTTGATTTGACACTGTTTTTTTTTCAGGTCAGTTTCGCAGTCCAGCAGCAAGTCATTCGACAGGCCAAAGCTTTCCTAGCGTTTGAGCGGATGCCGCAGTCTCACCTAAGCCAGAGCCGGAGGCTGGACAAGTCCTGGTTGTGGTTTGCCTCCAGCGAGTCTCTGATTGGTCGGGGTGTGATGCTCGCTCTCTACAGAGGAACCGTGGTCACTCGGGCCCTGAGCATTGCTAACGAAGACTGCGTCAAAGTGGCAAACATCCTCAACGGTGCCCTCTACCTGAGAGACCTGCACTTTATTTTGGACAGCCGCGATACGCACTATTTTGTCAAAACGGGTGCGCCCGAAGCGGACCTGGCGGCTTTGCGGCTTACGACGGGCAGAAAGGAGCTGGAGAACGGAGTAAACGTGAGCGTGTCCCAGTCCACTGCTGTGCTGGCAGGCCGGACGCGGCGCTTCGCTGACGTGGAGCTACGCCACGGGTCGCTAGCGCTCCACATCCGCTACGGGGCCACGTTGGACGAAGAGAGGGTGCGTGTGCTGGAGTTAGCGCGACAGAGGGCGCTGGCGGGCGCTTGGGCGCGTGAGCTGCAGCACGTGAAAGACGGAGAGGTGGGCTTGAGGCTGTGGACGGAGGGTGAGAAAAGGCAGCTGCTCAGCGGAGGGAGGGTTCAGGGATATGACGGATATTACGTTCTCTCGGTGGAACAGTACCCCGAGCTGGCCGACAGCGTGAACAACATCCAGTTCCTTCGACAGAACGAGATAGGAAGGAGATAGCAGCAGCAGTCCATCAGCTGCTGTTTTTAACGGGGAAATAACAGGAAATAATGTGTCTTGTTTAAAGACAGCCTATAGTATTCAGAGGGAGCAGGTGGCAAAGGAAGAGCGAATATATTTATTTGCTTTATTTAAGGAAAATTGTTCAGAAAAATGGGTTAAAACAATGCTGTGCGTTGTGGAAGGTTAGTGTGTTAATCCTATTTAGAATTTAAAGCCTTATCAAGGCCAAATGTGTGGAGCACAATGAAGAATTGTGAACTCTCTCCGAGTCTTGAAGATGGGCCACGATTCTTAAAATGTTAATACATTTATCTGACTATTTATTAAATATTCATTTTATCAAGCACCCTTAAAATATCTGCCGAAAGAGGTGAATAATTGAACAGATCTGAGAAAATGAAAATGTTTACATATTTCTGCACCACTGAAAAAATGCCACCAGTTAGTTTGTTTATTGTAGTCTGTTTCTTTGTTTGTTTACTGTAATCAGTTTTCAATAATTGTTTATGTTTATTGTGATTTTTTTCCCTTCTTTTCTGTTTGTTTCAGTAGTTTTGGTGTCAGCAGAGCCCTGATTTTGCGAGCAGTCGTTCATGTCTTTCTTTGTTTGTTTGTTTGTTTGTTTCTTTCTTTCTTTGCTCTTCTTCAAACCAAATCACATTTGAGAAATGGAACAGATGCTATTGTGGTACAAATGTAATGATATAGCAAATTAATATTATACAGTATAATTAAACGTAACTAAACCGCACAGCACAATGAACCTGTACATGTTAGTGTGTTTATGTAAATGAGTGTTTACCTGCATTTTTTACTATTATTATTAAAAATATTTAATTGCTTATTTGGTTACAGCCCCTGATGGAGAAAACAGAAGTTGTTGTTTATAACAAAAAATAAATAAAAAGTAAAATCACTGAATCCTGATTTTTTCCATGTGTAGGTTCTGGAAGAGAAACTATAAGTTATGCAATAGGATTCTACAGAGGGATTACCTAACAGCCCTATAATAACCGACAGGATTATTTAGCTTCAATAATTTATACATTTGCTTAATGCAATATTACTAAGCACTGTGTGGCATAAGTGTTGGGACGCTGCGGTACCTTTTATTTAATTCATGAAATTTGAAATTCCGATGACTCTTATGTAAGATATAAGCTGTGAAGCAGAAGTATGGCTGTCATTTCCGTAATGATTTTTCATGTTAAACCATGTTAGAATAATGTTATTTGGGTTCATCTGCTCAGTTTCCATGCAAACAGTATTTGAGTTGTAAGTTGTTTGACCAGGGGTGCTAAACCATTTGCCTGTGACTGTAATAAGAGCTGCACTGCATGCAAACACACTGCTGGGAGCAAATCTGTGGTGCATAACAACCCAGAGTGTCTGTCTGAAAGCAGTACAGCATCTTTTGCATGAAGTAAAACAGAACTCTGGTGTGAAATTGTTCACCTGTGGATGCACAGCTGTCTGGAGCTGGTAACTAAGCTGAGCAGCATTAGAGCAGTGTGCACTTATCGAGCACTAATAGAAGCTTTTAGAGTCTGTAGCTATAAATGACGCAGTGACGTGTCCCAGCTCCACAGAGGGGTAGAGCAAGAAGGTGGGCGGTGGGAGGAGTTTCAAACCTGATGATGTAGAAGATGCATCACAGTTCTCAGTGTTTCAGCTGTTGTTTAGGTTTTCTGACCTCAGTTTTATATTCAGCAGACAAAAAGCACAGACTGGCTTTAATAATAATATAAATAATGTATTATTATTATTATTAATAATAATATACATTTTTAATTGTTGTTATTGATGATGATGATGTTTATGTAGATTCCTGGCAGGTGTCATTAAACCAGGGGTGCCCAAAACATGTGTATGTGTGTATGTATGTACAGTGGCTTGCAAAAGTATTCTGCCCCCTTGAACTTTTCCACATTTTGTCACATTACAGCCACAAACATGAACCAATTTTATTTGAATTCCAAGTGAAAGACTAATGCAAAGTGGTGTACACTTGAGAAGTGGAACAAAAATCATACATGATTCCAAACCTTTTTTTTTTTACAAATAAATAACTGAAAAGTCGGGTGTGCGTAATTATTCAGCCCCCTGAGTCAATACTTTGTAGAACCACCTTTTGCTGCAATTACAGCTACCAGTCTTTTAGGGTA
>JBBIGC010000033.1:15935105-15960918 GCA_037576955.1 Lepidarchus adonis
GACTCATTACTGCCTCCACAGGTCAACACACAACATTACAGTCTGGACTGACTCATTACTGCCTCCACAGGTCAACAACATCACAGTCTGGACTACATATTGCGTTCAGCAGCAGCAAATGTATGTGAATTTAATGTCATATTAAAGTCAAGTGCTACAAAATGAAGAGGTTGCTCAGATCCTATTCATTTGCCAAAAATGTAAATACCCATATGGACAAGGCCTATGTGTAGCACTTGCTGTCTGTTTAGACTTACTCAAAAGCATTTAATGATAACGTAGAATGTGTTTCTCTTACAGATAGCATTGCTGTAGCACTTATCATCTGCACTGTTGTAGCACCTGCACAGTTTTCTAAGACAAAGAGGAATGTGTTGAACTCCTTGTAGCTTTTACATCAGTGTTGTCAAGTCTGAATTTATGCTTGATTTTTTCTGTACCTGGAAGTCGTTTTGGACAATGTAAAATGTAAAAAAAAAAAGTACTGTAAGGGTGTTGGTGTCATCGTATTCCTTTCAAGAGTTATGTATTTCAGCTTCACTTTTATAACCCTAGAAAAAGGAACTCAACTCTGAACATCATGTGGGCAATCAGTTCTTCTTGCTAATATTAGTAGTTTCTAGTTGTAGACTCGTGGTCTTAATTTCATGGCTGATTGGTGTACACTATTAACCACATACCAAATAAATTGGACATTGCTGTGGAGACAGCTCACTATGTTTTCCAAAGCTGCCATCCACGGTCGTCCTTCAAGAGCTTTCGAGATTCTTCAGATAAGTGCGCCTGCTTCATGTGTAGATCAGTGGGACCCTTCAGTGAAGAGAAATGAGTTCTGAGCTGTAACTCTGACCAGGCTCTTCAGCTGAAATACCCAGAAGCCTCTCTTTCTCTGCTGTTCCTGCATCCAGTGCACCCGCTCACTAATGGGGTCCTGAAAACTTAATTAAAGCTGGAAGGAGGGAGGCACTGCTGCTCGACAGAGGAGAAACGAGGGAGCGAGAAGCAGAGAGAGAGAGAGAGAGAGAAAAGGATGGAGTAGACACTCGGGCTGTGCATTAGGGAGAGCAGCCTTAGGCCCTGAATGTGAAACTCCTGATTAGATTAATGAATGCTCCCCTCCGAACACCATACCACAGCGGATACACACCACTTCCACTGGTTAAAGCTCAGTCATGGAGAATTTAGGGCCACGAGAGCCAGAGAGACTTTGTGAGACAGATTCTTTCAGGACTGCCAAAAGTCACATACTGGCAATTAAAGATGAAAATTTGATCCAAGTATCTCAATAAAAGCTCCTGTATGCAAGAATATTAGTCAATAAACACCTAAATAACTACACAAGAATAAGAAACACCTCAATAACGACTCCTATACACTAGAAAAATAGCTATTAGTTCATAAACACGTCATTAAAGACTCCTATATGCTAGAATAAGAGCTACTAGTTCATAAACCTCCCAATAAAGACTTTTATACACCAGAATAAGAGCTATTAGTTTATAAACACTTCAATAAAGACTTATATACACCAAAATAAAAGCTATTAGTGTATAAACACCTCAATAAAGACTCCTATACACCAGAATAAGAGTTATTAGTTTATAAACCTCTCAATAAAGACTCCTATACACTTGAATAAATGCTATTAGGTTATAAACACATCAATAAAGACTCTTATACAAAAAATATGAGCTATTACTTTATAAACCTCCCAATAAACACTCCTATAGACTAGAATAAGAGCTATTAGTTCTTATACATCCCAATGAATACTCTTGTACACAAGAATAGGAAATACCAGTCCACAAATACCTTAATAAACACTTCTGTATAGTACACTAGAATAGGAGATATTAGTTTATAAAGACCTCAATAAAGACTCCTATACACTGGAATAAGGGCTATAAGTTCATAAACATCTCAGTTGAACACTCCTGTACACCAGAATATGCGATATTAGTCAAGAAACACCACAATGAACACTCGTGTACACCAGAATGAGATATTAGTCCACAAACACCTCAATACACACTCCTGTGCACTAGGAGATATTAATGCAGAAACACGTCAATAAACACTCCTGTATGCTAAAATATATTACTCCATACCTACCTTAAAAATCCTCCTGTATGACAGAATGAGAGATACTAGATTATTAAAAGAATCATATATTGCTTCAGACCTTATTCTACTTTTCTGTGCTTTTCTGTGGAGATCGAACACAGATCAGCAATTACCTTAAAACCATTTGCCTGTGGCCTGCTAACTTAGATCAGTGTTGGAACTAATTACTAACTACTGCAGAGCTGGAACACTCAAGAAGACCTGCTGTTCTGGAAACGCATCACAATAAGGCCTCAGATCCTTATGCTCCTGCTTTCAGCACCTCAACTTCAAGAACTGACTGTTCACTTGCTGCACCTGTCTGAAATGTGCAGATCATCAGTGTTACTCACTTCAGGAGCCTGTGGTGTGAATGCTGTGGCTGATTGGTGTTTCATCTGCCTCAACACCTATGTTCAGCAACAAGGGCACCTTCAGAGCGCCGGAGGAGCCTCTGGATAAATGATGTATCTGCTAGTGTCTTACAGCAGGATCTGCCCAGAGGAAGC
Organism: Lepidarchus adonis; assembly: GCA_037576955.1. Taxonomy (NCBI): domain Eukaryota; kingdom Metazoa; phylum Chordata; class Actinopteri; order Characiformes; family Lepidarchidae; genus Lepidarchus; species Lepidarchus adonis. The sequence continues at coordinate 15,937,718 of JBBIGC010000033.1, forward strand.
TCTGCTTTTTTGCACGAAGGGACGTGTAGACTTTTGAGCGCTACGGTAGATACAGTACAGCACCCTGCTGCCCACGACAGCCCTGCTCTCCCATTCCAAGTGTGTACAAGTGTTCTTAGAAGTGCACCTGAGCTCTGACATTTAGAAACGTGGGAATCTGTACGTGGAGTGTGTCTGTGTGTGATGGGCTGGCATACGTGTATGTGTGTGTGCGTGTGCATGTGTGTGTGTGTGTACAGAGGTTGCAGCTGTACAGATTCAGGAACATCAAAGCAGAGTGAGGCTCTGAGAGACAGGTTGCCGTGGGCAATACACCTGCTGAAACACACACACACACACACACACACACACACACACACACACACAAAAGCAGGCTGGGTTTTATAACAATCTCAGAACGCCGGGTTGTATTTATGTCCTTTAAATAAAGCAGGAGGAGAAACAGTGTAAACTCTCAGCTCATGTTTAACCCTTTAAGACCAAACGTTCACATCCTGCTGTGTTTAAACCTTGATAACTTTCTGCCAGCACGTGGCATCAATGCACCACCTACTCCACCTGGACCTACAGAAGCTGAGCTTTTCAGCGACATGTCATGTGCACTACTGTGGGACACTTTTCCCTCTGAAATTCAAGCCCATATTTATGCTATATTATACCCCTGTGAATGTACACCGATCAGCCATAACATTAAGACCGGATGAATAGTTATTTCATTTCAGTGACCACTGTCAGGGGTGAGATTTATTAGGCAGCGAGTGAGCAGACAAGACAAGGAAGGAGAATTGGTCAAGGTCATGGGTGCCCAAGGATCTCACACACACACACACACACGCACACGCACGCACACGCACACGCACACGCACACGCACACGCACACGCACACGCACACGCACACGCACACACACACACACACAGAGGTTTAGGCTGCTGTTATTGGGCTGAAAGTGTGTTTGTTTCTTTATTTTCCAGCTGCAGAAGCTCTGTGTGTTTGTATCGAGTAAGCGAGCGGCCGCACGGCATCGGCTCCCAAAACGTTCATTTGCCCTTTCAGAGAATCACAGGTGGAGCAAAAACAAATAAACAAACAAACAACCTTTTCTGCAGCAGCAGGGTTAGCATTCAGCCCACAGGGCCTGCAGGTAGTATGTGTGTGTGTGTGTATGTGTGTGTGTGTGTGTGTGTGTGTGTGTGTGTAATTAGTCTTTGCATGTTAAATGATGAAAGGCAGAGAGTGAGAGTGAGAAAGAGGGAGCGAGAGAGGGAGGAAAGCTGTGGGTGTTTGGATATTTATTAAAAGGGCAGATGAGACCTTCCACCTTTTGCCATTTTGTTCTCCATCTTTCTCTCCCGCTGTGTTATTAAAATAGTGGAGAGCTGGATGGAGTCCATTGGCACCGAACGGGCGAGCTGCTGAACCCATTAGGAGGGTTAATTAGTACAAAGGGCTGGGTCCGGACTCCCAGAAGTCTCTGTGGTGACCGTGGTAACCTTCGAAGCATCGTGCCTTCACATGCCCACTGGCACTGAAACCTGCCCACTTCTCCTGGCAGAGTGCTCCTGGACAATGAAATGCCAGCTGTCAATCAAAAGGGCGTAACTTCGAAACACGACTTTAATCATCGCTCATGAGCATCATTTAGGTCGTGAGGCAAATCAGTGGTTGAGAGGAAAAGCTCTTCAGTGGATCAGAGGGTCAATTAGAGGATCTCAGATGTGTTGCTACAGTGGATTCCACAGCGAGAAGAGCGTAGTCGTCCTAATTCTATAGGTCACTGCTGCTGCTGATGATGATGGTGGGTGGGTGACACTAACGTACAATGGACCAATCACTGATGCAGCCTCAGTCTGGTTGGTGTCTGGACCAAACAACACAGGAAACCCTGCTGTTTGACTGACAGCTGGTTGGTTGGTCCTGACCATGCTCCGCTTCCGCTAGTCTGATAAGCTTCCATTCTGAGTTTGCATACAAGTTTATGAAGTAAAAAAAGAACTTTGCATCTGTCGTGACAATAACAAAGACACATCAGGATGTTGATTGTATTGCTCAATTTCATCAGCCTAACACGAGATGGCGACATTCTCTTAGCCAAAAGCTAAAATGGCGCAACTTCTCATGTGAGTAAAACCGTTTGCATTTGGGGAAGCATGCTGAGCTTGAAGTGGCGATGGAAACAGTTTGGAGCTGAATTAGGATTTTAAAGATTTTTGATAATCAAACAGCTGACTAGCGTAGTGAGTCAAGCAATTTGAAAGTACAGGGTCTTCATTTTTTAATCCATTACGATAACTCGCCAACCCCACCTTTCGCCAATCCCACCTCTCACCGAATTTAGGGCCCAGACCAATAGAAGCGAGCTAACAGGGTTTGACTGTAATGATAATCATTTTTTTTTCCAAACTGCTTATTCATTACAGGTCATAGGGAAGATGGAGCTTATCCCAGGTGACTATTACCTAAAGGCAGGGTTCACCCTGGACAGGAGGCCAAGCTATTGCAAGACAACAGAGACAAACAACCATTCACACACACTCAGACCTATAGGTAATGCAGAGTATTCAGTCAACCTACCTTAACTATATGGACAGTGGGAGGAAACCATCTCACCAGGAGGAATTCCACACAAACACTGGGAGAACTACTGTCCACGGACTCCTGTTGCCGATCCGGAGACTGAACCCAGGAGCTTCTTGATGTTAGGAGACAGTGCTAACCACTGCTCGCTCTATATCATCAGTATTTTATTTCAAAATGTCATGTGTATCATCGGCATGTGACAGCTGTTTATTAAGATTTGCCATGTTCACGGAGTAGTACGTTATTTTTCACATTTATATCTCAACAGGATTCCAGTTCACTTCCAAAGTGCTGAGCATTAGGTGATAGAATTGCCTGCTGTGTATTAAATGAGGGTTTGTCTCCAATGATCATCCAGCTAAATGAATCATTTGGCAGGAAGTGCTTAACTGACAGCATCGATTATATCCTTGATTCTAAGAGTTCAAAGTCTGAAAGTGGTTGAGCTTGTTGTAAATAAGTGACTGTACATTTTGCTGCCAAACAGCTTCTCTCCACTGGCAGTAGAGGTTGGTGGGACGTCAGCATGACCTTGGTTTTGCCGTGATGAATGTGGCGGCAGGTGACATTGTTATGCATGCAACGCTAGTACGCAGAAAGACGGTGTTTACCTCATTAACATCAACACATGGCTCCCACCAATGTTGCAAGGTGTTCTTTAGCCTGTCCTCTGTGAAGGTAAAAAACGGGAGAATTAATCTGATGTACGGTTTGGATGAGATTGGGCAAACGTGGTCGGAAAACATAAGGATGACACCCACTTGCCACTTTATCAGCTTGTTTGTATTAGAGACGGCAGCCCTCCTCTAGTACCTTGTCAGGGGTCAGTCTCTGAGGACATTTGTCTGGTAAGTGGTGGTCTTTTGGTGATCTCCTTCCAATCATGAATGATGTAAAGGTTTATCTGATCAACATAGCAAACAAGGTCTGTAAATGAACATCTATATATTTTGGAGCCGTGAGGTAGGTGTTAGTGGAAGCATAGTGTGTTTCCAGTAAAGTGGCCAGTGAGTGGAAGCACAAGGTGGGTGTTTCTAATAAAGTGGCCAGCGAGTGGAAGCACAAGGTGGGTGTTTCTAATAAAGTGGCCAGTGAGTGGAAGCACAAGGGGGGTGTTTCGAATAAAGTGTCCAGTGAGTGGACGCACAAGGTGGGTGTTTCTAATAAAGTGGCCAGTGAATGGACGCAGAAGGTGGGTGTTGCTTATAAAGTGGCCAGTGGGTGTCTTATGCAAGACAGTGAGCAGCCAGGTGCATCAGATGAGAGAAGGAGTAGATGGAGCCTGACCAGTGAGGGCATCATGATTCAGAAACCTCGACTTTCCTGCTGGCTGGGCCACTCAGTCAACTGTCTCGTGAGGGAGCTTCTCCTCACCATTACTACGCAACGCCAGAGCCAGTCAGGCAGATGCTTGTCTGCTTTATGGAGTTGAATGCTTTTCCCTTAAGAGTTCTGTGGCCTTCAGCAACGCTGCTTGACCGACAGGTGGGGAAGATGCAGGTGAGGCCCAGCAGGGAGATGGTGCTGTCATTCATGACCTGCGACACTTGAATGCAACAGTAACTGCAATTCACTGTTATTCTTACTATACATTCAATTAATCTTATGGATTTTAATGTAATTACATTTCTAGTAATCCTACACTTATTTTTTATACTTTCAAAATACTGTGATGTGGATTGTATCCTCTTAAACATGATCAGTGTTATTTCACGTATTCCCTTTATTTCCCAAGTGCAAGGGAACATAAATGGAGGCACACGCATGCGCCACATTATGCCCCAGGCCGGAAGACGTCCCAATCAAAGCCATGCCATGAGCATGGCCTCACACATTGATTCAAGTGTGTTACCCTCTACTGAGAACGAGATGGAAGAACAAAGTAACAAGTGAATGGTGAATGTCTGTCAACCTGTGATGCACCAAGTTAAAATGGCAAGTTGTTAAACAGCAAGGGCGCTGTTCTTGGTCACTGGCAAACTAGAATGGTCCCTGGGTTACCAGCTCCCACCAACAAACATTCAGACCCTGAAGACCCAGAGCCGACGAGAGCGCAGGGCACACTAGATCAATGCACACGTCCACCTCAAGTAAATAACCATTCACTTGCCACTCAGTAGACGGTAGCACAATTGAATCAAAGTATGAGGCCATGCTCATGGCACAGCTTTGACCTTCTGGCCAGGGCAGCTACACTAGGCAACAAGTGAACAGTCAATTCGGAACAATCAATGTGCTGGAAGCAGGATTGTAGGGATCTGAGGCCTTATTGTGATGGAGCATCTTCAGAACAGACAGTCTTGTGAAGTGTTCCAGCTCTGCAGGAGTTAGCGGCTCCCTGATGCAAATAGGAAGAGTGGTTTTATGGCTGATAATGAGGGGAACCTGCTAACTATTAGACAGGTGATCTTAATGCTATGGCTGATCAGTGTTTCTCTTCTAATGTGGTCTGAAGCGAAAGTGTAGAATCAGCTCTTATCTCACTGTTTCTCTGCTGAGAAGTAAACAAAGCAGCTACCGATGACAAAGTCTGTCAGAAAACCATAGAACAAAATGTCAGTGTGGGAACATCTCCCTCATTGTGCTGCTCTGGTTCAAGTTTGTGTTGCGTTTATTAATTTATATAAACGCTGGAGGCAAGGCCCCTCCCCCTACCAGGTTCTCTCTTTGACTCAAAGGGAAAATATAAACGACAACAAACTAATAAAGGAGACCTTGCAACGGAGTAAACACAGGTTCGGTTTTGCCGCAGAGCCTGTTAGGAGGAGCGGTGCGTGATATAAAGCTGGTAAAGAAGGTAGAAACTATTTAAATGTGGAAACTCTTCATGCATGTATTCATGCGTGAATACATTTCCTGTGGATTTCATGTTTCTCTGTGTTTCTTATGCAACAAAAGCTCCTTTGTAGCACCAGGACTCCAGCTCTGGTTGCTACGCGGCGCAGACGGCTGGCATGTTTTTCTCAAGCGTTTTCTACACAATGGTTAGAAAAGAACATTTTGACCCTGTGGGCTGAATCAAACAATCTTTTAAGGGCACAGCACTCGAGATACAGTATCCTAACTGGTACATGCCTCAAATGAAAGGAGAACGAGCAGCCCGCTACAGACTGAATGGGTTAAGACATGGCCTCAATCAACACATTTTTCTGGAAAACACCAATAATGTGGGCTGGATGGATGGATGGATGGATGGATGGATGGATGGATGATTGCGTCATGGGCAGAAATGCATTTGGATTGCTAGAATTTTCTTAACAAGCTTGTATTTGGAGGTGTACCAATAGGAAGATGGATTGGGGTAGGGGGTGGGAAACTGTCGTGTCATTGTAGGAGTTTTATTAATTTGTGAATGTACACACACACGTTTGTATTTCACATATACTGTATATACATATATATATAAAAAACACACACAAAACACTTTATTTCATATATACAATATATGGTTATTATGCCTTATTAATAGAATTTAAACTTTTTTTTATTCACACAGTATTAAAAGCTTCACTTTAGAAGAGAATGTCATGGAAAGATCATTTAAACTTGATGATTGAACAAGACAGGTGTACCATAACTGACCTTTACTCAGGAAAATGAAAGCCTTTCTATATTTTAAGTATATACACACATTCAATTGATTGGGAAAGTTTCTTCAGAAACACGGTAGAAAGTCAATCAGTTTTCTCCACAGAAATGAACAGTAATGCTTACACTCTAAAGTTGTAGCTTTTACTTTATTTTATATCAGTTACTTAGCTTTTTTACTTTATTTTATACAGATGTTACCCGTGACACCATTATCTTATTTCTAATATTATCTTTAAATTTATTTTTTTATTTGATGTGTTAGTTGTAAATCTTAGTGTCTTGTACTGTTTTATAAATAAACCTCACTTCGCCCCCACTGGGTCAGTGCCGAATGGGCACCCCATCCCTGCCTTCACTCTGGCATCGAGAAGGAGGCGTCATGTGTTACTGCATTGTAATTACTGCTGTAAAGCAGTGATCCGCATTTCCCTAATGCTCTGCACCTAGAACCATCCACACAGCATCAGTGAGGTGCTGGATTATTCTCTTCAGCTGGAAGATATTTTCTTATAGATCTTTACATAAATACATACATAATTATGCATTTTCTGATTTCTCAACAGAAAAGGATGGTAAGTCCATAAACGCTAGTTTACGTTAAAAGGAAGTTAAATGGAAATAAAAGAGAGAGAGAGCAACAGTAGAGAATGAGAATGTGGAAATTGTCATTATATGGAAAAAATATTGGGATAATTACATATATTTTCTGACAACTCATCTATATATAGTTGGTCCACACTTTGCAGTTATAACAGCTTTGATTCTACCTGGAAAGGAAAATGGCTGGCACTTTCAACTGAATTCATTTATTAAGAGGCCTGTCCCAATATTTTTGCCAATAAAGTATATTTAATCATTATAAATGTATTGTTTTATGCCAATATTAAATCAGTTTAATATTCTGAGGTCACAATAATTGCTTCACCAGTAAATATTACACATACAGCATTAACATGCAGGCCAAATTAACGTGACTTCTGGTATAAATAACTTTACTATGGCTTTTTGGAGACAGACAGTCATGTTGGTTGAACAAACATGGATAATGGTGTTTCAAACAATAAGAAAAACTACCTACTGAGGACCTCCCCTCAGAACCACACACATTTTTGTCTAGTAGGAGGGTTTGAAGTGATGTATACTGGATGATGGCTGGTATAAGGATAAGATGGAGGATGCAGTGATTGGAGGACTTAAACATGTCAAAACTGTGCAGTATTTCCTCTGTCACATAATTTCTATCATTGTATACTTTCATCTAGACCAATCACTGCGCCCATTCATCTGGACCAATCACTGTACACTCTCATCTGGACCAATCTCTGTGCACATTCATCTGGACCAATCACTGAATACTTTTATCCGGACCACTCACTATATACTTTCATCCGGACCACTCACTGTGCACGTTCATAATCACTCATGGTTCCTCTAGTGGGAGAAAGTACCAACCCTACGGTAGGAGCTAGAATTGTTCCTCAAAACCTCATTGTGGAACTGTAATCATTCTCAGTTCCTGTGCTGCAAACACACAAAAAGGAGGAACTCCTCTAAAAGTTCCTCCAGTTGGAACTGAGCGTTTGTGTGCCTATGGAAAACTACCTGAAATGTTTGGTAGAAAATTTGCTCTCTTGAGGCTTTAAACGCTGTGTACATGTGCAGCCGACATTGTTGTGCTCTTTATTTATTTATCAAAGGCTTTCAGACAGAGGCAGCTACTGCGTCAGGCCACCCATTTCTGCTTCATGCTCCATCTCTCTGTTCTAGCAGCTACACCAGTTGATGTTCAGGATCCAGTCATCATGCTTTAACCAGGGCAGCACCACTGAAGCTCTGTCCGTCTGAGCATGGGCTGTAATCCATTTAAAAAATCCTAATTATCTGACACTGCTTTCATCTCTCAGGCCTTTTCCCAGGGAGAATCCAGACGTGTTTTTATGAACACACTCCAGTGTTCTGACACGTGTCTCTGCTTTTCATGTTTGTGTTTTCATGTTTTTTTTTATTTGTTTATGTTGCCGTGGAGCAGGACAAAACAGAAAATGGTCTCACTGGGTAATAGAGCTTTTAAGATAAATAAACAGACATAGAGACAAGAGACAGATAGATAGACAGACAGAATCAAACCCATTCGCTTGTCCCCCGTTAGCACGTCTCTCCATGAAAGGCTGCAAAATAGATTTCCTTCCATGTTATTTATCTCATTAAGCTGCCAACTTCACCTTTCGCCCTCGACACAAGAGTGTCCGGTGTATGCATTTCTCCTTCTATAGCTCGCCAAACTTGGGTCTGAGTTAGCATTGTAGCCTAGAACATGCTCAGTTGTGCTAATACTATAGGTAGCTGCTGCTGCTACTGCTAACGGTAATGCTACTGCTGCCGCCACCACCACTCTTTTCTCATTTTTAACTAATGAATGTAATGTTACTGGAGAGCTTACCAGACAGATAGATGGATAGATGGATAGATGGATAGATGGATAGGTAGATATTAGCATCTCAAGTAGATTTAGTATGCAGCTCAAAGTATTTCACAGTGCACAAAATAAAGAACAAGAAAAACAAGCTGGACTCTTGAAGGAAAATCTGGACCAATAAAAAAAACAAAAAACAAAACAAAACTATTCAGATTCAGAGTTGTTGCTATTGTTGTTTGGAACAATCAAACCTAAAATAAAAAAAATAAACGAAAACACAACCAACTGGACAAACATAACAGAATAATAATCCTGCAGCTCATCAGAGTAGAATAAACTGGAATATGCAGTGATCATACTTACTAACGCATTCACCAATCATCTTTGTGATCACACCACACTCTTCACATGCATCAGTGACCTTTGGGCGCCCATGACCCTTGGATCTGTGCTGGTTGATACTAACTACTGCAGACCTGGAACATTCAACATGACCTGCTGTTCTGGAGATGCTCCATCACAACAAGGCCTCAGATCCTTGGGCTACTGCTTCTAGCACATCAAATACAAGAAATGACTGTTTACTTGCAATTTCCTTACTTGCAAGTGTAAATGTTACTCATTACTCATCAGTGTTAGCATTAGCTGATCTGTGTATATGTTGTAATGTATTTACAATACTTTTGCGTTTTAATGGGCTGAATCTGTAAGCACACCCAACAACTTTACATAGTCATATATCGTACTGCTACATATATATATATATATATATATATATATGGCAGCTGCAATGCGCTGAAACAAGACTCTGGGACTTCACCTCCTGACTGCTAATGCTTCGTGCAGCTAGAGCTGGAGTGATTGGCAGAAGGCTTGTGAGGATGGCGCTTGGCTTGGCCGAACTCGCTTCACCAAGAGCCATCTGGGGTGAGAAGCCTCAGGAGAAAGCGGCTAACCCCGCAAGCTTTCTGTAGGATTCTGCACTGACCTGCATGGGCCCCGCAGGGGGTTGGACGGTGGTAATTGACAGAAGCTTGTGTTGGCTGTTGAGAGACCGTTATAAATAGTCCCTCCTGCTTGAAGCGCCTGCAGCAGCGGAGGTGTGGAGAGGATGGAGGTAGACGGCAGTGGCCGTAGTGACTAGCAAAGCAATTAACGGCTTGCTTCGCTAAGTCCAAACAGATGTGGAGTGCACTCTCTGCGGATGGAGCTGCCAATAAATTCTACAGGAAGAGTGAGAGGCCCGAGTTGGCTCATGTTCTCACTGGGGGATATGCACAGGCAAAAATCGTGATAAGCCAGTTCCATTTTTGGCCAAGAGGGGTCACTGTGAACACACACTCCAAGCTTTCAGACCCCAAATCTACACCCATGGATGGGGTGGGGGCTGTTCTGGTATAAAGGAAATGACAATGAGCTCATAGTGGAAGAAATCATCTTTTTTTCAGCCTCCTCTTAGTCCGAACTCTGCAATCTGTCAAATAAATGCTCCTAAAAGGTTCTTGGCTCGCATGCTCAGGCCCGGTTTACACACGCTCACCTCATGTGACTGGTATCCACATGCATTTCAATTCCATAGTAAAAAGCATCTCAAGTCAGTCGGATGGAATTCCTTTTAACATGCGGTGAATATGCAAATCAGTGCATCTACAACATCCAAGAATGGGTTGGTCCTTGTTTTTGTATTTTTTTAAGTGTTTAGAAGAAGAGTTTCTTTAGAATAATGACCCTCCTGCTTCGTTGCCATCATGACCCGCGAGTGTTACAATGTGGGGTGATGTAGCGAGGTGGTGAAAAATGACAAGGTGAGGTGAAGATTAAAGAAACTGGAGCTGACTGGCTAATCTACAGGCGGCTATGGGATTAAAATCCCACTCATAGCAGAAACTCACGACAGGAGACAAGCTGAAGGAGCAGTGATGCCTGCATTAAGTGGCAGGCATCCAGAAGGCGATCTATTCTATAAGCAGAACAGCAGGGGGCATTGGCACAAGACTGGGAGGCATGTTTGTGTATGGAATGTGTAAACATTTAGATTAACATTAGACGTGAGATGAGTTGCCTGCTTTTAGAACATTTATCTATTCGAAACAACAATAGCAGGCCATTTACACCAATCAGAAATATTAAGACCACTGCCAGGTGAAGTGAGAACTGTATTTCCCCAATGATCGGCCGCAGCTCATACATTAATTTTACAAACCTGGTATTGGGTGTGGTTTGCTTAAATGTGGCGGTTAATCTAAAAATATGAAAACATGTTTCCTAAAATATAATTCAGTGCAAAAATGCACGACATCCCCAAATGATTAGTTAAATCTGCTGTTTACTGCAGCAATGAACAGTTGGAAAAGCAACGCAAAGCAAAGACACCTTTCTTTAAATCCTTCAAAATCAGATCCATAAATGTCAGCGTCGTCATTGAACAACTCGATTTGTGTCGCTTTGCTGTCACTGATGTCGGAACGACTTTCGCCACTGGTATCACTCTCTGATTTTGCATTGTAGCGTGACATTAGTACATTTTTTATCACTCATTCATGTTCAACTACAGTATAATATCACTGGTATAGAGCTGCAAAAGCCGTCAGAGGTCAAATTAGACACTTTAATTTAAATTCAGTAATGGCTAATAACATGCCGACTTATCTTTGAGTTTTAAAACATAAATGAGCATTTTCTGCAGCTTATAGAATGGGGCGGCCTATTGTTGGGGAAATACGGTACTCATTGTTCTAGTTTTTTCATTACATTTCACCTGTCAAGGGGGTGGGATATATTACACAGCAAGTGAACAGTCAGTTTTTAAAACTGATGTACTGGAAGCAGGACTGTGAGCTTCTGAGGCCTTATTGTGAGGGAGCATCTCCAGAACAGCAGGTCTTATGGAGTTTTCCAGCTCTGCAGTAGTTAGTACCTACCAACAGTGATCCAAGGAAAGAGAACTGGAGAATCTGTGATACCCAAGGCTCACTGATGCATGTGGGGAGTGTGGTCTGATGCCAAAGTGGATCCTGTTGTGTCAACAGTAGACAGATCGATCTTAATGTTGAGGTTGATTGGTGGACACTTTCATTTTTTAATTAATTGTATTCTGTCTTGGTTCTTTTCATTTGGGAGATGGAGAGATTGGTGACGAAAGTAGAGAAAGTAGATGCCCCAGAGCTTCTTTCTCCATGTGCATGTTGTTTCATCGTGTAGTATGGTTTCGGATGATCTGGTTTCTGATGAGGCAAGTTTTTGTTTGTTTTACTTAAAAGCAAACAGCAGAGAAAGACACAGGGCAGCGAACTGGAAAATAGCATTTTCAAATCATCCACTGCTGTACTGCTTTCACTGACCTTTAGAAAGATCATAATTGCAAAACCCATTTCTAGCCAGCGTGTGTGCAGCAAAATGCGAGAACCGTAACCTTCTTGACCAGCACTATAAGGCTACTCGTGTGGCATTCAAACCCTGTAAGTATCTACTAGTTTCATCTTACCATAACTCTCAGCCTTACAGTAAGGTCAGTCTGCCTCAATAAACACACCAATGCTAGAATATATTAGACCATGTCAAACACCTCAATAAATGCTCTTGTATGCTAGAATTGAAGCTATTAGTCCATAAACACCTCAATAAATGCTCCTGTATACTAATATTAATCCATATACAGCTCAGTAAATGTTCCTGTATGTTAGAATATGATATATTAGTTCATAAACACCTCAATAAACACCCTTGTACAGTAGAATAAGAGATATTTGCCCATAAACATTACACACTCATGTACACTAGAATAGGTGACATTAGTCCATAAATACCCCAATAAACACTCCTGTACACTAGAATAGATGTTTATCCATAAACAACTCCATAAACAATGCTTCTGTATGTTAGAAAATGAAATATCAGTTCATAAACACTCCTGGTTCACAGAGTTCTAGTTTAGAGTCAGTATTAATTTATTTTTTAAAAAATTATCGTTTAGGATTCTCTCATTCAAAAAAATTAGTTGACCTCCTGTTGCAAAAGTAATAAAAATAACACAGAAATTCATGACTGGTTTGGATAATTGGGCCACAATGTATAACCTTTAATTCAATTTTATTTTTTATAGCACTTTTAAAACAACACAGTTGACCAATATGCTGTACACATATATACAATACAAAAAACCCATAAAGCTAAAAAACCAAAATAAAATAAAATAAAATAAAACAAACAATAGGTCACAGTATAAGTCAGACTGAATTAAAATCCTCTGAAAACAAGTGTGTTTTAAAAACAGACTTTAAAACAGCCTGACAGATATTCAGTGGTAGATCATTCCACAGTTTAGGGGCAATGACTGAAGCCTCGAAGTTTTCTCTATACTATAAGGACAACTAGCAATAGCTGATCTACTGACCTGAGAGAACGTAAAGGGACGTAGGGTTAAAGCAGATCAGACAGATATTGTGGGGCGTGGCCATGAGTACTATAAAAAACAAACAGAAGAATTTTAAAAAACACTAAAACTTTGTGGGAAGGAAGTGAGTGCAATTGGCTTGGGATGAGTGTAGATTATTAAACAGGAATACAATCCAAATGACATACCAAGAAATATCTTAACCATTGATGCACACAAGGGCTTAAATACGTTGAGGAAATTAGAGATATCTGAAAGGGGTGCGACCAATCATAGACAAATCATATGTGGAATCTGCTTTCTATCAGGACAGTCCTCACAGTAAAGTTTCTACTGAAGAAAATTCAGCAAAACAATCTGAACTTTGAGTGTGTGTGAGCGGGCTGACTGTGTTACTGCGACCTTATCGGTAACGATAAGTGTTCTTGCATTAGCGACAGCAGAGGAAGTTTGGGTAATTAGGTGATTTGTTACCTCTTCTGTCACCTTCGACAGTATCTATAAAACCCATTTGCAGAGAAATGAATCAGCCCGTATGAAGCACAATGGCAGACCAATATCTCTGCTTTACACGGGTCATGGGACAATCGCAGGCAGAGCAAAAGCTCGCAATAATTAGGAGATTATGCGAACTTACTCTAATTAAACATTTAAAATGGCTCAATGGAGCATTTCATCTTTAACGGGATTAGGCTAAAAGCAGACAGTGTTGGCCCGATAGGCCTCAAACAATGGATGACGCTCACGTCGCGCAATCTTCAGCCATATTTCACGTGGGCCAGATGGTGCTATTTAAAGTTGTCAGACAGTCTGATGAACACACACACAAGGTTGATTTGCGGTGCAGTGGAAGTTTTGTTGAAGTATTCTCTACTTTTTAGACTTTCATTATGAGTCTCTATTGACCGTCCCATATAGAAACTGTGCCGCCTCTTCCCGCCCGTACCTGCTTGTGCCTGAAGAAAAAGTGGAATGGTGCCATCACTTCTAACGAGAATGAACCTCAGTAGACAGTCAGAACCCGTCGGCCATTTACCTTGTTGGTGATAGGCCATTCTTTAAAAAACTAACATTCAGAACCGAGTTTAAACTCCGCCTCCATATCTACGAAAATGGGCCAAAGGGCCGAGCGACATTGCAAACTGCCTCATTAACTCTCTGCCTCAGAGAAACATCACAACCATCTTCAGACGCTCTACTGAAGAGCCAAAAAAAATAGGGACACTGCCTTTACCAGTTCCATCAGATTTATTTTATTTAATTAAAGGATTTAATTAAATTCAACTCCGATTTATTTTACGCCTCAGCCATTTACGTCTGCACTTTCTTAAATTTTTAACTGTGTAATTAATTCATTCCAAACTGCTTCTCCATTTCAGGTCATGGGGACTATGGGACCAAGTCAGGACAGGAGGCCAAGTCATCACAAGTCTGGACAGTGAGAGGAAACCAGAGAGCTTGCACCTGCGGCCCACTCGGGGATCGAACCCAGGACCTTCTTGCTGTAAGGAGACACCTTTAACCACTGCAACAAAATGGGCTAAAATGCACAAAATGAGACGACAGGAAAGTGTAGAGCATCTGCTGTTTCAGGACAGTTAGTGGATTTAATGGCTCAAATTGATTTTTTGAAGTATCACATGAACATTACGCTACATAAACCGTTTATTAGAACAGCCAGTAACCTGGAGCTGTGATTAGTCCCCCTTTGTGACATTTGCATAACATAGCCTTCTGTTGTATAACTATCTCTCTAACCACTGCACCACTGTGCCATCCTGTTGCTATTTATTTATTTTAATTTTATTTTTTTAAAGCGGTTGAATAAAATAGGAGTTCTGAATGTTATCACTGCTTGTTGAACCATTTCATTCGGTAAGCTGTAGATTTATGAAATTTGGCATGTAAACATAAACATTTCTACTTTTCAAATGTACCACCCCCATCAAGAAGAAGGATTTACCCCCTACTGTGTCCTGCAGAATCTTTGAGCAGTCATTGAATGCAAGAATTAACCATGACTCTAATATACCATTACTTGTCCCAAACATTATGGTGCCCTGAACTGAGGGGGCTGGTATAAAAGGTGCTGTGAAACTATGTATACAAACTGACGTCTGAACGGTTTGATTTTAAATGGTACGCTGACTAGCACGGGGGAAATCACAGTCAAATGGGGCTTTGTCTCAAACATTATGGTCTGAGTTTTGGAAAAAGCAGTCAACCCCCACATTCACAAGCTGGTAGATCTTCAGGACTATAGCATCAGGTGAGGAATGTGTTTGTGGCTTCTTCAGTTTGTGGCTAAAAACAGCGATGTGAAAAATGTGGTGTGTTATTTTGAATGTAATAAAAATTCAAATTTATACCATAATAAAACATCTCTTCTGCTCTCACGTATTGGGTTGAAAGCACCAGCACTTTCCTAACACTCGTTTCGTTGAATTGACGGGTTCAGAAATGGGTTGAATAAAAGTACAGTGTGACTTTATAAGAAGATATTTAACATTCCCTGAATCATATCATTTGAATATTTTGGGAAGCGAGGTTGGATTCCGTTCCTCCGAGCGGCTTTAGTATGCACGCTCACTTGACCCCGGAACACGTGTGCAGGCGTAGCTTTTATGGGTTCGGTTTAGCGCCGTGACCCGTCTCTTTCATCAGCCACCCCTGCAGATCCTCTGACAATGACGGCGAGAAAGGAGTCGTCGGCTTTCTTGATGTGGCGTCTGAATCAATGCCCTTGTCACAGCCAAGGCTGAGCGATTCCATTCAGCACAGAAAGGTCTTTATAGCGTAGACGGGCGGACTGTGTGCCGGCGGCCGTCAGGACGGCGCGAGAATGGCAGCTCAATCACAGGTCAGCCGTGTTTGGGCTGCGAGGCAAGGCCAGAGGAGAGAAGGTCAAACCTGCAGGGAACCTGAATAAACCGCCCGCTTATTGAGGTCATGTAGATCATATCACAGCTCGGTGCCAGCGAGAGCATGTGTCCGACACAAAGGCAAATATAAAGAAACGTCTGGACGGGATTCTCCGCTTTAGTCTTTTAGGGGGCGCGCTAAAAAAGACGACCTTTCAACCTGTCAAGACGTCGCTTCTTTACCGCGCATGACGGGAAGCAGCACTGACCCTCAGAAGCGCTGGGATTCAGATCTGCTGCTTTAAGGTAATTACATAATGGCTTAATTGACCCGTCTGTGCTCCTTCCTGTTATCAGGCTGCTGCCGAAGACAGCACCATGCATCTTGCTGCTTAACATCATCAAGAGCTGCCTACATTGACAGGAACAGGGATCGAGGATGTTTTGGGACGTGCAGAGCGAGTTTAATAGCTACTATCTATTCCATGTACATCCTTAATTAGAGGTACACTAC
This sequence comes from Lepidarchus adonis, assembly GCA_037576955.1. Taxonomy (NCBI): domain Eukaryota; kingdom Metazoa; phylum Chordata; class Actinopteri; order Characiformes; family Lepidarchidae; genus Lepidarchus; species Lepidarchus adonis. Next base: position 15,954,071 of record JBBIGC010000033.1, read on the forward strand.
CAGTCAAAAGCTTTGGCACTCCCGGTGTTTCCAGTTTTTACTGCCAATTTAAGCAGTGTGATTCTAGTGAGTAACCTTAACTGGTCCAAATGTGGCCATAAGTAAAACATTGAGGTCACCAAACACTGAAATATTCTGTAGATTCATAGACAACAGGCTTTGCCCCCAGGCATTAAGCACTTGGTGAACTTCCAGCTTTTCCTGCAGCTACGGAAGTCAACGAGGCCTTGAAGGATAATGCAGACAACTCCAACAGGTGCTGTTCCAGACTTCTGCTGATGATCTACAAACCCCTCAGTGTGAAAAATGGCTAAGCTAGAACACATTGTTCTTTCAATGTAGTATTAGCAAGTAAGTCGAAACTCATGCAAATAAGCACCAACGTGTGTAATGCCACGGGGCCATTCCTCAATCAGTCCACCAGAGGGAGACATTCACCAACCTGAAGCTGTGTTCTGAGCGTTTTATGCTATCCACTTTCACTTTCACATTGCAATTAACCACAAAATACCGCAAGTAAGCCAAGGACCACCTGCATATGGAGATTCCAATAAGGAGGAAAAGGCCAAAAACAAAGACAGACAGTAAGATAATGAGCCCGGACAGTAGAAGGACAAAGTTATGGCACCTCTAGGAATTCTTTGTATTATCATTAAGGGCTTTGTTCATTTCCTCTGCTTCAGGAAAGCTGGACATTAACCAGGTCACCCATTCCTACAAAATGATTGTTTTCCTCTAATTTTTAAAATCTGAATGTATTTATTCACATTGGGTAGTTTACCATTTAAAATATTCACTGTGATCAAAGCACTTAAATTATCATTATAAAGGGGCACTGATTTTGATGAATAGACCTAACTGTTCTTTTCAAAACTCGCAATTTCCTGAGAACAGGACCAGTGCCAACTGAGAAGCCCAGAGGTTTGTCTTAAATATAGAAATTTCCTTTAATGTTGGAAGGTAGAGTATATTGTGTGTATAAAAAAAAAGCACATAAATAAATTTCCTTTCCCTTCACTATAACAGACAGTGGAATTCTGTCTGGACTGTACAAGACAAAACAATGCTAAAAACATGCCAGACAGTGTTGAAATTCTATACACCATTGTGTGTTCCACTTGTTTAACTATGTGGGGAAGTTGAGGCCTAGAGCTTAGACCATACCGTTGTGAAAGGAAGGTTGCAAGTTCCAGCCTAGGTTCCCGTCCTGCGACCCTGCACTGTGTTGATATCTTGTTGATAAAAATCTATAATTGTAAGCTTTGTTTTTATTTTCAAGCAAACCTGAGTGAGAAATACTTCACAAAAAGTCCCAGCTCTCTCTAGCTCCCATCAGCAGAGCCTGCGACTTCAAGGGCTAATGCACAGCGACAGTGAGCTTGAATAAGTTCCTCAGTCTCAGGATCTAACAACTGTGGGACCTCTGTAATGAAAAAAGCACATTTTACTGGTACATATTGCTAGTCCTCTGCACCTGTAGTCCAGCCTGTAGCAGCAGAAGAAGGCCTTTAATATCGCTGCTCCATGATGAATCTGTTTAATCACACCGTGGCCCAGTTGCCCTCAGCGGAACAAGCCGTACATTATCGCACAGGAAGCTTGTAAGAGAATTGTTACGGCAAGCCTCATTGAGCGCTTTAATACAAATCCATACACAGGCTGGACTAGATTAAGGGCCAGTGGCTCTGTAGTGCATTATGGGGCACCGGGTTGGTGTGTGTTGGTTTATGCTGGAGGATATGTGTGGATATGAGAGGACTAGAGCTTCATGTGGCTGGAACTCAGATACAGAGCCACAGAATTCTTTCTCACTGTAAAAAATACAACAGTCTAACATCACGTAACGACGTAACCTCGTTCAACTTGAACCTGAAAATAAATTTTTACCCTCAGAAGCTCAGTCTGAGTTTAGTTGTAAGGGTTTCTTTCTTTTTTATTTCAAATTGTTGCAATATTTTAAACATCAGCTTTACACTAAATCAGCTTTACACTACACCCATTAGGGCATCAGTGGCCATAACTGCACAATCTTTACTGATATGTTTATACAGGGGGTCGTCGACTTACAATGAAATCGAGGATTTGTGGTAACGGCACTGCCTCAAACCCCTTTTTAATTGTGTGAAAGTGAAAGTGAAAGTGTCCCGAGGGAATTACGTAGACGCGTATGTAAGGGGGTTTTAACACACTTTGGGGAACAGAACCCCGTCGTAAGTCGAGGACCCCCTGTACGATGTGTGTGTGTGTGTATGTACAGGGAGATGTAATCTGAAGACTCCATCGTAAATACGCTACGCAAAGACATGGGTGTAGACAACTGAGCTCAACCGCTAGAATGAGGCATCTCACAAGGCGGGAGATGTCCCAGTAGCGTCCCAATGTATGGTACCACACAGGTCTCTGCATTTACCTGCAGTGCAAACTGGACAATCTGGAGACTATGGTGGATTAGCTGATGCTGAGTAAACAACAATCTTTTATTGAGGATCGACCCCCTGCACAGTTCAGTAACAGGCAACCAGTAAACCCATTAACAACATAGTGAATGTGCAATATGATCCTGCTGCTGCTTTCACTGTGCAATAACTGATGCATTGATGCAGTAATTCATGCAAAAGGAGGCACAACCAAGTATTTCAGAAGCCTGTTTTCTGTTTAAAATATAATTTTTTATTGCTCTTATAGGATTTTTTTATTTTATGAGACTGGGTTTTATAATCTGAAAGCCATAATCCAAGAAATCCAAGAAATTCCAAGAAATGGAGGCTTGTGTAATGAATCTTTATAATACATAAATTTCATTTTCTGAAAGAAATGTCAAGAAATTTTTAACTTTTTCACAATATTCTTTTTTATTTTTTAGATTTACCTGCATACTATAATTTTACTCTACAGTTCTGCAGCAAGAACATTAGAGTAAAAGCAACAGTAAAGCAGTAAAATGTATCGAGAGTTTATCTTTGTAAAGATTTGTAAAAGTCATTGATATGTTGTGAGCTGGTTGAAAGTTTTTGAGAAAAATGACCATTTTGAATAAAATGGTTTTGGGTTTTGTATTTCTATTTTAAATTTAATGATTTCAAATGATTTTTTTTTAACATCATCAGCACATGCCATGACAATTTTAATTCTGTGTGACACCAGTACTAGCACCAGTATTTGCACAATTCATATTGCACCAATATCACTGTATGCTCCATATACAGGAACCCTGTCTCACAAGCTCTACCCCTATAGTGTACAGTATACTATAGTATGGTGTCTATAGTATATTTATATGTCTATAATCTGTTTTTATATAATTTGTACTTATATGTGTGGAGTCGTAAAATGTTGCATACTGTGTAATTTAATATATGTGAACAACATTTGTAAAATTTATGGCACATTGGGGAAGTGTGATCAGTCAATATGGCTGTCGAAGTCGAAGTCGATCTGGTCACAAAGCAGCTTTAGAGAATCAGGAAAAGTCATGAGGAAAAGTTGGAGAAAGAAACCTTGGGAGGAACCATGACAGGAACCCATCCTGCTATGATTGAAGGCATTGATAAAGAAGAAGAGTCTCCCTTTATAGAGGTGGAGTCAGAAAAAAGCCTAGAGCTTGGAGCAACAGCCTGATATGGTCCTTGGGGCTGAACTACATAGTCTGGGACAGGTGAGCAATGATGGACGACCTGGACCTAGTATGATCAGGTAGTTGAACCCATATGGGTTTTCCTCAGCAGGATGATCCCAACCAGGAATAAGGCATCAGAATGGAACATGAAGGAGAACTGGTGTCTCGTGCAGCCTGAGAGACAGAGAAGGAGACAGAGAGATCACCTAAGCGTCCTTCACCCAAGCGTTGAGACTGTTTTCGTTCAGAGGAATAACCGAAGCCTCATCAGAAGCTCTTTCTTGTGTAATGATCTGCTATCGATCGGCTCTTTCTCAGGAGCCGTGAAGTTCAGGGCTCCGTGTCATCGGCCCACGATGTCTTTGTCTTCAAGCCTGTCAGCTTAACATCGATCATCAAAGCCGAACTCTCTGCGAAGACGAAGACGAAGCCCGAGCCTGAGCCGGGGCCCGTGGTGCTCGGGAAGGGAAGTGCACCTTGGCGTGAAGCATGAGGGCGGCAAGCTATTACCATTCAGCGCGCGATGCTAGGAGTGATAATGTCAAATCAAGCCGGCATAAATTAAAGCGCCGTCTCTCTCTCGGCCCAAAGCGCTCATGTGAGAAGCTCCCAGTAATAAATACAAGAGGATTGATATTTCGGAAGCGAGCGCCAAGACCCTCATCAGCTGGGTGATGCCTCCGAGTGACATTTTTTGGCAAGATATTATGCGCATCAGACGCGCTCCTTTAATAAAAACCATTTATTCATGAAATAGGATTATTCATGAGGAAGTGACATGCCCCCACTAGAGGTTCCTGGCGATCCTGCCACGATGGCTTCGGAGGTTCTCTCCCTCCCCCCCAGCCTCCCGAAAAAACGGGGCGAAGGATGATTCCTCCATCGGAGAGTTCTCCTCCGCTCCTTCCGAAGAGGGCCTGACTGACAGCCGCTGATCCGCCTGACTGACAGCCGGGTGTCCCCAAGGCCGCGGCGGTGTTTTGCAGAAAGTGCTAATGTAGCGGTGTCATAAATGAAAAAGCGCGGGGAAGGGAGTCTGACAAATCAGTCATTTTGTCGGCAGAATAACCTGTGGGTGGTACGTTGGGCAATGAAAAAAAAATTTAAAAAGAGAGAAATCATATCAATAATTTAATATAATATTCACTGCACAGAGAGCAGAGCTCTCCAAGAATTCAGTCAGCGCTGAATTTAGATCAGATTTGTCTTTTTTTCCCCTCGCCGCTCACACACTTCCTCCTTTACTACGGGTCCATTTGCGGTGAAAAATGAAATTATGGTCAATATTGGAAATTATAAGCACAACGGCCATTGCACACTCACCACGGACCACGGTTCTCAGTTACATAACATAAAATTTATATATCATACACCAGCCATAATATTAAGAGCACCTGCCTAATAGCTAGCAGGCCCTTCATGATCAGCCATAACATTAAGACCACCTGCCAAATATTGAGCAGGCCCTTCATGATCAGCCATAATATTAAGACCACCTGCATAATATTGAGCAGGTACCCTTATGATCAGCCATAACATTAAGACCACCTGCCTAATAGTGAGCAAGCTGAAGTATGAAGTAGGTGATCCCTAGGACCTCCATATACAGCCTCCTCAGCAGAAGGGAGTGGCTTCCAGTGATAACTCCAACCAGAAATTATGTATTGGAATGGATGAGACAGTCAGATGAGTCAGGTCACTGGTGTCCCCTGAAATTTGATAGAGAGAGAAATAAGGAGAGAAAGACTGTAAGGATGACCTTCGCCTAAAAGCTGAGAACACACCGGGACTATTGTTGTCACTTTTGAAATGTAGAAACTTCAGAGGACCTGCCATTTTGGAGATGTTCTGATGCTACCCACCATATTATGTAATGATATGAAGAACATCCGAGAGTGCAGCTGCTCTGCAGTTCCCCATGGCTGGTTCAGGTATTAGGAAACCCCTGAGCAGCAGAACATGTCTGAACAAGTCGTGCCCATAGTGGTGGGCGGTTTTCAGTGTGAGATATTACTAAATAGTTTTTATGCTCACATGAGGTGTTTCCTCTGAACAGTTTTCCATAAAACTGAACCAGGAACCTGTTTTTCTCACATGGCATTGAGCTCCTCTGCTCATCCAACAGGTTTTGGTGGGAACCGGTTCTCTTGGACAGGACATGGTGAGGGGGGCGAGTCCCGGGCATCACATGACCTCACCTTCCTTCACACTCTGCTGCTGGTTTTAGATTTATTTTAAATCTTATATTTATTTCCTAAAATTAGATTTTATCTTAACTGTTCTTCTGGTGATCTGTAAAGCACCTGTGTGATAATGGGCTAAAGAAAAAAACTTGCCTTTCCATGACCTCCAACCTCCAATGGAGACCCTCACCCCTTGGCATTCTCCACCCAGGTCAGGAAGAAGTTTGTAGAAAAGGTCAAAGGAAAGGTCAGAGACCCCAAACCAGAGAAGCCAAGTGGGTGGAGCTTGATAGCGGTGTGGGTTTTTACCCCCACACTCAGTTCTTTACCTGTGGCCTAAATCGCAATAAATGGCGATAATCTGTAAAAATTTCTCACACTGCACTGCCGTTGGCGCCATAAAGAGGTCAGCAGCGGGAAAAGGATGCTCGGAGATGGTGCTAAAGTTTTATCTGAGACGGAGTGGATGGATGGAGCTCAGTATGCGCTTAATTCAATATGTGTGCACTTTTAGAGCAGACGGGCAGAGAGGAGAGCGCCGCTGCCGTTTTTAGCCCATATTGATTTGTGTAATGCTTGGAAGAGTCATTTATTACAAAGGCCTGTGATTCTTCGCTGCTTTTGTATCTTTTTTTTCCTCTTAAAACAGGGCACTTAACAGAGAACACACATAAATCATAAATCCTTGGCATTTTCTCAGGCCAACCACACACACACACGCACACACACACACAGATTTAACCACTCTTCATTTCGGCGGCGATTCGCCTAATAGAGAGTCTCCTGCTCTCAGGACGAGAGAGAAGGTGAAAGAGGGGAGAGATAGAGAGTGAGAGAGAGAATTAACAGAGAGAAAAGAGAGAGAAGAAAGAAAAAAAGAAAGAGAGAGAGAGAATTAAAAGAGAGAGAATTAACAGAGAGAGAGAGAACAAGACAGAATAGAGAGCGAGAGAGAGATAGAGAGAGAGAGAAAGGAGAGAGAAGAGAGAGAGAGAGAGAGAGAGAGAGAGAGAGAGAGAGAGAGAGAGAGAGAGAGAGAGAGAGAGAGA
>JBBIGC010000033.1:15980309-15997593 GCA_037576955.1 Lepidarchus adonis
ACACACACACACACACACACACACACACACACACACACACACACACACACACACACACACACACACACACACCAGAATCCAAAATCATAATTACCGTGGATTTGAACCTTGGCTGCAGCCAAAACGCAGCTAACGATGTATATTTTTATCTTCGCCTATTTACCGTCAAGACTGCACTTCACAGACAGCCTGCAGTTCCCTCAAGACTACTGCCTGCTTTCAGAAAAAAGTGACTTTTAATCAGTAGCTTGCGCAATATAGAGGCAGTGGAGTGCTGCCACAGCATTGGACCTTGCACATAATTGCATCATTGTATGATAAACAATGGCAGAGAGAAAAACGAGGCATCACGGGAAGAGTCTTTAGTCATTCCGAGTGTCGTTTTGTGAGCCTCGGCACACGGGCACTTTCCGAGCCTTATCACTGCTGCTTCTGAATGTGCTCTGAATTGCCTTTTTGATTTCATATTTTCTCTCCATTTCTGTTTTTTCCCCCTCTCTTTCATTCTCCCTCCCTCTGTTGTGGGTGTTGTTGTCCAGAGACGTGTCCTCCAGACAGTCCCCTGAGACGGTTCTCACAACTGAGGCTTCTCCTGCTTCGAGCCATCCAAGGCCAATCTTTTGAATCCTGAGCCATGCCTTTCTCTTCTCTCGAGTCGCCGTCTTTCTTTCCTCTCTCTCTGATGGAAGAAAAGCTTAGTGCATCCCAGGGAACCATAGTTGGTGTGTTGTTCCCCCCACCACACCCCCTCCAGCCACCCCAAACCCTACCCGGTCCAACTCAGGCTAATCCCAGCCCAGGTCTCAGTTTGCAGACACAATGGGGCTTGGAGAATTGAACTTGAGATAATTGTGTTGCCATACCATTTCTTCTGTAATGGAATCTCACATCGGCGGCAGCAGGAGAAGCTTTAGGAGACACTGAATGGTTTCTGCGCTGATGGCGCCCAGAGGAATCCTTCTGCAATGAACCATTTTGGAGATTGTCCTAGCTGTGCTTTTTTATTTTTTTTATTTTTGATTACTTTTTGTGCTATCCACCCCCTCGCCCCCCTTCACCACCACCTCTTTCTCAAAAAGAAATGGACTCTTTAGGTCGAAGACAGTGAAAGATATGTCCGCACTGGACTGCAGTAGATTTAAAGGTGTGTCCAAATGAATTTGGGGAATCCCTGAAGGAGAGCAAAGCTGATGTCCTATGGTTTTCTGAGCATAGCTTAGGTCTGAGTACTGGATCTGTGGCTGAAAGATTCCTCAGAAAAGAAGCCAGTTGTGACGTTCACCTTCATGACTCAAACTAATACACTTACATACTCACAACTTACAGTACATTAATAATAAATGTCTCTGCATTTAGATAATCTTCAGCCCTGCTAGGATCTTGGTGGACCAGCAGCTCTTAACTGAAGTCTTGGTTTACTGGTGTGAGGATCAGGTTTTCTGGATAAAAATATCTGCCAAACGCCGTAAAACTATTCAAATATGTTGAAAATATTTGATGTAGCAGGCACTGTACTGAAGTAGTGAATACACACATAATGGACAAAAACAACAAATGGAGAACTGTACCCTCATACACACAATAATAACATGGACTGAACACTGTAAAAAATACAACTTGGCATTTGATATGCTAACAAAAGATTTTCATCTGACAAAACTAAAATTCTTCATTTAGCTTTCAAAACTCATTATTAGCAGTGATCTCAACCATTTCAGTGATTTAAAATTACTAACGATAATAACTTGATGTTTAAGTATCTGGGCCAGAGAAAGAATCTTCAAGTTCACTCATGTGCGTTCGCACCATCTACGGGGCTTCCCTGAAGGAAAGAAAGGACAACGAGCCACAAGTTTCCAGCAAGCGAGTGGCGAAGATTTGTCATCCCTACAAAGTTTGTAAAAGGTCATTTTAATACCAATTAAAACATACAATCTAGGAGTTGAATTCCGGGATTATATGACATGCAATCTCAAGTTATTGATCAGATTCAGACCAAGCAAATAAATTATGAATTTAATGTGTTGGCCAAACTGAATCTACATAGCTCTTCATATTCTAACACAAAACGTGTTGGACATTGCATTAAATGCAAAGCAAAATAACAATTTATTATTTTTATTCAAGCCACATTAAAGTTTACATTTATGTAGCCAGCAGAGTCGTTTTGAGCATCCTGACCAAAGCTTGTTAGCTAGCTAGTCATGGAGACCTACTGAAGTAAATTTCACCAGCTTAGCCAGTTACTTAATATTGCTAAATAACTTTAAAATCGTTAATGTTGGGGTTTTAACTAGTCCAAAGCCGTAGTTTAGTTTGAATGTGTTAGTAATAAAACGTTTACTAGCCTACAGTATTTGCTAAATAATGTGAGACGTGATGGAAGAGGGAGTGGAGTGGAGCAAGCGGAAACTTCTGAGGGCATGTAACTGTGCTACCGATTGGAATACCTCATCATGTTAACTATTCCTCTACTAAAACAGATCTGAATCATTCTAGTGAAAGAATTACAAGAAATGCAATGGTCATAATGCCAAATGGTCAAATAAAGAAATCTCCTAAAACAGACTCCTGACTCCTTTTTTATCTGCTCGGATTCTCAGGATACCGCTGCTGAAGAGACCTATACAAAAGATGTGAAGATCGGCATCCTCTCTGTACTCCAAAATGTTGCTGCGAAGAAGTCTCTGCCAAATGTCATCAACATAGCCATCATCTTGGAGCAGAATGTGGTCCTAAAAGACATTCAAGATCTGTCATCTGCTGTTGCCTACCTTTTTGGACTCTTGTACGCCACAAACATGCAGTATCCAAAAGGTCTTAATTACACATTTGAGGTGATCCAGAAGGTATTTGTGTATTTGTGACAAATAAAATTTGAATTTGAATTTGAACTTGATGCTCAGAGCTGCTCTTCCAGAACACTTTCTTTTATGAATTGTTAAGATAGAACGTGGTTATGTGCCTGTAACATGTCTTTCAATCCATGTTTGTTCAGTGTTAGCAGTATGACATGGTTCTATTGTGCATGGTTCAAAATGCTTTCAAGTTTTTGAAAAAAAATCCAAAATAAAAAAATTTGGATTGAAATGTTAGACTTGTTAGACTTAGGTTTTTTTTTTGCTGTACCAACATAAATACTGAGTTCTTTCTAGTTGAATCAACTGAAGTCCCACTAACTTAAAGTACAGAGTTCTTGCTAGTTGAATCAGCTGAGGTCCCACTAACTTTAAATAGTATGTTCTGACTAGTTGCTGTGTTTACTTACTTTACTAAGTCCACCAAAATAAAATATAAAGTTCTGCACAATTAAGTTGAAATAACTTTAAAAAGCCAGTGAAATCGGTTGCCTTTTATTTTTTAAGTTTTACAGTGAACCACCACTTACAGCCACTAGCACTTTACAGCCCCTGTAGAAATTACCCACACATTCCACTGATCTAACTGGACCACTGTACATACTGTATAGACAATCATTCTGTACAATATGATAATTATAATTCTACAACTGCTTACAACTGTCATAACTTGGATAGTTCATATTCCATATCTCTGTATAGCTTTATTTCATATTTCTGTACAGCTTTGTATTTACTTATGTATAATTTCATCTATATAACCTGTGCATAGCTTGTACATACCGATAGCTACAGCATATTCACAACATACCTTCACACCATGTACATAATATGTACGTAATATAATCATATCTATAATAGACCACTTTCGACAAAAAACCTGTTCTTTAATTCAACTTTTATTTATATATTTTATTTTTGTTTATTTTTTTAGTTATCTTTGAGTTTGAGTTGATACGTTAACATTGTGTAATTATGTAGCTTTATTACCAGCGTAAATAAAGTGAAATTCGAAATGCGCCAACATTAAGAGTAACGCCCCCTAACGCGGCCTGGTCACTATGGTAACGCATGTTGTGGCGATCTCAGGGTTTTCTGCCATGACTTTCATCCAGAATACCAGCAAATCTGAATCTCTAACACACTTAGATGCTACGGACTGAGATCGTATTTTTTAAAAAAAAAGTGTACAGCCTGGTGGTTGAGGACCGCTGAATTAAAACATGCATCACATCCACGTCTATAACCCTTGCCTTTTCCTGCAGGTGGCATCCTGAGTGTGCGAGACCCGTGGTAATCTAATCATGAATACATCCCAAAAAAAAAGATCTCTAAAGAAAATGGAGTTTAATTCTGCATGGACAGACTTCTTTACCTTCACTGCAACTACGCTGCTTATCTGTGTGTCTGATATGTGGTGAGAAATGAGCAAACAACAATGTTGAAACAATGTTGAAATTTTAAAACAAGCACTCAGGAATTTATGAAAAGTACCAACTAAAGATGGAGTAACAGAGGGATTATAATGAAGCAAACACTTTCGAGACCAGTTAAACTAAGGAAATTTTCCGAAAATTAAAGAAATGCCTTTCTCTGCAAAAACCGTCAAGGACAGCACCATTAAAATGGTAACAAACAAAAAGTAAGTAAGTCTAATTTTATGTTTACCTTCTTAAAACTGCTAAGCTTCAACTATGTTTTTTATATTAAAGTGAGCTACGTTTTATTTTTATTTAACACGAAAAGGACCCAAAAGACGTACGTAGTTCAGTGTTTAATTTATTTCAAAGTAGGCCTACACCTGCACACTGCACTTCTGTTTGCCTCATTCAGTTGTTGTAACGGGTAAAATAAAAAAGTTTATAAGCTGGGTCATGTATTTTGGCTCCAGATGATCTGTCTTTAGTTGAAGAGGGGGCAAAATGGCTCTTTTGATAGTAAAGGTTGCCGACCCCTGCCATAGGTGTGATTGTGTGTGAATGGTTGTGTTGCCATGTGATACGTTGGCCTCTTGTCCAGTCGACTGGGATCTGGAATCTGGTTATTTTCATTCCAGGAAATAGTGTCCTTTGAGGTCCTTAGGGGTTCTTGGAGGTCAGATGAGCTTTATTCGTTTATTCGGGAAAAGCTTCAAAATGGTTTAATGATTGGACAAGACTTGGACGTAAAAGCAAGTGCAGGATGTTAAATCTCCAAAAAAGGCAGTATAAACAAAACAAGCCAAGGTCGACAGGGGAAAACAGGAACAAACATTCATCATTCAAAACGTAGACAAAAATACAGTCCGTGGTCAAAACCACGATAAACAGGTACAGAGCAGTCAAAAACCAAGAAGAAATCAGAATAATGATCAGAATTGTTAAATTTCAGAGAGACTTCGCACTGTGCCCAGGTCTCGGATGGCATATAAAGATGCCCTGATTCATCCACCTGGCACATAGCTGGTGGGGGCGTGACCAAGGTGGCTCAGTATTCTGGCGACAGTGACCATCTTCAGCCACCAGATGTAGGTATAGTTCTCATCACAGTGGTTATAGGTCAGATTTGCCTCAGTACTAAGCACTCTATGGAAAAACACATAATTTGCAGACTTTCTGAGCCAATGATACTGGAATGTTATCGCTTGGCTAAACCACCCAGTCCACTCCACGTCATCCCCGCTGACATTAACAGAGGCTCTGAGAATTTGTTGTAATCTGGAGTGATCTGGGTCAACGGTTAGGTCACCAAAATAATTTTTTTAAGATTTTATTTAAGAGAATAGGTTGTAAAAGTGGAACGTGATGTCTTCCTTGAGATGGGGATCCTCAAAGAGAAGGTAAAGCATAGATGAGTGGCACACAGAGGTCAATAGGTATTGAAATCTCTGAGCAGCTCTGACTAAAATTAGTCTTTTAACCCGGTTAGGCTAGTATGGGTTCTTCGTCCATGAACCAGTTTTAACCAGCTGTTACCATCATTAGGTTTGGCGCCAGGGAGTCTGAGTTCCATCTGAGATTGAGAATGTAATGATGACTGAGTCGTCCTAAATGTAAACGGAATATGGTCGTATGTTCAGAAAGTTTTAAGATAGGAAACGAGATTTTGGGTGTATATCAGAGAACATAGTGTTCTGCTAGAGTCATCGGGCTATTCGGGCCTAGGTTACAGATGGTGAGGTGTCAACAGGTCAGGATGTGAGAATTCAGGCAGAGTTCTGGATTCGACAAATCTGTTTGTTAAAGTGAACATGTGAAACCCACAAACATCAGTGGCTCAGCTCATCATGCAAGAGCATATCTGAGCAGGATGTACTTTATCGATGAACCCTCTGGGGCTCAAGGGCATGTTCTCAATTTTTAAATACTGTATATTTTTAAAGCTGATGTAAACTTGACCACTTCCCTCATGTGTTTCTGGCCAAGTGAAAACCTCAAGGTGAAGGATGGGTCCTTAGTAAGTCCTGAGTGTTGATTGATTGGTTTCACATAACGTTCTGACAACCACACAAATATACCAGTAGTGTACTGTGAGAGATGCTGCGTGCACTCAGGTTGTTCTCTGCAGCTGTGAGTCATGTACAGTCTCAGGAGAACATGCAGTAGAAAGTTAAGACGCTTCAGGAACAGTCTGTATTGCATTTCAGCTATGAACTACAACGGACTTATTAATATAAGTTCAGGACAACACTGACAATGCATAGGTGCATTTTTAAATATTTAATATATTTTCCTCAGACAGCCACATCCCTCCTCATCAGGTTACAGGGGGTCCTTGACTTATGACGGTGTTCCATTCCTCAGCATGCAAATTTTGACTTAAGTCGAATCCCCTACTTGTGAAATTCCCTGGGGCCAGTCCTCTGTCAGTCCACCAGAGGTAGACATTGACCTAATTGACGCTCTGTTTTGCCTTTTTCTGAGCGATTTATTATTTTACTTTAAATTTCACATCATTAAAAATTATTAATAAGAAAATAAAATATAAAAACAGGGTTTGGGCCAATGTTGTAACCATGAATTATCGTAAGTTGAGTGTGTCGTAAGTTGAGGCCCCCTGTATAGCACATCTATGATGACATTTATGCCAGTGTTATTTAATGTGGACAAAGTGTCACAAAGTTCAGAAATCTGTATATTTGAAGAAGCACATCCATCCCTAATGTGCACAGGTGCTCATTTCAGCCATGCACAAAACTACCATGGGATTTCACTGACTTTACAAATAAAGGAACCCAATTAATGAAAACAGATGTTGCGATGCTGCAGACCTCAATAAAGTGAGCTGAGCGTTTAATTCACTTCCGTTTTATTAGTTTGGCTCTAACTTGCATCGTTGGCTCAAACTAAGAAAAAGTAAAAGGAAGAACCAATGAGAAGAACCAAAACTGTTTAAGAAATAGACCCCCAGATAAGAAAAGACTTTTTCCTGTGCAAAAGTCTTAGACACCTGAGAAAATGTTATTAAAAAATTATTTTTACTTCCTACCAACAAAACATTAATATTAGTATAACTGTAAATAATAACACAGTAAAAAATTACAATGTGTTGGATTCACCATTTTCAGACTTCTCCTCACGTAGGTCAAAACTCATTTAAATAAGCGTCTACGTGTGTAATACCATGGAGCAATTCCTCTGTCAGTACACCAGAGGGAGACACTCACCCACCTGAAGCTCTGTTATGCCTTTTTTGAGCATTTTATGCTCTTCTTTCACTTTCACACTCTTTTTATTTAAAGAGGCGACATAAGCCGAGGACCCCCTGTAGTCACTATCAAATTCCAGGTTTGGCCTCAAACAGTCCTTTCCTCCATTAAACCAGGTGCTACAAAATATTACATAACTGTGAATCTGTAGAAAGATTTTGCAGAAACTGGGGGGAAACCGTATAAAGAAGAAGCATTGAAAGTCTTGTTTAGTGGAGAACATTCTTGTAGAAGAACACAGACCCAACCTTCTTCTTAAAACAAGTGAGCCGGGGTGTTCCTGAACCCAGGTGAGGTTTGCAACATGCTCTCAGGCCAAACTCCAACTAACCTAATTGGTTCGACATGTCGCGTTGCTCTGTTTCGGGTTTCTGAAACGCCAGCGTAGGTGGTTTGAGTGTCGGCGCGAAGAACATTGTGAAAAATGCACAGGCTACATTGATATGAACCTTCTCTGGTCGGGTGCTGGCACCAGAGGAATGAAGGAAAAAACATGGAAAAACAATAAACGATGTGCTGCCAAAAACGTCTTTGGGAAAAAGTAGGAAAGACTGGAGCGTTGAGTCTGAGAGATGCTGTGGACTTGGAGGGAGGCTTCATGTGCATTAGTTCAGCATATACTTTCTCTGTCCTGATGTTGCCCTTAATTGCTGGGTGGTTATTGGCTAAACTGGAGGGAAAAATGAGCCAAAAAAAACTAAACAGCTCAGCAGAACTGATAGACAGTGTAACTTTGGGTAATAGTGAGTAATATATGAGCACTTCATTATGCTATCTCCCAGGGCTATGTTCCATTTGAATGCCTCCTTGCCATAATATACGGTGCCTTAATGCGGACATGATGCAACGGAGTGTCACTGAACAATGTCACCGAAATTGAACGAAAACTTATAATGGCATTATCCATAAAAACTCAGGCCGACCCTGTGTTAGAATTACAGAGTCACTGGATTTGACAGGGCTTAGTCATACTTGACTGCTGACTGAACAGCTTGAATGAACATATCAGAAAACACGTCCAAATTAAACCATCATCTCCACCGAGCCAAAACCCTTTACAACAGCGCAGGAAATTTAAACTTTCTCTTACGCAACCATGGCCGGGTGAGTTTTTCCTCATTAATTGTCCATATCCTTCATTAACCAATCAATCTACACCATTAAAGCACCACTTTAGATGATCGGCCTGTAAGATGGCCCAAAGATCAATGGCTGCATGGTTAATTAGCTAGTCAGGACGGTCAGTGTTTCTAACCCCCTCAAGCCTAAATTTCCTGCACCATCCACACGGTCAGATCAACCGGAGGGTTCCCAGCCAAGCACGGGTGTTTTTCCACTCTCCTGCCAAAAGGGGGCAATGTGGTGCCATCGATTGTGCCATGGCCGCGAGGAGAGACTCCTCAGTGTGCTCAGGAAAGCATTATTGTCATGGCCTGTGTATAGAAAACTTCTCTTGGAAACTTGCACACGTACATTATCCCCATGCTGGTCTAATGTATCTGCCAGGCACATATCAGATTCCACAGGAGGGGAAACGATCTGTCGGGTGTGTGAACTCACACACACACACACACACTTGCTGTTTTCTTCAACTTCTGGTGCAGGTGTTAATTCAAGCGCACATATCGAAGCTCTACAAATGGTGCGATAAATAGAACCTGAGGCGAAGGGCCCGCCATACATTATTACCCTGAACAGCCATAACATTAGGACCACCTGCCTAATAGTGAGCAGGTCCCTCTCATGATCAGCCATAACATTAAGACCACCTGCCTAATAGTGAGCAGGTCCCTCTCATGATCAGCCATAACATTAAGATCACTTGCATAATAGTGAGCAGGTCCCTCTCATGATCAGCCATAACATTAAGATCACTTGCCTAATAGTGAGCGGGTCCTCGTGATCGGCAAGCCTTGGGTGCCCTTTACACTGTCTACTGCAGAGCTGGAAAAATCCACAAGACCTGCTGTTCTTCTTCATCTCCATCACAATAAGATCCTAATGCTCCGGCTTCCATCACATCATCTTCAAGAACTCACTTGCTGCCTCATATATTCCACCCCCCTGACAGGTGCTAATGTAGACAGTCAATGTTACTCATTTCACCCTGGAAGGAATATTAACACTGGGGCTGATCTGTGTAGTACTGAAACAGCAGTTACTGTCAATATTCCAGCTCTATTTTAATGACCTCCATTCTCAAATACACCAATGCAACAAAATCCTTCCAGACTGTGCTCTCCACACTCCTCCCACAGACATGTTCCTTCTTAGCCACTGTTGTGAGGCTGAGCTTTACAGAACGCTGGTAAATCTCCCAGCACACAGCTCAGATTACCTACACTCAACCCCCCCAAAAAAACAACAACGTACCTTTCACGACACAGATGCTGTCACTGGGGGGGTACCATCAAGAGTACATCTACAGTTATTTTTTAAGCTACTTTGTCTGTTACTTACTAACACTTACTAACATTTTTTTTTACTCTGTTTAAAGCATTACAAAAATGTATTTTCTGTCAGGAAAGTGAAGATAGCATGAAAATAGCCTCAGACCTGAGTTGGACCAACATTAAAACCACTGCCGGGTGAAGTGAAGAGTTTCACTACAGTGGCATCTATCATGGAGGTGGAATATATTAGGCAGCAGTTCTTGAAGTTCTTATGGGGTGTCCCAGGTATGCAGTTACGACCAACCAAAAGTGACCCAAGGAAGGACAAAGGGGTCATGGGCAGCCAAGGTTTACTGTTGCATATGGGGAGTGAAAGCACCTTCAGACAAGAGATTGGTCCAGACGAAAGTGAACATTGATGGGTCCAAAGGAAAGTGAACATTGATGGGTCCAGACAAAAGAGAACCTTGATTGGTCCAGATGAAAGTAAACATTGATTGGTCCAGATGCAAGTGAACGTTGATTGGCCCAGATGAAAGTGAACAGTGATGGGTCCAGACAAAAGTGAACATTGATTGGTGTATAGTGTGAACAGAGATTGGTCCAGACGAAAGTGAACATTGATTGGTGTATAGTGTGAACAGAGATTGGTCCAGACGAAAGTGAACATTGATTGGTGAATAATGTGAACAGTGATGGGTCCAGACAAAAATTAACATGGATTGGTCCAGACGATAGTGAACAGTGATTGCAGCTCCATGTTTAATCTGCATAAAGCATTTTCCATGTGAACAACAGCTCTTAGCTCTAAAACAAAGGGTAAAAACACAGACAGATGGATGGAAATCCAGGCTTTATTGAGCCGATATGTGACAAAGGACATACTGCGGAGGTTTGAAGGTCTTAAGGTCTGTGAACACAGCATCTCTCCTATGCGGTCGATATACCAGTCATCAGTCAGCTAACATTACTTCAGCACCCCCTACTGGAGCACAACCTCCCTTGAAGCTTTGAAGATCTAATGAAAGCCTCCCAGTTGGTAGTTCCTCTCCAAAAGTCCCAAGAAAAAGTTCTGCCTACTGTTACAGGACCATTTGTTGCACATTTCTTTACACAGATGTGCATTTTGACAGAGCACAGAAATGTCAACACTGGACAAGAAGAGTCTGTGAGCCAGTAACCCAGTGTAGATGGTTAACTTTCACAGAAAACTCTGAAAGATGTGGAGCTACTGAAAGTGCTCATTTTCACAAATGTGGCACTAAGCGCTGTATCTGCAGGCAGTCTGATCTGAAGAGCTTTCAAAGGGGTGGTGGCATAAGCCTGCATGAATAAGCTTGAAACTGAGAGTCTTCAGGCTTGAATTGCATTCACCAAGGTAATGATCAGATCTCTTTATAGTTTTCTCTTTCTCCCTCTCTCTCTGTCCTCCCTCTCCCCTTCCCTCTATCTCACTCTCCTAAACTTTTAGTCTCTTTACTTTCGTCTCGCTCTCTTATCTCTGCCGCTCTCGTCTTCATTCTCCGCTTTGAGATTCTCTTCTCTGGCTGTTCTCTCTCTCTCTCTCTCTCTAGTAAGTGGACGGGGGGATTTAGAGATTCACATTTAAATATTTGCGATTTTCCTGTGAGGATCAGCACTCCTTCTCCTCTTCCCCCCTCTTCTTCTTTTCCTCCTCGCTCAGCACCACTCAGCAATTCACTTACCTTACTAAACATTCTTCAGCTCGCTCTCCAAGCCCCAGCCTTTATTCAGACATGCTGAGGCTGACCAGGGAACGCACTGCGCTTGCATACAGGGAAATAGAGAAAAAAATACAGAAAACAGACAATGAGGCAGAACAGCAGGGCGAGAGAGAGAGAGAGAGAGAGAGAGAGAGAGAGAGAGAGAGAGAGAGCGCGCGCGCGCGCGCGAGAGAGAAAAAAGAGAGGGAGAGAAGAAGGACCTTGGAGAGGTACAGTGCCGGAGAGGAAATGCTCCTGAGAAAGAGAAGCAAGAGATAACGTGGTAGAAAAGAGAAAGTGTGGAGCAAGCCGGGGGGTTGTGTTTGTCCGTATTTGTCCGAGAGGAAAGTGGGGAAGAGTACCCCCCCACATCCACCCCCCATCACCCCATTTTGGAGTGGACACAAAATCCGCCGGCTGCAGTGCAAACGGGAGAAGCTGGCGAGGTGGAGAGAGGCAGAGCAGAGCCCCGGAGAGATGGGAAGATGGAGAGCAAGGTAGAGCGAGAGAGAGGGAGGTGGGGGGTGGTTGACCCAGAGAGAACAGAAGAATATGGAAAAAGAAAGAGCGAGCACGATGCAACCACTGACGGGTGGAGGGAGCAACACTGACTCATTACAGTGGCACCTGTCAGTCGGGTGAACAGTCAGTTCAGACATGATAGATGTGTTGGAAGCAGTAGTGTAAGGGCCTTAATGTGGTCTTGTGCAGTGTGTTCCGGAGGGACAGGACAACCGGTTACAGGACCATGGACACCCACAGCTCATTGATGTAGGCTAGCCCAGAGAACACAGGGTGGTCAAACAAAGTTATTTTTACCAGTTTGGGAAACTCAACTGATGAGAGCAGTGTTGTGAAAAAGAGCTTTTCGCTATTACAATAACGTCATATTTCATTTAAAAAATGTATATGCCTGTTGATATACAGTGGGGTGTATACTCACTAAAACAGAAGATGAGTGTCATTTCCGTGTTTATTATGGGCTGGAACAGTAGGTCAGAATAACTACAGTCGGTACAGTTTTCAATGTAAACTACAAATTTTAATTAAAAACAAAGCATCAGTTTCAAAAGCGATACTATGGCAAAATGTATTTCTAGTTTATTTATTTTGGCCTTTTTAAGACTAAGATTATAGTATTTTATCATTGTTGAAAAAAAACACTTCGTAAATTAGCAGTTTGTCTGGCGCCCCCTACTGTCTCAATTAAAAATAAATCTATATTGTACAATTTGAATTTGAAAATATGCATTAATACACTTCCAAATGTACAAACTGCCACTTGATTGTTGGTTTACAACTTTTGATTTACCAGCCTTCCCCTACCTCCACCCTCCTTGTAAAATAGCTAGCCTAACTAGACTAGTTTTACAGGCCACTGGGAAAATCCAACCTGACCTAATGAGTTACATTAGACTCGACTCTCCACATACGCTCTTGCTGCTGTGGTTTTGAGAATGGAAATGACAAATACGCTGCTGTTGATAACGGTGACCTTTGGTATGCCTGCAGAATAAATGTGACTGTAAATAAATGACATGGCGACACTGAGGAAAGGCAGCAGAATCCCTGATGTACATTTAGAGTGATGCTCTCCAGCTGCTGGCGGTTAAGGTTTATTCTCAGCTGTGTCATGTGCCATCTGTGGGGGGAATGTTCTAGAGAAAGGAAATGTGCCCAGTTTGGCACTAATACGCCTTTTCCACCAAGAGGGAACTGGTTCCTGTCAGGATTCTTTGGTGGTTTGTGTAGAACATAGTTTCTACTCCAAACCCTAGAACAACAGGCTGACCGATGGTGACCGGGTTTCTGCTGGAAACACCAGGGTTCTGAACCAATGTATCTTTGGTGAATAAGTCAAAATTGGGTGGAAAAGGGGCAACAACTAGAGAGCAGGGTAACCAGTCAGTCAGACATATGGAAACCCCGATTCAGTTCAGTTCCAGTGTAAACATCTCCCATGAGTCAAGACTTGATGTCGGAGGGTTGGAGATATCAACTAAGCCCTGCTTGTTTCGTGGGCTTTCCTTCACCCTCCCACTCACCCACCCCTCCCACTCCACCTCAAAATCCACCCAGTGAGGTGGGAGACTTGGCGCTTTGGGCTGAAGTGCTGAAGGCAGACGACCGTGCTCCTGTGTTGATGGAGAAGATCACCTTCCACTGCACCAGCGCTCGTCATCCTGTAGCAGCAGCAGCAGCAGGCGACTGAGAAACACACACACACACACACACACTAACACATTTTCTAGCATTGCGCTGTGCCACATGTTATTTAGCAGTGCTAATTAGCAGTGAGGCTTCAGCTCACTAATTGGTGCCTTAAACAATGTGCCCTCTTGATCCAGCAGCACGTTCACTAAAAGAAAGGCATTTACGGTAATGCCCCCCTCGAGCCTCCCACTCGCTCTCCCTCTCTCTTTCTGGGACATTTTCTCCGCTCTATCCTCTCCAGGCCTCGACGCCTGGTCTGAAGGAGCTGACGCGGCCTCTAGGGGGCACTACAAGCCACCGGAAGGGAATCACAGGTTCCAGTCTCTTCACCCACTGGTAATATCTGGGTTTATTAAACACACAAAACTGACAGAAGTCAAGTGCACAGAACAGCAGAGGAGTGAACAAGTTTAGGGGAGAAATGCACAGTGATCTGAAGGACCAGGCTGCTGTTATGAGGATGCAGCCATTCGTTTGCTTTGGTTTTACACATGCAAACAACCTTTGCCCATTGCTCTTTTCATTTTGGATCTCGTCACTGATGTTCTGTGGTCAGGATCAACATGGTCAATTCTATGTCTTCCTTTCTGCTCCACAACACACACACACACACACACACACACACACACACACACACACACACACACAAGACAAACACCCCAACACCCACTCGCACCTGCTCTGTGAACGCAACCATGTTTAAAGGTATTTCTGCCCTTTCCCTGGAGAACGGCTCCATTTCAGCAGCAGATGGGGGAAAAAAAATCATGAAATTGTGATTTTTTTGCTTAAAATAAGAGATTGAATTAAAATGTCAAACGTTTCAGTGCCAGTTTAAAACTTTTAAATGCCGATTACTCCGTTGGACTCTGAATGAGGCAGAGTTAAACGGAGCCGAGTGCGTTCTCCACTTGAAACAGAGATCAGCCATAACATCAAGACTATTATTGCGCATCGGACAGTGGGACAGGAGATATTAGGCAGGCGGTGAACAGTCAGTTCTTGAAGTTGAGGAGCATAAGGATCACTTTCACAAGCGATGGCTCGAGCATCTCCAAAACAGCAGGTCCTAAGGAGTGTTCCGGGTCTGTCGCACTTAAAAGTGCAGAACTAGCGAATTGGGCACCCAAGGCTCATTGATGCATGGGGAAGTGAACGGGTCAGGACTCCACAGTCAGGGGACCTGCTCACGATTAGGCAGTTGGTCTTAATGATTTAGCTGATTGGGGCATAGTCCTGCCTACTTCAGCTACCATCAACCAGTTCTATATTCTTCATGTTCTTTGAAGGTTTAATATTTGTAGGTGATTATCTGTCATTGTGAACACACCACAGCAGACCCTAACCCTAACCCTAACCCTAACCCTAACCACAACGAAATGTGTCCTCTGCATTTAACCCATCACACGTGCACACGTGGAGCAGCGGGCAGCAGTCACAGCCGCGCCAGGGGAGCAGTGAAGTGGGGACGGTACCTTGCTCAAGGGTTCCTCAGTGGTGCCCAGGCTGGGACTTGAACCTGTGTCCTAAAACTGCCTCTGCACTTTTAAGTGCGTCTCCATACTATTCCAATGCTGGAGCTGTTTCTCCAGGGTTTAGGCTTTTAGCTGCTGCCTCTAGAGACTGATCTGGTGTCGACCAGAGGAGGATGGATTTCTGAGTCATGGTTCCTCCTGAGGTTTCTCCCTCCAGTGTAGGGAGTCATTCCTCACCTCTGTCACTCATTACAGACTTGATACCTTATTCCGAAAAAGCTCCTTTGTAAAAATGTCAGCTGTAAAAAGCTCTAAACAAAAAAACTGATTTTATATGGTTCACAGTGTGGTGCTTTATGAAATTAATGACACCATATTTACACATAAAGAACATCTCTCATATAACAGTTATATTAATAACATACCTACAATACCTGACCTACACATCAAGAACTGACTTCCTGCCTAATATATTGTAGCACCACTAGATAAGCCACATTAGGTTTCATGGTATAGTAACATATAAGACCAAGGACCAACTCCAATGTAGTGACTGCATACAGTCGATGTATACACCAGGTGGTTATGCTTCGTTTAATTTAATAAATTACATTCCTGTCACCTGGAAAACGTGTCAGTTGGCCGGTAAACTTCAAACTTTTAAACAATTCGAAAATTAGGAAAAGAAAGTGCGCCACTTTCACAGTGTCTGAATGGAACCTCATGAACGACCTGAAAGTCGAGTCCTCAAACTGTTCCTTCGCCAAAGGGCGAGAGCCCTACTGCTTTTGTCAAACCTCTTTAGCTCACCCCTATTGGTCCGGGTATTGCTAACATGTTTCCGGCTGTTAATAAAGCCTCCACAGCATCATTACGTGCATGAGTTTTTTGGGCATGAGTTAATAATGAGAAAACTGCGATGGTGGCAACAGCAGTAGCATTAGCAGCATTAGCATTAGCAGCAGTAGCAGCAGCCTCAAGAGACATATAAAAGTAGCACGACTGACCGCATTCTAGCCTAACACGGATCCAAGTTGGTGAGCTATAGGTGGAGAAATGCATATACCTGACATATTGCACCTGTTTTTAGTAGACACTTCTTCATTTTTTGGGTAGTGGTGGTCTAGTGGATGAAATCTTGCCCATACAATCTGAAGTCCCAGCCCAGGCACCACTGAGAACCTTTGAGCAAGGTACCATCCTGCTACACTGCTCCCTGGGTGCTGTTGATAGCTGCCTGCTTCTCCACCTGTGGCTGGGGGTTAAAGGTCACATTTCACCGTGGTGCACTGTGGGTGATGCGGTGTGTTCACAATCACAAACAGCCACTTTCACCTTCTTGGATTTAGCTGGGGAGGTATTTTCGTTTTCCCTGAAGTTGTGTACTTTTGTTGAATATGGACGGTCACATGATTGAGCATGATTGAACGACCTGAATGTCGAGCCTTACTGCTTTTGTCAAACCTCTTTAGCTCACCCCCATTTGGTCCGGGCCAATCTGTCATTACACCGACCAGTACTGCTAAGAGCCTTGGAGTGATCATCGATGACCAGCTGACCTTTAAGGACCACATCACAGCTACATCAAGATCCTGCAGATTCAGTCTGTACAACATTCGCAAGATCAGATCATACCTCCCAAAATACTCCACTCAGCTCCTGGTCCAGGCAATGGTTCTCTCTCGTCTGGACTACTGCAATTCACTGCTGACCGTTCTACCATCAACCACAATCAAGCCACTGCAGAGGATCCAGAATGCAGCAGCTCGGCTGATCAGCCAAAACACGCCAATGTAACGCCGCTGCTTCGTTCTCTGCACTGGCTTCCCATCGCAGTGCGCATCAAATTCTCGTCCACAGGATCATCAACGGATCTGCTCCCTGCTACATGACAACACTCATCCAGACCTACACACCCACCAGATCCCTCAGA
>JBBIGC010000033.1:15997693-16008400 GCA_037576955.1 Lepidarchus adonis
CATGTCTGAATTTATGCTTGATTGTTCCTGTACCTGGAAGTCGCTTTGGACAAAAGCGTCAGCCAAATGAATAAATGAAAATGTACATGATCACAAGAGGAACCTGCGGGGGTTGTGCTACCGCAATGGACTCTGGGAGATTGAGTTTTGTTGTGTATGTGAATAAAACCGTGGGTTGAAGATCTAAAGTATCTGTCTAGTATATGTTTAATTACCACGTTTTGACATTATAAATGTTCCTTCTTTAAACCTACATTTTTTATGCTGACAATAATCCCCCCTCGCCCCACAGATACCACTGTAACAAAAAAAAAGCTCGTGTCTACAGAACATTTCAGAGGGCACCTTAAGTCACCTTGTGAAGGTTGACAAGTGTTGCTCATCAGTGTGTGAAGTCTCCATGTAGGTAGCCTTCAAAGAAAGTGCCATGTATGAAAGCAGAAGCATGAGGGGAAAAAACATGAAGGTTTGCCCTGATTGGAGAAGAACATCTTCAGGCTATTTCTGAGTAGAGGAGGAGGAGGAAGAGGAGGGCTGAGGGAATGTAGGGATGACAAACCTGGCTTGTGGTGGTAGCTAATTTAATGAGTTTGTCATCACTAGAAACAGACAAACACACCCCAACTCCAAAGACCTCAGATTGATAAAGATCCTGTGGTTCCATTCTGGAGGAATATGTACAACATGGGGAGATTGTATCTTTGCGTCCTGGAAGAGCTCTAAAAACACAAAGCCAGATGAGTTTATCTGATGAGTTTTCTTGGTGGCATGGAAAAAGGCCTTGACAATAGCATGGCTTAGCAAAAACAACAAAAACAATTTGGGAGGAGCATGGTAGTGAAAGCCATGTTCACTGACTCCTTACAGTAAGAAGGTCCTGTGTTCAGTCCCCAGATCAGCAACAGGTGTATTTCTTTGTAGAGTATACAAGCTCTACCCATGTTCCCGTGGGGTTCTCTGGTTTCCTCCCACAGTCTTGTGGTTTAGGTTGACTGGCTGCTCTACATCACCCAAAGGTGTGTGTGTGTGTGTGTGTGAATGGTTGTCTGTCGCTGTGTTGCCCTGTGATTGGTTGGCCTCCTGTCCAGTTTTTCACACAAAAGAGAAAGAAACACAGTAAAAACAGTAAAAGCTGTGCAATTAGTCAGTTAAAAGAAATAATTTTTAAAAGAAAGAAATAAAGGTTTCAATGACAATGATTAAGGAATGTATGGAGCTAGTCCAGGGCATGTACAGTAAATAGGGGAAACAACATTTAGAACTTAAACTGACACCAAAACAGCAAAACCCCATTCTGCACATCAGTAAAGCATTGACATGGTGAAGCTCTGTCCTTACTGTATTGTTAATAAGCATAAAACTATGTATAATAAAACTTAAATAATACATTTTAATAATAAAGTGGCCCCAGTCCCTTACTGCCTCTCTAGTATATTGAAGACTATGCACATATAAGATACAGTATAACTGTTATTGTATTATTCATATCTATATTCATATTCTTATTGTCATTATTATTCATATTATCATTATTGTTGTCATTATATAATAATAATAATAATAATAATAATAATAATAATAATAATAATAATAATAATAATAATAATAATAATAAATGTGTTTGCTCTAACAATCCATAAAAAAATAATATATTTTTTAAAAATATTTCATTTGGATTCCATTTGTTTAGTTTTTTATATTATTAATCCATTCATATTTAGCTTTTTTAATATTTTTTAGTCTTTTATATTTTGTGTGTGTGAAATACCAGTCTATACCAGAAATAAAGACATGGCCATATGCCATATTGGATTTTTATTATTATTTGTATGAAATAAATGAAATGTTTGTGTCGTTTCTTGCGGCGGATGGGTGCTGTTCAAACCCACATTCCAGTCACATTTCCGGGGGTGTTCGCATAAAGTGGTTTGTGGGCAGGCAATCCAAGCCGTTAAGTTGGTTATGGGCATCCGAGGCTCACTGATGCATGTGCACTGATGAAAGTAAAGGCTTGGCCTGATCACATAGAGTATCAGTTGCACAATAAAAGGGGTCATGAGGTGATCTACTCAGTATTAGGCAGGTGGTCTTAATGTTAAGGCTGTGACTACTTGGAATTTTTAACACCGAACCCATCCCTAGTCGGTGCTCAAACCTTTCAGGTGTTTAAAAAGTCATTAATTAAAAACAGCCCGTCATGAGGAAGAACATTAAGCTCAGTGTTGGAGATAAATGCAGAATATGACGCATTAGAACATAGCTGCCTTATCATCAACCAAACCCTTAACAGGTGTCTTTGTTCCCACTTCAGCCTTAGAAACTGCTGCCATTGTCAGCAACAGCAAAGTCTGGATCCTGTAGTTTTATCTGAATTACTTCTGCCTCATTGTTTTTGGGAACGAGTGAGGAACCTGTGTAGAAAGAGCAGATTTGACACTTTCGTTCCAGCTGTGTGAGCAGAAGAGGAGATATTTTAGTAATTAATTACGTAACGAACCCTGTTCCCAGCCAGCATGTCCATATGGCTTTTATGATCGGGTCCATCAAAACCTGGCTCAATCTCCATGCAGGATCCATGTGGGGCAGCTCACGTGCTTGATCTAAAGAACTGCCTACCGATGCCTTTTAGTCACTTTTCACTAGCGATAATGTGGTTTCGAGATGACGTAGGCAGCAAAACGTCCATGGTGGGACCATCTGGGACCTGCCTCCACACAGGTCCTATATGGAGCAGACCAGGTGGGTTACTAATCTACACAAAAAAACCTGCGGTTGCTTTTAAAATCACCTTTGGCCCCCTGAGAACCCACTTTGGCCCATAGAGAACCCATATGGGCAAGCCCAATTAATACCAAGCTACTGTACCCAACAGCAGATCATCAACTTACGCATGCTAAACCTACATCCAACAGGAACCCAAGAAGCACAGGTAAACCCCACATGGACATGTTTCTGGGTTATTAGTCATGGAACTGCATTGAAACAGTAAAGCTACTACAGTAAAACCTCTTTGCGCAATACAGTAGCGCTTCTGTAATGCGCTTGGAATGCTCCCGACATGGTCAGCGAATCCGTTAAGAAGATCAAACGCTGAACTCGGTGGGAGGGATTCCACTTTAAGACACATGTGAGGAGCCGGTGTAGTTTGAAGGCCTCCACCCCGACCGTAGACCTGCGCTGACTTTACAATCACAGGCTGTTAGCCACCCAGCAGCATGGCTGCTATTTGTCTAATTGGGTAGAACAGATGTTGGCAGACAGGTGGGGGCACAAAGGAGAAAAAAAGAAGTGAAGGAAAGGTCTTATATTGAAGATCCACAGTGAAAAAGCTGGAGTAAAAATCCTAAATTGGGCAATATGGTATACAGTCATAACATTAAGACCACCTGCTCAATAGTGAGCAAGTCACCCTTCATGATCAGCCATAACATTAAGACCACCTGCCTAATATGATCAGCCAGAACATTAATACCACCTGCCTAATAGTTAGCAAGTCCCCCTTCATGATCAGACATAACATTAAGACCACCTGCCTAATATGATCAGCCATAACATTAAGACCACCTGCCAAATAGTAAGCAGGTCCCCTTCATGACCAGACATAACAAAACATTCATCATTAAAACAAGACTTGATGTTCTGGAGATGTTCTATCACACTAAGGCCCTCAGATCCTTACACAGCAGTTTCCAGCACAACAACTAAAAGACCTGACTGTTCACTTCCAGACCAATATGTCCAACTGCCGTGAGAGGTGCTACTGTAATTTAATGACCTGTTTCCCCATAGCGCTGTCCACTGTCCCTCTCTTCATACCACAGTGTTCTTCTAAAGCAGCAGCTCATCCGTTTCTCCTGAAATCATTCCTCCTGCCTTTTCAAGGGTGGAAATACCATCTCCAAGAGCTCCTCAAACTGAGCCCCAATGTCCTGAAGCAGATCCAAAAGCTCCTGACCCAAGCTGAGCGACTCCCTGAGTTTGTGCTTGATTCTAAGGATGGGATGGTTCCAGAATTTTCAGTTTTTCTCGGTTATTGTGTAGAAGCAGCAGCAGCTCATTAAGACAATAACAGCATACGGTCTTGCAGTGTAAGGATAATAATAATAATGAAATAAAAAATGAGGAAAAATTTCAATGTTTTGAAACCTAGTTGGTGTAAAGAATGAGAAAATAGCAGAATTCATGTAAAATTGACTTAAAAACTGTGGATCGCTGTTTGTTTTTAAATCCAGTTTAGTGCCCACACATGTGATTATTAATTTATCATGCAGAATTTATTTCATGATGGTTTCCCCAAATCCTGTGCAAATATAGGCTTTAAAAAATCAAAGGCCTGAAATTTCACACTTGGGTTTTCTCGCTGCACTGCATGTCGGCATTAAACATGTACAATAATTGATATCATCTCAGTACACTATGGAAGCCCAACCCCAGAAAAGCTGAAATTTCCAGTTGGTTGATTTTTTTTATTTCTTGTTCCCTCCCTCAGGCCATTGAGGCTGGATTCATTGTGAAAGTGCACTGATGAGAAAGTCCGGAGGTTTGAACCTGCGAGGGCACTCTTAATTAAAATGTTGCATATTAAAATGTGCACTTGAGGCTCATGAGAAGCAGAGCAGCCCAGAGAGCTCCAACACATCTAGATAATTATCTGTGCTACTAATCCAAGTCTGTCTACAAATTACCTCATAGACAGAGAAAAAGCAACTCACATGACTTCTCGAGTTCATGTTCAAGCAATCAAAGTGTTTTTCAGGCCTGTATTAAAGAATTCATCAAACTGGGACAAAAACTCTAAGCTCTGGAATGCAGTTATTTCACACTAGAAGGGTTAACTTTAACAACTAACCAACTAATCTAACCTTTAACCCTCTCCTGACATCCTCTTAGTATGGCCCATACCATCATACAAATTAATTTCTGTGCAAAAACATTTTTTAAGATGCCCAAATAACTGATAACTCTATACACTTCCTGTAGTGTAACACAGTCTGTGAGAATGAACGTGTGGATCATATCATCATTATAGAGCTCCATATCGCCCCCTACACTTCCTGTAGTGTAATGCAGTCTGTGAGAATGAGCGTGTGGATCATATCATCATTATAGCACTCCATATCGCCCCCTACACTTCCTGTAGTGTAATGCAGTCTGTCAATTCTGAGCTCCAATAAAATGCAATAATAAAAACTGATAAAATTATTTACATTTTTAAAAAACTATTTCTAATGTTTTCACTAATTACCTTAAATATATTTTATAAATATAAACAGATTTATGGTTGCAACACATTAAAAATAAAGGTAGGATGGAGCAAAAAAAAAGAGTCAATAGTTTATGAAATATTAAAGTTAAGGAATTCTGATAAACAGAAGAGCTGGTAACAGCTGAGGGGATGATAATGGGTTGTGCAAAACTTCATGAAAGAACTGTCATTCATTCATTCTCCAAACTATTTTATCCATTTCGGGTCACGGAAACACTCTTGGGCTAACCCATCACAGGGCAACAGAGAGAGAGAGACAACCATTGACACACACACATATTGGCAATGTAGTCCCAATGTAATCCCAATGTGTGGAAATGGGGTTTGTAAAACAGTGTCTCAAAATGATACTATTAGAACTGCAATGGTTCTCCATTTTTGTAGCGCAAACACAATAGAAAGATGAAACTTCGGTCGGTAAGTGTCAAATGTGTGCAGACACAAATTACAGGGGGTCCTCGACTTACGATGTACTCAACTTATTAAAATTCATGGTTAAAAAATGGTCACGATGCTGCCCCAAACCTGTATTTTTATGGTGTGAAGAGTGAGTACCTAATAAAATGCTCAGAACAGTGCAATACAGAGCCTCAGGTGGGTGAGCGTCTCCCTCTGGTGGACTGACAGAGTAATGGCCCCATGGAATTACACAGGTAGACGCTTATGTAAGGGGTTTTGAACTTCGAGTTATGACATGCTGAGAAGAGAGTTAATATTCCATACCATTCATGTTAGAACTGGACAGAAAATGGGCCTGCACTAAACTACCCAAGATTCAGACTCTCTCTCTCTCTCTCGCTCACACAGGCAGGTTTTATGAAAACATATTTTCAGATCATTTAAAAGCAATTATGGCGAAATGTAAAGGCACAATTAAGACGGCTTCAGAAGAATTACAGCTGATACAAAGAGCCGAAATGGACTACGGTTCTCCCAAATCAAAGATAATTCTGTAAACAGAGAGTTTGGACAACGATCCTCCTCCAAAAAAGGCTTGTCAGCTTGTGTTTTTATCACACGCTAACAACCAACGCTCTTCGGAGAAATAAATTAGCACATTGTTAGACGAGGCTTTGTCACTGCCAACATAATTACAGCTAATGTATCTGCCAGGCTTCCAACTAGACTTTATTTGGTTAGGGATTTTAAAATGGGCCGGTCCGACAGCCCAAATGTAATTTAACCCTAAAGATGAATTGTTAGCGCAGCACTGTAACTCTCCCTAAATGACAGTCCATAAATTCTCACAAGTACATTACCCAGTAAATAGTCTAAAGGACTCTAAGCAAGTCATTTGCTTTCATTTAAATCAGCGCAGGTGCTCCAGGTTGGTGTTGCTTCTTAATTGCGTTGCCCATTATTCACAGCCCTTAATTCTTCTTCATCTGTCTTCTGCAGCAAACCTGCACCTCTGTAGCTCTAGGTTAAGCCTGAACCTGCATATCAACCATAAAATCAGCAAAAGAACAGTCAGTTCTTGACGTTGGAGAGTAAGGATCTGAGGCCTTATTGTGATGGAGCATCTCCAGAACAGCAGGTCTTGTGGAGTGTTCCAGCTCTGCAGTTAGAAACTACCAACAGTGATCTGGGGAATGGACACCTAAGGCTTTTTGGTGATCCTAAATCCTACACACATTTAACGTAAACTACGCTCTCTATCTTCCTGAGTAGGCGATCAGATGTCCTCATCAGCCAATTCTGACCTTCTGAGGGCACACCTCAGCATCACTACCTTAAACTATAGAATCATTAGAATGATTTAGAATATCTTGAATGCCTGTAGAATGAAATCTAAAGTGTGTATATATAGAGTTTGCCCTCACTTGTGCATCTATAGATTGTATAGATTGGCCTTGATTAGGCCTACCACTACTATGGAATCTGTTGAATTAGACTTATAGAATCTATGGAATCAGCCCAGACATTTAGCCCAGAATACATCATCTGTACAATAAGCAATGACCTGAGTATTTATATAATCTATAGACTTAGCCCTAACCTTCATCGCTACAGAATCTATAGAATTAGCCCTAAGCTGTATGTCTATGGAACCAGCTCTATCCTGTGTATCTATAAAATGAACTAGAAGACGATATGATGTATAGAATTAGCCCTTTATTGTGTCATTATATAGCTAACTGTCAACATCCTCAATGAATTTGTTATATATCTATAGAACAATAGCCAGCAACTATATAATCTGCTCTAAGCAATGTGTTCTAACTTTATCTATAGGACTTAACCTCTTTCACTCTTTGTGTATATATAGAATGAACTATACTCTATATAGTTATAGAATCTATATAATTAGCCCTAGTTTTTGTGTAGCCATAGAATTGATAAACATGGCAGTCAATGTACAGAACCCCAAAAAGAGACACCAAGTTACCTCTAGTCCTGTCTCTAGTAGACGAGGAGGTGAGGCTTGGAGTTCAGTCCTTCCGATCTTCACAGAATGAGGAACGTAAATTGAAAAAGGGAAGCTAATAAAATATAAAAAGATAAAGGGCAATGAGTAGCTAGTTCCACAGGCTTCTCGCAGGAAGTCCTCACTCTCTTCCTTTACACCAGCATCATCGGCCATGAATTCTTGCTCGTGGCTTTTCCATACTCCCAGGTGGCTCACCTGGCAACATAGAAGCAAACTGGTTCCCCCTGGTGGACGAGCTGTGTTTGTGAAAGTGTTTCGTCTACCTACACCGTTTATGGTATAGGATTTACCCTGAACTTTTAGAGATTTGCTCTTAATTTGTGTATTTACAGAGCTTGATCACAACAGAATCTATACAATTAGCCCTATACTCATTAAATTCTACAAAACAATAACCTGCTACTCTACAGAATTTAGCACAGGATCCAGAAATACTTATTTAATAGTTAGACCTTATTTTTTATGTTATTGTATTTTTATTTCCTCTATTTTTACCCTCACTTTTTTGACCTTGTTTTATTTTACTACATACTACTTTTATCATACTTTTAATCAATAACATTTTTCTGATTCTGAATTAGCCCTGACCTATGTATCTATAGAATTCATTCTAAGCTGTGTATCTATATAATCTATAGGGTTACTCCAATACTGTGTATGTATGGAACTATGTAGGTGTAGCCTGTATAATGTACCTGTGTGTTTAGGGAAGGTATAGTATTGTCTCAGAGCTGTGTTTTGCATTGATATAATGCATGTATGTAAAGAATAAACCCCTGTATGTGTAGGGGTGTTTGCAGATGGCTCTTCGTTTCCAGAGCGTGTTCTTTTGCGCCGATTTGCCACCTGCCGCCTCTACATATCGCCCCAAAACTTCGACCTGCGGTTCCTCTGTTTGTGCAGCATCTCAGCTAAAGGACCTTGTGAAAGTAGGAGGTTCTCAGCCAAGTTAAGCTTTAACCCAACCGACTCTCTGACTGTAGGTGAGCCCAACGTGTCCTCCACAAAACTGCCGGTGTCTTTAGTGGCACTAAACCCCACCTGTGCCTTTGTTTTGATGCTAAAGCAAATCTAAGCCTCTGGCAGACTGAAATGCTCTCTGATGTCCTGCCATGACACATAAAAACGTACACACACACACACACACCAGTGGTGGCTGCTAGTCCTTCAAACAGGGAAAGCTCATTTTAGTTCTGCATCATAACATTTGTTACGTTATATGTACATGAATTCTGAGGTTTTATCAAGAGGCCAACAGTATATATTGTGATACCAGCAGATCTGAAAAGACCTGTTATTTTTCACTGATTTATGCACCAAATCAGTCTAGGGTGTTGGTTGGAGTCTCTCCTCATAATGAAGATTATTAAACGGCTTTTCCAAAAGCAAGTGAACAGTATTTGCACCGTCTGTCGTTATGTACAGCTTGCTAGTTGCCAGTCTCCTTCCATAAGCTACTTTGAAGATTTGAATGAAAAAACAAAATTTACAAAGAAACAAGCAAATTGAAGAATAATTTTTAATTTAAAGTATGATGTATAAAAACAGAAATAGTACAGAAACAGAAACAGAAAATAATTACTAAGCCAATAACAGTTAGTCTTTCCCTGCCAATCCACATGGAACTGAGCTTTAAATCGATGTAACGCTGGTTAACATAAGAGTGTTGTCTATCAAAATGGGTCTCCATCGTTTAGACATCTCGTCCAATCAGCATTCATCAGCCCAGGGTCCTGCTCCGCCCACTGCTCTATTCCCTGGAAGTGACGATTTCATTGCATTTATCCAATAACTGTTCAGTTTCCCTGCAGTAAAAAGCTGCTTCCACGTCTTAATGCACTTTGCTGCCACAGAAACGCACGAGAAGAAAATCGCATCAAACAATCTATGATAAATAGCTGAATATGAACGAGTGCATCATGTTTCTAAAAGTAATATAAATATGACATATTTGAGGATTTATTTTCTGACATATTAGAGGAAGCAGAACTTCATTTGTCTTTGAGCAGTCGTCACTGATAAACACATACAAACTGTGTTTATGCAATTTTGACAGTCTCTCAAGCATACACAGCCATATGTCCCAGGTATCTTCTACTGCTCAACGCTCCGAACCACAGATCCTGTCCCAGTGCAATTCATGGCAGAAGAAGGGGGAGATGGGAGAAGGTTTTAGATGCTAAATAAATAAATAAATAAATAAACAAATAAATAAATAAATGCCTCCTCCGGGCCTAGACAAACCTCATGAATGCGTGAAGCTTATCACTTCAGAGCCAGCAAAGTGACTTCTCTCTGCACCCGCGGTCTCACCGAGGGCCCCCACTGCTTCTGGAAATTGCTCCTGCCGCAGAGTACAAAGTGGCATGGCGACGGGAAAGCTCCCGCAAAAAGCTGCTCCTCTTTGGCATCGGAGGAAGGAACCGTTCGCTCGGCTTTGGAAGACGCCGCGCCGCAGTGGGGGGACGACAGTCGGAGACCAGTAATTGGGCTACAATAAAAAAAAGTGACTTCATTAGATTACAAGCAGTGGCTTCGCTGCCTCTTTTATTGGACATGTGAGGGGACGTCTCGCTAAGCCCTTATCGACACGTGGCCCCTGTGCCTGTGCGGTTAATGATTTTTTGAAGAACAGGGAACATGGAAGTGTGACTCTTCAGCTAAAGAGCACTCACACCATGTACGTCACACTAGCCTAACAGTGGATCAAGCAAAAACACTAAGCCGCCACTCTGCGCACGGCAGAAGAAAGTAGAGCGTTGGTCATTTGAGTTTTGATACTTTTTTAAAAAATATGCTTCAAAAGTCAGACTTTGAGTTTTTTTAATTCACTTTTTAGTCACAAACAATATTTCTGAACACCAGGGCTGCCAACTTTTGAGTTCAGCTTAGAGTGAGATTTTGGGGGCGGGGCTTGGTTATGGGGAGGGGCGTATAGAGGGGCGTGGCTTTGTGTGGAAAAAATACAAACACAAAATCATTGCATTAGCAGAAGTGTATTAGGTATATA
>JBBIGC010000033.1:16127179-16146361 GCA_037576955.1 Lepidarchus adonis
TATATTATTATTAGCCTTACAGTATATGCTGTAATTATTATTATTATTAGCCTTATAGTCTACAGTGTATATATTATTATTAGCCTTACAGTATATGCTGTAATTATTATTATTATTAGCCTTACAGTATATCCTGTAATTATTATTATCATTAGCCTTAAAGTGTACAGTGTATGTATTATTATTAGCCCTATATTGTACAGTGGTTTTAATAACAAATAATCGAATGGTTGCAGTATTTAAAATTATCTGAAAAAAAAAATGAAAAAAAGATTGTGGGATTTTTCCTGGACATTGTTTGTTGACTTCTGCATTGTTGCATCAGACAGACACAAGTTCTGAATGTCCTGGGATGTGGAATGTCTGGCTGTGCAGGTTATTACGCAATTACATCATAACACAGCGGTGAAATTACTGAGAACTTTAGTGGTCTTTCAGAGGTGGAGTTGGCTGGCAGTGTGGTGTGAAAAATCAACACAAAAAATTCTCTCCCGAGAGTAATCACAGTGGCTGGTCCAGTCACACTTGCTTTGATAGCTCAGTGACCATCATGGCAATCGATGTTGTAATGCACAATCAAGTGTAATGCGCATTTGCGGCAAAGTCGATTCGATAGCGAGATATCTGAGGCCGAAAGAAAGAGAGAATGTGGCTTTCTGTGAAATCAATGGCATTGTCCTTGCAAGAATTAGCGAGATTGGGTCAGACGGTTATTTTTCTTCTCTGAGGATCTGCCAGGAGACGGACTCATCCTGCACTTCACTTCTCTCTTATTTCCTTTAACCCTCTGTGCTTCTGCCATACATTCCTCCACCGCCTGACACATAGGAAATGACTGAGTACATCAAACATTTTGATTGCTTGATTGATTTGATTTATTCATTCATTCATTAAAACCAGATCAGAGTCTCAGGTATTCAAGTGGCTTAGAGTGGGTTTGGTATAACCTGGTTCAGACTTGGATTCTTCTCTACAGTGGTGGTGAATGGAACGTCTCCAACACAACCAGAGCCATTGTATCTCCTTTCCAACCCCCCACATGATGACATTTACATTTACAGCATTTGGCAGATGCTCTTATCCAGAGCGACGTACATGGTGAACCTTTGGGGGTTAGGTGCCTTGCTCAAGGGCACTTCAGCTGCTGCCTGGTCCTGGGACCCTTCGGTCACAAACCCACTTCTCTAACCATTGGGCTATGGCTGCTCACGAAATAGTGAATCTGAACTAAATCAATTTGTGGGACAATTTAGCCTCACAGCATACCCCTCCACCATGAAAAGGTTCAGTTTTAGGACCGAAAACTTCTCCAAACGCTAGTAGAACAATATTTCAGGCATCAGGCATCTTCATCAACATGTAATGTAATGATGGAGATTTTAGAGGAACCAGACGTCTGGTTTCATTCACTTACCCATCCTGTTGGTTGACGTTCCTGTTATTTGCCTGCAAAAAAAGAGCACCTACAACCCACAAGAGTACAACTAGGAGTCAATATGACATTGAAGCAGCACTTCATCACAGCCAGGCACTAGTCCTTCCATATTTAACGCGAAGGGAATAAAAGAGGAAATGACTGAGCGTATTTCGAGCATACAATCCTTAGCCTACGTTGTTAAGGTGCTTTTCTAATGAATGTTCTTGCTAGAGGTGATGGACCACTGCAGGGTTGTGTTTAGCAGCTAAACAGTAGGCAAACCACTACAGTGTTCCTACGAACAAATAACAAGACCCCAGACGGATTCTGGAGAGAAGTAAGCCGGCGTTTTGAGGGAATGTGGTCATTAGGAATAATATATAAAAGCACTTTTGGGGGAAAAAGCAGTTACTGACCTTCAACATAGCTACAAGAGAAATGTTAGGTAGATCACCAGTGCAAAAACATGGGAGAACAATGGAGGAGCTCTAACTTTGTGACAATTAACAGTCAATGTGTCACCCACCAAAAAGACCATAATTAAACTGATGCTGAGCTCTGATTGGACCCTCCATCTGCTCAACCACAACATTAGGACCCACATTGAGTCAAATTATCTCATTACGATGCCACCTGTCAGCATGTGAACAGTCAGTCCTTTAAGTTGAGGTGCTAGAAGCAGGAGTGTAAGTATCTGAGGCCTAATTGTGATGGAGCATCTCCAGAACAGCAGGTCTTGTGGAGTGTTCCAGCTCTGCAGTTGTATCTTCCAACATTGATCCAAGGAAGGTCATGGGCATCCAAGGTACACTGATGCATGTGAGGGAGTTCTGTCTGATCCCAGAGAGGATCCTGTTGTACAGAATGTTAATTGAAAGGGGTTTCTGCTTGTTAATGTCAATAAAAGTCCACCGACGTGTGAATTACGTTCCCACTGATGTGTCTGATTGCTCGAAACGGTCACTTGCGACACCCAAAAGAATCGATTTTGTCTGCTTTATCCGATCATGTCTCTTTCGCATCAAAATAAACGAGATAACAGCATTGACATTCACGGAGACGAGTGGATTAAATGGCATGAATTGAATTTTCCCCCTCTGCAAGAGTTAAAGCCATCGTGGTTCTAGGGAGAATCCCATTAGTTTCCCAATGGAAATGGCCAAAGCGGTGCTAGAGCTCATCTACCTTTTCCATCTCTTCCCAACAGTATGAATGTGTGTGATGAAGGAGATAAGAGGCTTTAAGACTGGGGAGGGCTCGCTATTCAGAGCGCTGGTTTTCAATGCCTGAGACGGTGCGCTGTCACATTAAAATTCACACTACATTTCCTGTAGCACGTAACCGACTGTTTTATTCAATACGTTTGGTGCTAAAACAAGAGTGCAGCGGTTCTCGGGGCCTTCAGGAATTCTTTGCCAGATCGCTTACCTTCGGCTGTTCAGAAAAGGCCACGATGCAGGTAGGATGGGTTATTTCACAATGAGTTGAGATGATTCAGATTCCAGGAGCCTGGGGAGGGCACCAGACGCTCTCAAAACATAACTGCGATATGGAAGATGGGTCGTGAGAACACCAGTGTGCAATAACAACAATCAGTGTAGGATATCATTAGGGGGGTGTAACCTGTTAAGATGTTTAATTCTGAAGGCCTGAGGGCTCAGCCTGAGAAAGTGCTGGCTTCAGCACGGAGCTAGAATAGCTGCTTCTTGCAGAAGATCAATAACGACACACCGCTGGCCAAAACGGTGCCGGATTTGGCATCAGATTTGACGGATTGATAGCCCTGCCTGTGCTGAGCTGAGTTATTTTAAGGGTATGTTAAAAAATTGGGAAGCATAAAACAAAGCGCATGTCTGCAGTGAACACGCTGTGCTCTGCAGAGACATTTTCCCAGACTTGTCGCATTATGGGGGTTTCAGAACATCATGGTGTTCGGGTTCTTCACTCTCATTGGAGGAGGAGAGAAGCAAACTGGAAGCTTGCTCCCTTGGATGTTCATGTCTTAATCCTGGGGTAATTTACTGTGGCTGCCATTCAATTCCACACATCCAAAATGTTAAGACCACCTGCCTAATAGTGACCAGGTCCCCCCTCGTGACCAGTCATTATATTAAGACCACCTGTCTAATTGTGAGCAGGACCCTCGTGATCAGCCATAACATTAAGACCACCTGCCTAATTGTGAGCAGGTCCCCCTCGTGATCAGCCATAACATTAAGACCACCTGTCTAATAATGAGCAGGACCCTCGTGATCAGCCACAACATTAATACCACCTGCCTAATAGTGAGCAGGACCCTCCCTTGTGGACGGCCGTAACATTAAGACCACCTGCCTAATAGTGAGCACTGGTGATCGGCCATAACATTATGACCACCTGCTTAATAGTGAGCAGGTCTCTCATGATCAGCCACAACATTAAGACCACCTCCCAGGACCCTCACTGACCCCTTTCTGTCAGAGCAGCATTAACATTTTGTATAACAGACCTCACTCCCCACATGCATCATTGAACCTTGTGTGCCCATGACCCAGTTCTTCTTTCCTTGAATCACTGTTGGTAGATTCTAACTAGTGCAAACCTGGAACCTTCAACAAGACCCGCTGTTCTAGAGGCGATCCATAACAATAAGGCCTCAGATCTTGACACTCCTGCTTCCAGCACCTCAGCTTCAAGGACTGACTGTTCACTTGCTGTGCCCCCTGACAGGTGTCACTGAAATATAATAACTAGGCTCAATGTTACTCACCTTATCCAGCAGTGGTGGTAATGCTTTGGCTGATCAGAGTATGAGGGAGGTATTATTACACTGTGTGTGAGGAATATGAGGTATTTTTAACACAGTATAGTCCAGAACATGCTCTCTTCCTAATTTCACTTAACCACCACTAGAAATCCTAAATTGCAGCTTTCCATTTTGCGGCTGGGCCAACGGCTCTTCTCCATGAGCCAAGACCAGCATTTACCCACAGTTCCATCCACAGCCCAACAGAGGGTAGTATTATCCCAGCGTGTTCCCTGCAGATAGGAGCGTCCCTCTCATGGCTGGAGACCGCATTAGTGCTGGACTCGAGCAGCAGAGGTTTTACTGAGTCGATGTGCTCAAAAAAGCCTCGCACCATTCCACCAATTCCATTACGACCCACAATTTAACAGTCTCCTAAAAGCTAACACCCATTTCAGGGAGTCTTTCTAGTCTAATGCGGGGAGTTAAGTATTAGTAATAACAAGGTTTGATCCTTATTACGAGTTACTGCAATTATGGGTCACTTGAGTGAAAAAAGACGCTTTTGTGGCCTAATTCTGAGATAGATCATTTAATGATTTAAGTGTCTTTTCCTTTAGGGTATTAAGTGGAAAGGCATTTTTTTTCCAGCAGAGTGGATAAATACACTTTGGTTCATTCAGGAGCCCAAAATGCAACGTATAAAACTCACAGAAACCTCTTACATTCCAGCAGCAGTGGGGGATCCATAGCGGGGAGTGTTTTAATCTGCTTGTGCCACTGTTATCATCTGACAGCCATGAACAGCAGCACTTCAGTGCCTCACTGAGAAGCCTATCAGCCATAACATTAAGACCACCTGCCTAATAATGAGCTTGTGCTGCTGAAACAGCTCTGATTGTGGTGCACTGTGTGTCTGACTCCTTTCTATCAGAACATTTTGTGAATGCATCATTAAGCCTTGGGTGCCCAGAACCCAATGGTTTGGATCACTGTTGGTAGGTTCTACCATCTACTG
Source organism: Lepidarchus adonis (assembly GCA_037576955.1). Classification (NCBI taxonomy): domain Eukaryota; kingdom Metazoa; phylum Chordata; class Actinopteri; order Characiformes; family Lepidarchidae; genus Lepidarchus; species Lepidarchus adonis. The sequence goes on from JBBIGC010000033.1 coordinate 16,132,340, forward strand.
CATAACTGGAACTCTCCACAAGACCCGCAGTTCCATGTTCCATCACAATATGGCCTCAGATTCTTACGCTCTTGCCTCCAGTACCTCAACTTCAAGAATTGACTGTTCATCCTGACACTGTAATAAAACAACAAGATGTCTTAATGTTGTGGCTGATGAACAGTTCTACGGTGTGATCAAGTGCTAGTGTGGCTCATAGGCCGCTGAATGCAACAAAGGATGGCTTTCAACACCTAAACTGCTAGATAGCACCTCCCGAAATAAACGAGTGCATGACACACTCGTCATGATTTTCTGTATCAACACTACGGGTTGACGCTCGTCGTCGCCGCCCCACGCAGAAACAGGGATCCGAAAGGCACCGGGAATCCTGGCGCGTGATTTTATTACATCACATTTGACCTTTTTACATTACATCGCTTCTTTTCTCCCCTATTCGAAGAAGTGGACATTGGTTCTTTGCTCGAGTGATTTATATATCAGACTGGACGGAGCCATTGGAGCTTTGTACAAGTCATCACACTGCGTTCGGTGGCATGGAACATAAAGTCCACATCGCTGGTCAGGTTGAATCGATGTCCCGTCGCCAGCGCCTTCTGCTTCGTGGCCACTGAGACATAGAATAGCTAATCCGTAGCCCTTGCTGGTTGGATTTCAGGCTCAGGGCTCCTGAACTTCTAAAGATCTGCCTTCTGATTGATACTTTATGGGATGCTGCACCCCAGAGAGGTTTCACAGTGATGCTTTTTGAGCGAAGCTTCACAGGGCCAGAGATGGGCTCTTTGATGCTGGTATTGACACAAATTGTAGAACAAGTGAAGTTCTCTGCCTGTTTCTCTGCACACACACACACACACACACACACACACACACACACACACAAGCACAAATAGCGAGCGAGCAAAGAGACGTTCAGAGCATTGAAAAATATGGTTGTCATGGGAACCAGAGGGCTTGCATTGAGAGACGACAACAGAGAAACAGTCTGGCTCCGTTGCAGCACTGTGCAGCAAGTGGCCTCTGTCTCATTCCAACCTGGCTTCACGTTCTCCAACACTGGGCCAAACGCGGTGAAAATGCACCGGGTCATGTTCCCAGGATGCAGGATGTTTTGGTGTTGCTGATTTTTTTCAGTATTTTTTTACTTGACACCACTTTACAAATCAGGAGACTGACAGAACCGAACTCAGACTGAATGGTGCCCATCAGCAATGTTGATTTTTGTCTTATGACACCACCGACACAGCTGTCTCCAGACACTCCGTACACTCACGTGTAATGACAGAATGTAAAAAATTCACATAGAAAATAGCTCAGTTCAAGATTTACCCCAGGAGTATCAGAGCCAGCTTTATAATTTTGTACAACAGGAGCTCCTCTTTGGGAACACCCCACAAGACCTGCTGCTCTGGAGATGCTCCCCAACAATAAGACCCTCACACTTCTGCTGTCAGCACATCATCATCAAATGTTACAAAGAAAAGTTGAATTTAAGGCAAGTGTATATAATATCTCAGGTGCAGGTCCATCGCAGGATGATGGTGGTTCCTTCATGGGGTCTGTATTCAAATGTGTTGAGTCAGGGCCCAAAGGAGTAATTGTGTAAGGACAGAGGTGGACAGTAACTTAAGTACAGTTTAAACAGTATCTTTACATGCGCCCACAGCCAATGCAGTGCATTTCACTCCAGAGCAAAACACACTCACCTGACAAACACACACTGTTTGTGGTGCAGCGCAACACACATCCGAGCAAAACTGGCAATGAAGAAACAAAGCACTTTCACAACAGCCTTCAGCAGGGCGCCAACACTTTATTCAGCGCCTCTAGGTGATTTCTGATACATTAGTGCAACAAAACTGAACTAAAACAGCACTAGTGTCAAATACATAGATGTGTTATTGTTAGGGTTAAACCCTCGCTGTCTATATTACCACTGACCTGAAACTGTGGCTCTGCAGGTTCTAAAGCACAGTTTGAAGTGTGAAGCAAACGCAAAAAAACTGACACTGTAACAAGTGTAGCTGTCAATCACAATTTAACCCACCAATCAGGTGCGCTTCTCCTGAACAAGTATGCTTTGGGGGAATTTATTTTATTTAAAAAGACTGACCTTAAAATAATTTGTGTAAATTTAAGATCTCAACCATTTTTGTGCCAAGCATCTAGTAGCTCCCATGCAGCCTAGTGACCATCAGAACTGGAGTTGGAGCCAATCCACCTGGTCATTTTATTAGAAACCCAGACCATTCGTGTGCACTTTGCAGGTTTACTTTCTCAGACTGTAGCCATCTGCTCTCTCGCCCCCGTCCATGAAACAGGGAATGTTTCATTATTTCAGAATAACTGTAATTTCTGTGCCCGAGCTTTAGAATAGCATAAACGAGCTCTACGCCAGCCGGCTGAACTGTGCTTTTAATTGCTTAGTTGCCTTGACTGAGCACACACACACACACACACACACAACAGGCTGTGTATTTATGGTATTAGCCTTTTGCTTTCGCCTCTGCGATCTGCCTCAGAGTCAGCAGGCATAAACAATCAGAAAGAAAAGAACAGCAAGTAATTTAGAGGTTTCGAGGAAAAACCGAGGATTAAAAATAAGATAATTATGATCATGAGTTTACTGATACGAAGCGATGGCACCGCGAGCATGTTTCAGATGCACCCGATCAACTGTGGGCGCCTGGATTTGGCTTATGATTTAATTCGAGACCTTTCGCATCATTGATTGTTTGCTGGGAGGAAGTCAGCCTCCTGCAGTGAAGTCTCAATCTGTCTGAAGGAGAACGCACCTTCTGCTTTAAATAAAGAACAGAAGTAATGGCCAACATATTGCTCAATGTGTGCACGCGCTCTCACACCCATATACAGCAACACATGTCCTAAACCCCTCAGGACGGAGTGACTAACAGAAGGCGTCGCACGCGAATCAAACTACCAGCAGCTTGGATTCACAGTAAACACACAATGCCAATATGTGGCCCACTCATGTTCTTATAGATCTGCTACATTCATAATTGGGCTGAAAATAAGTGACAGTATGAAGTGCTGTAATATCAATTAAAAGGAATTTCTGAATAAAAACGAACTAATTAGTTCTCACTGGTGACCAATGGAACCAGACGTCTGGTTCCTCTAAAACAGGGGTGTTGGTCCTGGATGGGCGGGGGACTCCCGCAATCAGTTCTCCCCCTCAATCGCTCACACTAAACCTGACAATGAACAGCTGATCCAGAGCTGATCCAGAGTTGATCCAAGAGAAATCAACAAACTGTGCTGGACACCAACACCACAGAGCTGAAATGGAGATGAAGATGCTGAAAAGTGCTCTATAAATAAAACTGATTATTATTATTTGTTTTTTTATTATCAAAACCAAAGCTATTCATTGTGGAGGAGTGCACCGCCAAAGTGATTTCGTTCCGATTCTCTTTTTCACCATCATCACTGTTTCATAGAAACACCCTTCACTTTGGGTTGGAGAGGAGATACAATGGCTCTGGTTGTGTTGGAGACGTCTGGTTCCATTCACCACCACTGTAGAGAAACCCCAGTCTGAACCAGTTCACACCAAAACCCCTCATAAATGTCATTGTCAGACTAATTTGACACCATGTTTTTTGTGTTATTATTTTTTAAATGATTTTATAAAATTGGATTTAGAAGGTTTCTGGTGGGTTAAAGGGCTTAGTTATTGGAGAGCACAGTGGAACATGTGCAAGGAGTAAATAGTGAACAGGTTCAGTTCTAGAATGACAGAGAAACAATCACACATGTAAGTGAACAGGAATTCGTTTGACAAGTGTACAGTGATTGGTCCTGATGAACATGTACGGTGATTGGTCCAGATGAATGTGTACAGTGATTGGTCCATATGATATTGTACAGTGATTGGTCCATATGATATTGTACAGTGATTGGTCCATATGATATTGTACAGTGATTGGTTCAGATGAAAGTGCACAGTCATTGGTCCATTTGAACATGCACAATGATAGGTCCAGATGAAAGTGTGCAGTGACTGGTGCAGATGAATGTGTAAAGTGATTGGTCCAGATGAACATGCAAAGTAATTGGTCTGGAAGAATGTGTACAATGATTGGTCCAGATGAACGAGTAACATGATTGGCTCTGTGTGAAAGTGTACAGTGATTGGTCCGAATAAAAGTGTACAGTGATTGGTCCAAATGAAAATGTACAGTAATTGGTCAAAAGAAATGATGTGATCGCAGGTCCATGTTTAGACTGTGTAAAGCTTTCTCCATGTAAACAACAGCGCTTAGCTTTGAAACACTGGGTAAAAACAGGGACAGATGAACAGACAGTGAAGTCCGGGCTTTATCGAGCTGAAATGAGACCAAGGAAATACACCTCGGTCCTACAGTATGTGGTCGTAATACAAGCTGAGCAGTTCTCAGGGGGTAGTTCCTCAAAAATTCCCAAGAACTGTTTGGTCCAAAGTTGCATAAGAATTGGTGTATTGTCCTGCAGTAGAATCATACAATATCATGGCTCAAATAGTGTGTTAACATGGAAGTTCTTGTGATCCCTACCCAATTATTCATAACACACTGGAGTAGCACACTGACCTCAGTGAGAGTAAAAATGCAACATCAAAGAAAAACACGTCCAGGAAAATAAAAAATTTACAGCTGGAACTCTTCTTCGTCCTTTGGGGGGATGGGGATGGAGGGGGAGGGCTTCGGCTGTGGTTACATAACATCACACCAGAGTCAGGAGCTCCATAACACAACTGGCTATTTCAGCATTCGTTGAATGTGTCTCATTGCGTCCCACCGGGCGAATGTTTGCTTCATGAGAATAATGAGAATAGAAGTGGGACGAGAGAAAGGGAAAGACCATCAGAAAGATAAAGAAAGCTGTGTGCTCACCAACAAAGAGTCCCCAACACCATAGAGGCATCTGGTGGCTATTTTATTAGAAACACCAACCTTACAGGTGCACTGGTAAGCTGCAGCCCACCCGTTGCTGACCATTCATCATTGGTCAATTTGTGACCCCCAGACCAAAGGTTTGGGTGGCCTATCAGGCAGTCTATCAGCTGCAAGGCTCAAGCAGCCAAGAAACCGTTGGCTGAATAAGGATATAGGAGCTAACTTGACCATTGCATCAACAGGTAGCCCAACAAAGAGGGGTTTCCAATAAAGTGGCCAATGGCTCACTGTGCTCAGCTGAATATGCTGAACATCCCTTTACCTTGTCGATTCTGCTCATTCCATTACCAGCCCATACAGACCAAGCGTAATAAAGTAAATGAAGTGTGGGAGAACAGCATGTGACTGTGAAAGTTACATAGTAACTTAAAAATAAAATAATGAACTAACTTTTAGGCAAAAGAAGTTCCTGTGAAGGCATAGAACATGGCAGCTTAAATGAAGGCGGCTGTGAAGAGCCCTGAACGACGTTCTTACACAAGCGCACAGAAAACCGGAGCTCGTTACGCGGCGGATCGCTTCTTCGTGTCCTCCCGAAAGGAGTCAAGGCGTCTCCCGCAAACGTGGCCCGACAAATCACTCGGCCGTCATCTCGCGCCGATGGTCGCAACTTTATGAAAAATAAGATAATTGGACTATGGCGATGGGAAGGGCAAATGGAGATAGTGACTCCGGTGCCAAGTGATTCATCTGTGGCCAACCTTTCAAAGACTAGCTGGAGCTCACACTGAAACATCGGCAGGATGCTGGAGGAAGGAAATCGCCAGACTGGTTTCAGAACCAGACAAGAGCAGAAAAGCCTCAAATTAATGAGGAGAAAGGACACAGCCACCTCTGAAATGAAGATACATTTGTCAAGCCTCATTGGCAGAAAATAACACAGTTGTCTCATTACGGAGGCGAGAGGGAGCAGGCCTTATTAGTTGATGTGTTTGGTTATTGTGTGATGGGTGTGTTTATGTTCGGCTAATCCTCTGTGTTTACAGCGAGGCAGGGATCCTAATTAGATGCCAATAATCGCACCTTAGCACAAGCTTGTCCAAACCAAAGACACGACGCAAATAAGACTCCTGTTAAGGTCAGATGTTCACTGTTCAGCCTTCTGTTAACAGCTCATGGATCAGACTACGCTAGCTGACACAGGGACCGGCTGTTAAAGATCAGACAAAGTTTTAACGTGAATGAAGACGAATAGAAGGAGGAGGAACTGTATGATATTGGGATGCACCAGTGGCCTCGTCGTGGGAAAAAAAATAAATATACAATCAGCACAAACATTGATGAACACACCCCATGGTCTGAAACCTCCCACAATCCTCAGTACTAACTGTTTCGAGCTCCCAGGCTGTGCGTGTACATGTGTGTGATTTAGCTGATGGCTCATGCTTTGGTTCCTGGATTGATTGATTTATTGATTTATTGATTTATTGATTTATTGTTTTATTTGTTTGATTTAATTCATTTATTTATTTATTTATTGCGTTTATATGCTTGTTTTTGTTTATTTATTTCATTATACTTGTATGTATAGTTTTATTTATTTATTTATTTATTTATTTATTTATTTGTCTTCATTTTCTGTAGTTTTTTCTTTCCTAAGCTACACCTGTAGTTAATTAATTACTATCTGTGATGTTATCCATTCATTCTCCAGTTCTCTTATCCAGTCCGGGTGGCGGGGAAGCTGGAGCCGATCCATGTTGACCATGGGCCCACGAACAGGACAGGAGGTCGACTCAAAAACATTCACACACACGCGTTAGAGTAGCCAGTCAGACTAAATCACAAGCCTTCAGACTGGGAGGAAACCGGTGCTAAATACTGTGGACGCTTTTAGCTGCTTTACTTTAGCGAAGCTCTGCAGTGCTTGTTTACAGGTAACACTGTGTCAGACGGAGTCAGAAACCACATCAACATGTGTATTATTACAGATTGCTGCCAACTCTGCTTTCAGACGCCGTATTCGGGGTGAAGGGAAATGTGATGTTATGCTGCTTGAGAGGCAAATGCGATGCTGAAGGTGTATCTGCTCGGGCTTTGCCCTCTCAGTGGAGAAGATTAGGCTGGTTGCAAAAGCTTTCACCTTCATCTGAGCTCCAGACTAATCACACCTCCTCTGGACCACCAGGCCGACAGACACGCCGCTTTATTAATAGAACTTAAAGGTTACAGTGAAAACGGATGAGCTGCTCCTTCATCAAAGGAAAGCAGACTCGTTGAAAGCCACCTCTGCGCTAAACCCGGCCTTATAATTCATGGATGATGAAGGAAGCTGGAGCGTTGTGGTGCAGCTTCTGGTTCTATTCGCTGTGAAGAACACGGTCCAGTGCAGCCTCCTTTGTAAAACCACCGTCTGCCAGAAACAGCAGATGCTGGAATTACAAGGGCAGAAAATGAATCAGCGTTAGGCCAAAGGCATTGCATTACATAGAAAAACGAGCGAAAAACGAGTGAAAAACACAACAAACACAGGGCAGAACAATCTGAGTTCCTTACTGTGGCCCATTGTTTCTCCGAAGCCAGCAAGCAAATAAATTAATTAATTAATTAACTAGTACACCAACGAGCCATCAGCCATAACATTAAGACCACCTGCCTAATAGTGAGCAGGACCCTCATGATTAAAATTAAGACCACCTCATGCTGCTGAAACAGCTCTGACTCCTTTCTTTCACAGCAGCATTAACTTTATGCACAACAGGATCCTCTCTGAGATCAGACCTCACCCCCCACATACATCAGTGAACCTTGGATTCCCCTGATTCACCTGTTCTCCTTCCTTGCTTTACTTTTGGTAGATGCTAACTACTACAGAGCTGGAACACTCCACAAGACCTGCTGTTCTGGAGCTGCTCCATCACAATAAGGCCTCAGATCCTTACGCTCCTGCTTCCAGCACAGCAACTTCAGGAACTTACTGTTCACTTGCTGCCTGATATGTCCCACCGTCCTGACAGGTGGCATTGTATTCTGGCAGTGGTGCTAATGCTATTTCTGACTGGGGTCGTTTTGACCACTGTTCTGCATTCCACTGTAACACAGTGAGGAGACTTCTGACACAATATAGAAACTACAGCAACTTTTAGTTTATTATTTTATCCGTATCCAGTGTGTTAACACAATCCTGTGGAGGCTGAGAGGCTGCTGTAGATGTGCTGTGATGTAACGAGGCAGATGAGTCTGGACTCTGCTCACCCAGACAGCAGGGGTGGATCGTGTCACGATCCACCCCTGAAGCTCTACTTCCTGCTCTGAGATTATCTATGTGTTCTGTCGTGTGTGGCCTGTTCCAGGTATCTGTGTTTCATCAAACTCCACTGCCTGTTCTTGCACAGCTGCTGTAAGCTATGCTGGAGTGCGGATTATCTCGCCTACTTGTAGCTTCATTGGGAGGTTTACCGTATGTCATTAATGGACTCAGGGCGATGTGGAGCTCCTGTCTGGTACTGTCTGCCTACTTCTTATTGATTCAAGCCAATCTGCTTTCAAATGAACAGTTACATCTGTTTGTTCCCAAGCAAAATTTGTTTTGCCGCGTCCATTTTGTCACAACCTGCAGTTGCTTCTTACTTCATTTAACCCCAGTTCTTCTGCTTGTTCTCCAGTGTTCCGTACTAACTCGTAAGAACCATCCCGTGAGTCTGCAGAGCCCCTGAGCAGCAGATTCAGCCCAATGAGAATATAGACAGCGAGGGTCTAACCCTAACCGTGACTACATTGTTTATGAAGTTTATGTTGTTTAATTTCAGTTACGAAGCACAAATTCATCATAAATCCTCCTAAAACAACTGAAGAGACACTGAATAAATTGTTGGCACCCTGCTGTCACTCTGAGTTCTGGAATGAAGTGCACTGTGTTGGCTGTGTATGATTTATTCATTGATCAAATGTAAACCAGTGAAAATATAAAAACCTCTTGGTCAAAAAGATGACTGTCACTGAAACACTCACCTCACACTTACTTCTGTTTTTGAGTGGCTTGAGTTTTTAGTCATTTATTTTTAGCAAATTCTAGAGATTAGCAGGTTTTCAGTCATTCATACTGAGTAGGAATCAGTTAAAAGAACTTTCTTTGTCTCCACTTTCTCGTTGTGCAAGGAGGATCAGCTTCACCTAAATGTCTAGCCAGAATTAGAGTCAAAAGCCATTATTTGGCGCTTTTTTGATAGATTTAATTGCTTGATTCTTCTAATTAAATGAGGTGATTATTGGGGAATAGTGCACTTCACAAGAAAATGGTTGTAAGTAGGAGATGGTTCAGATATTTATATCTCAATTGAAATACACTCACCGGGCACTTTATCAGGTGCACAATGTTACCACAAATAGCTAATCAGCCAATCACATGGCAGCAACTCAATGCTTTTAGGTATTTATATATGGGGAAGAGAAGCTGTCGAAGTTAAAATTGAGCATCAGAATAAGGAAAGAAATGAACTTGGAATGTGGCCTGGTGCCAGGCATAGGCCTGGCCTGAATATTTCAGAAACTGCAGATCTATTGGGATTTTACACACAACCATCTTTAGAGTTAGCAAAACATAGTCAGAAAAAGAGAAAATATCCAGTAATGGCAGTTTTGTGGATGAAAATACTTGGCTGAGGTCGGAGGAGGATGAGCAGACTGGTTCACAATGATAGAAAAGCCACAGTTGCTCAAATAACCACTCGTTACAACCAAGGTCTGCAGAACTTCTCTGAACACACAACACGTCCAACTTTGAAGCAGATTGGTTAAAGCAGCCGAAGAGTGTCGCTCCTGTCGGCTAAGAACAGGAAACTGAGGCTAGAATTTGCACAGGCTCAACAAAATTGGACAATGCAAGATTGGAAAATGCTGCCTGGTCTGATTAGTCTCAATTTCAACTGTGACATTCAAATGTATCCATTGCTTGGTGTCAACAGTTCAGACTGGAGGTGGTAGTATAAGGGTGTAGGGGACATTTTCATGTACCAGCTTATTATCAACTGAGCATTGTTCAAACACCACAGCTTATCTGAGTATTGTTGATGATCATGTCCATCCCTTTATGACCATAGTGTACCCGTCTTCTGATGACTACTTCCAGCAGGATATTGCACTGCAAAACTCACATCATTTCAAACTGGTTTCCTGAATATGACAATGAGTTCACTGTTTTACAATGGCCTCCACAGTCCAATACCAATAATAGAGCACCTTTGGATGTGGTAGAATGGGAGATTAGCATCATGGATGTGCAGCCAACAAATCTGCAGCAACTGCGTGATGCTATTATGTCAATATGGAACAAAATATATATATTTTTTTAAAATATATTTTATCAAAATATGTTTCCAGCACCTTGTTGAATATATGGCATGAAGAATTGAGGCAAAAGGAGGTCTAGACTGGTACCTATTGAAGCTGGGCTTTCATATCATTGTAAAGAAAATGAAAATATTGTCATATTGAAAAAGCAGGTTAACAGTAATCATTGGGGGAAAAAAATAAAATCAATCAAATATATATATTTATTTTTTAAAAATCTTTCTTTCATTCTTTCTTAAACCCCGGGCCACTTCTCATCACCTTGGCCACATCAGGCTCTTCAAACATAATGCAATCACTGCTGAAGGAAGATCAAATCAGAAATCTCTGAAGTGCCATCTTTTGTTCAGTTCCACAAACACTTCGCCACAAACCACTTATAATCATGCGTCATTACAGGCGAATTATGTTATTCGGATCGAAAACAGACAGCGGGGACCATGCAGACAAAGTTGCTGTTATTCAGTCAAACTCAAATGAAATTTTTTATCTACAAATACGCACAAGAAGCAGCAGACAGAGCTGATAGAAACTTTAACCATATGCATACCTATGCCTGGGGCCGTCATATCTTTAAATTAACATCCAGAACAACTTCAGATGTTTATATTATACATTCAGTTCCACATCAGCCATATCATTATCACCACTGCCAGGTGAAGTGAGTAACATTGACTGTCTGGGGGGTGGGATTATAATCAGAGGCGGACAAAGTACCTTACTTCAGTACTTAAGTGAAAGTACAGATACCACAATGTTACTGCAATACAAGTTAAAATCATACAGTTATGTTACACACACACACACACACACACACACACACACACACACACACACACACACACACACACACACATATATATATTTACTATATATGGCCATTATCTTACTCTGCTTATGTCTTAAACTCTTTAACTGAATGAAAGAGTTCGGACATAGTTCCTTACCTTTCTCTTTCTCTTTCTCTTTCTCTTTCTCTTTCTTAGCTTCTTAGCTTTTTGGTGTGTAGTCAGTGTTGTACTTTTTAATTCTCTCACTCATTTTTAGACTCTTTCTTCAGGAGAAATAAACTGAATGTCACTAACTAGGTGATTTATTAGCTGGAGTTTCGCAATAGCTCATGTGATTGACCGAATATGCGCAGTGACACATGTTACAAGTCTCAGATTGGCTGTAGTATATGTTAATCAACTGCCAAACGCCACATTGGGGATGAATGATAGACTAACACCCTTTTTAATGATATGCGATCTATCCCACACTTCCTGTACTGTAGTGTATTCGTCTCACGTGTGCTGTACAGTTTATTTTGAAAGGCAGGGCTTCACCATCAGCTTGTTCTCTGAAGTTACTCTGAAAGTAATGAGTAATGACAGCCTTGACAGAAATTTAGTGAAGTAAAAAGTACTGTTTTGTTTTTCAAATTTAGTGAAGTGAAAGTAAAGTGAAAAAAATGACTACTCAAATAAAGTACAGATACTCAAAAATGGTACTTGAGTACATTTACTTAAGTAAATGTATTTTGCTACAGTCCACCTCTGTATATATTAAGCAGCAAATGAATAGTCAGTTCTTGAAGCTGATACTGGACCATTGTTACCATTAGTGAGGTAAGGTTCTGATGCTGGAACATTGCTGTGAATGTCTGATTGCAGGAGAACATTAGTTTATGTCAGGTTCTGATGGTGGATGAGTCAGGCTGGGAGCTCAATCACCAATATCTCCAAATAATGCTCCACAGCTCAGTGTTGGGGCTTTCTGCTCCTCTCACTAAGGCTCGGTGACCTTAATCTGGTGTGTGACTGCTGTAGAGCCCATTCTATTGGCCTGTTCATTTCTATGGAGACCGTCCAAGCAAGTGTGTGAGCAAGGCTGAACATACTCATTAGAAGGTCTGTGATATGTTTGGGCATTCTATTATTCTGCCAAAGCTGCTGGGGTCCGGTCATGGTTACAAAGCTGAAGAAGTGGATGGATGGCTGTAGTGCAGTCATACTGACCTTGTAGTAGATCAGAAAGCTTAAGCAGCAGAACTTCTGCACAGCAGTGAGTCGCAGAGGTCGCTTGGGTCAGGTTTTTGCAAACAGAGGGTACCGGTGCAGCGCTGAGCTCAACCTGTGCTGAATAACGTCAGAGCTTGTATAACCAGAACTAGCTGTTTCCATGGCCTAGAATGGCAGGATGACTAAGCAGCTGCCGCTCTGCCTCGCTGCTCTCCTGTTGTGCTGGCCTGCATGTTGAGACCAGGTGAGGGAAACAAAGTGTGTATTTGTAAGGCTCCATTTTTAGAATGCCAGGCTGTTGTTTAGCTTTCATTCCCTTTTCTGGAACTAGCAAAGTAGTAAAAAAAAAGGGGGGGGAGGAGGTGAAAAAAATACTAAAAAAAGCTAAAAAAAAAAATCCTTGGTCTCCTCACCTACTGCTGCGCCACACAAAAGAGAAAAGGGTCGGCCTCGCCGCGGGTTTCACGCTCGAGATCCGTTAATGTACCTGAGTGCATAGTTCCTCCATCAAAGTGCCGCTGTGTGTGTGTGAAAGATGCAGGTACAAAATGATCCTGGGACACCATGCTGAGTAGATAGAACCAGAAACGACAAGAAATTTTGGAAAAAAAAATACCATAGAGAGGGAAAGGCGCAATTTGAGAATGTGAGCAAAAAATTTGGCAGCTCCTCGATAAATAACACAATTTGGTCATTTTTTAATTGAAAAGATGTAAATACAGTGGACTATATTTTTAGCAAACATTAATGCATAGTTAATTTTATGTCATAGATTGAACAAAGATAAAAAAAATTAAAACATGATTGTGGCAATGCAAAAGTTTGTGAACCCTACATAATCAGTAACACCTCCTCTGGCAGATTCCACAGCTTCAAACGCTTTTTAGAGCTAAAAGTCTTTCAGTTCTTGTACTTGGGATTTTCTTCCTGCAAGAGAAGATCTATCCACAAATTTTCAATGATGTTTAAAGCAGGAGACTGTGATGGCCATTCCAAACCTTCAGCTTGCGTCTCTTGAGATTGTTCATGGATGATTTCGAGGTTTGTTTAGGATCATTGTCCTGTTGTAGAAGCTATCTTCTTTTTAGCTTTAGCCTTTTTACAGATGTTGTGATGTTTGCTTCCAGAATTTGCTGGTATTTAGTAAAATCCATTCTTCTTTCCAATATTGCAACGTTTCCTGTGCCACTGGTTGCAACACAACTCCAAAGCATGATACATCCACCTCTATGCTTAATGGTTGGTAAAGTGTTCTTTTCATGAAATGCTGCTCCTTTTTTCTAAAAACATGCCTTTGCTGATTGTGGCCAAATAATCTGTTTTAACATCATCAGTCCACAGCACTTGTTTCCAAAACACATTAGGCCTCTTAGGATTTTCTGTTGAGAACATCTGAAGTTGGTTTTTATGATGGGGGTGCAGGTAAGGTTTTCTTCTGCTGATTCTTCCATGAAGGTCTTATGGAACAGTGCACCACCACTCCTGATAAATCTTCCTGCAGGTTTTCTGCAGTTAAATTGGGATTTTGATTTGTATTTCTGACCAGCATACGAGCAGTTCTATCAGAGTTTTCTTGTCTTGTAGATCTCATCTCTCACCTCCACAGTTCCCATGAACTGCCATCAGTAACATTTCTCACTGTGGAAACTGCACACTGACAATGCTTTGCTATCTTCTTGTAGGTTCTCCTGCATTATGGGCATCAATAACTTTCATTTTCAGAGTCTTACACAGCTGCTTAGAGGAACCCATGGTTGTTGAGTGCCCACAAG
>JBBIGC010000033.1:16147917-16179231 GCA_037576955.1 Lepidarchus adonis
TTTCCCGCCTCTGATCTAACGGTCCTCATGCAGTTTATAGCGGAGGGACCTCCGCTTCCTCTGGACTGTAGGAGACCGGGTTACAGACAAATGTATAAGCATTCATATTAATCCCCACAGAAACACACACACACCACCCCTAAAAAGTTACACCCTCCAACACCACCACCCCATCCAAAAGCATCATTACTCCAAAAAAGACCCCAACAACTACAACAACCCCGCACACTTACGGTAGAAGACATACTCTGTGTTGCTGCTCCACGCGCCCCTCTCCGTGTCCGCGTGCCTGTTGGCCACCGCCGAGCTGCACGCCACGAAACGGAAGCCGCTCTCGGCGAGAATGTCGAAGGCGCGCTCCGCGTGCCTGAAGCGCAGATGGCAGCGCGAGGTGTAGCGCTCGCGCGCCCTGTCCGCGTCGCGGCTTTCACTCAACGCGTCTCCGAACACCTGGCGCGCGAGTCCGACCCTCCCGCACACTGAGATGCGCGGCGGCGGCGCGTCTACTGCGCGCGCGCCTTTGCACGCAACCGTCAGGAAGCCACAAGCTCCGTCGCGCGCCGTCCTCTCGCTGGCCGGGGAGGCGTCGTCCGGAACACCGCCGCCGCCTCCGCCGTCCCCCGCTTCGTCCTCGGCCGCGGCGAGAACCGCTGCCAGCTCGTGCAGGCGGAAGTACTCGGCCTCGCGGCGGAGTCTCGCGCGCTCAGGGAAGCGCTCGGGCAGCACCACGCGCCGGTCGCGCAGGAAGTCCAGCACGTAGCGGAATAAGAAGCCATCGCGGTCGATGAAGCAGCGGCCGCGCGCGTCTCGCGCCAACTCGCCCGTCGCGTGGGAGAACATCTGGCCCAGCAGAGAGTCCGGGAAGGCCGCGAGGGTCGCGCGCCGCGTGTAGTACACCTGGCCGCCAACGTTGAGCTCGACGACGTCCGTTGCGCCGTGAGCGGAGCCGCCGCCGTCCTTCGGCGTCTGGTAGAGGCGGCAGGTCTCAGTCAGAGCCATGCTGCAAAAGTTTGGCGGAGTTTAAAGCACGTGGGGGAGGATCTCCATCACTGAACTATAACACTGACCATCTCCACCCCTGACCTTCTTCACCTTTAAGGCTTCAAGGTGTTCAGCATGAAGACAGCTGGTGTTCACCACCTGTAGACTCACCACTGATCTCCGGCTCTGACTGACCTCTGTTGACCGCCCATCACCTTTGAGTCTGACCTTCTGACCTGTCTGAATTAAGACTGATCTTCATTTAGCACCGACCTTTGTCATCTTCCCCACTGAGCATCACATTCAGCTTTGCTTCGCATTCAGCACTGATCTCCATCGTCTTCACACCTCACCTCCATCTTCCATCTTCATGATGCTCAGCACATTTATGACGCTCACCACTCATCACCTTCATCATCGTTGCCTCCGTTATCACCTCTCACTCCTGATCATTCTCTTTCCCGCCGACACTTTGCATCTACCTCATCTCCTGAGCCCACCATTCACACGACAGGGTCCTGTTCAGTCCATCACATTCATGCTGGTAAGTCCTCCTGTAACTCCAGCAGACTTAAAACAAGGAGGAACAGGGAGGAACAGGGATTCAGGAGAACAACACTCACCTCAGAGAGGAAATTCAACTCAGTGAAGGAAAATGGCTAGAAAGATTCAAGGCTGTTGACATGAAACAGTTCTCCAAAGGATGCTCCCACTGAAGATGCACCTCTCAGCTTCTCTCCAGACACTTTATTCCAGTCTATAGGGAGTTAGAAATGCGGTGTCATGTCCAGGAAAGTCTTGTGAGAAGCTCACCTCAGTCGCCTCTGATCAGCGAGGCTCCTGACGCATGTGTGGACTGAGGATGGAGTGGGGAGTCTTAAAGCGCGCATCGTGCACCAAGAGGGGCGGTATGATGTTGCTCTAGCAGTGTGTGTGTGTGTATGTGTGTGTGTGAGTGGAGGAGGGGGTGCATGCTTAGGCAGTTGCGCCTTACATCATCTTAAAGGAGAATGACAGTGTTGGGAAGCAGCGTTAGATTACCATGCTCCCTGTTGGGGATGTACTCAAGTGCAATCACTGGTCTTTATGTAATTTGCTAAGTAGTCTTTATTAATTGCCAACAGCATAAGTGCACACTCTCAGAAATCATAATTAATATTTTGGAGCTGATGCCATTGAAGAACCAGACCCAGATTTTGATTCCCTGAAGAACATTTTCGGATGGTTCTGTTTCAAATGCTTTTTAATAGTTTGAAGAACCTTGGTAACAGTTCTCTGCTGATGCATGATGTATTTTTTCCATATCCAAAACAAAATAAATAAATAACCTTTACTTTTTAAGAGGGTACATTTAATTTCTCAGTTAGAAATAAGCTTCTTCAAGGGTTCTTCAGTTAAGGCAATGGTTCTCTGCAGAACTATGAAAACTCAATTGAAAGTGAATGTTCTTTGTCTGATTCAATGTTGCAAATGGTTCTGAGAACCTTAGGCCAATTCACAGCCAAATGAAGCAACGTTCATCCAGAATGTTGGCTCAAAGACAACAAAAGTGCAGACAGGTAATCAAGGGAAGCTCTAGGCTTTAAAGTGCAAGAATGAACAATACAACAGGGCGGGAAAGCATACAACGCACGAAAGCAGGAACAGTACCAATGGTGAATATGTTCTGATTACCTGTGCGAAAAGTATTGCACAAATTTTCAATGATGTTTAAATCAGTGACTGTGATGGCCATTCCAAAACCTGCAGCTTGCGTCTCTTGAGGTCGTTCATGGTGGATTTTGTGGCAACACAACCCCAAAGCCTCATAGAGCCACCCCCATGCTTAATGGTTGGCAAGGTGTTCTTTTCATGAAATGCTGCAACATGCCTTTGCTGATTGTGGCCAAAGATTTCTATTTTAACTTCATCAGTTCACAGCACTTGTGTCCAAAATGCATCAGGTTTCTGTAGATGTTCTGTTGCATACTTCTGACGTTGGATTTTATGATGGGGATGCAGGTAAGCTTTTCTTCTGCTGACTCTACCATGAAGGGCAGTGGAACTGTGCACCACCACTCCTGAGTCTGATAAATATTCCTGCAGGATTTTATGCAGTCAAATTGGGATTTTTATTTGTCTTTCTGACCAGCATACAAGCTGTTTTCTCAGGTCTTCTTGGTCTTCCAGATCTCATCTTCAACTCCACAGTTCCCCTGAACTGCCATCTCTTAATTACATTGCTCACTGTGGAAACTGCAAACTGACAACACTTTGCTATCTTGCTGTGTCCTTCTTCTGCATTGTGGGCATCAAAAACTTTCCTTTTCAGAGTCTTACACACTTACACAGCTGCTTAGCAGACCCCATGGTTGTTGAGTGTCCACAAGTGTGTGCACAAGGTTTGAAGAGTCAGAGTATTTGTAAAGCTTTGAAATTGGCAACAGCTGACATTTACTAATGACATCTGTTGCCATGCTTCAGATCTAATGAGCTGATTAAGGTCTGAAATCTTGTAAAAAGAATCTGAGACTTTGAATCCCTTAGAGATTTCTTTTTTGCACAGCGCCATAATAAAATATTTATTTTTTTGGTGTTTGTTTATTTATTATTTTGGCTTAATTTATGGCTTAAAAAGTAACTATGCAACAATGTTTGCTGAAAATATTATGTATTTTTTTTCCATGTCTTAGAGAGACTGAGAGAATCTTTTCAATTACAAAATCATCCAAATCACTTATTTTTCAAGACTTTATGTTTTTGAAAGAAGATATAGTCTTAAAACACATTAAATAAAACACTTTACATGAGACACTGTGTTTCTGTTGTTGTGAATCATATTAAAGCAGCTTTGTTTTCTACAGGTGGTGGGGGTAACAGTGGGAAATTACGATTTTTGAGACCTCATCTGGGCAGGCAAACCATGTCTTTGGACAAGACTCCTAATGTTGACTTCACCTGCATCTGTAACATTGTATGAAGCTCTGGATTTGGCAAATGCTTCAATGTAAATCTACTTTACAACTTCATATGTTCCAACAAACCATTAGGAAACCATAAGTGAAGAGGAAATGTTAGAAGTGTACCGACCGGTGAGCAGAGCTGAAGGTGGTTTCGTAAGAAAACTGAAGGTAGATATAATGAAATGAAAATCCTGAATGGCCTGTATTTAAACATTGGTGATCAAAGCACAACATAGATATTTATTAATGAAGTAGGAACAATTATCAAATATGTCATTACTGTTTATTATTTATTATTTAATGACATTTTAATGTGAAATATTAAAAAGATTTTTAAAATCATGTCCTAAAATATCTTTTGGTACCTAACTTTAACATTATTGTTATCGGGGGCAAAAAATGTGAATATGACAAGATATTCCAAACCACTAGTCTGTCTTCACACGTTTTTACATGTCTCTGTTTGAGCTAGTGTCCGTTACTTCTACCAGTGCCATGTGAAATTACACAGGTTTTGTAACAGCCTGTGCTAAAGCCAGACTTACCTTCCCAAGTTTAGATGGTGGTGATTTCGGCTTTAAGCTCAGCTGTCACCACCGCTTTACTGCCCTACAGAGTTCAACTCCTAATCCACCTGATGTTTGCAGTCCCTGATTGCAATCGAAAGCTTTAAATTTGTGGTGGAGGTGAGACCCACACTTTTTCAAAAGAATAGCTCACTCAAAAATCCAGTCTACATACGTTTCCCCTAAACTCAGACAGTCGCTCTGGATCCAAAATGTGCTTCTTTAGTTGAGAACTGAAGCTGAGAGTGTAAATGCTAAAAACACTAGAAGTCAATAGTCACCTGAATTCTTAGACATACATCACCAAAGAATTGATCTCCACCCACTCAAACCATATCCAACTGTTTATTAAGGTGGCGCAGACTTGTCAGTCCAGTTTAGAACATAGTATAATTTAGTTTGACCTATAAAAATGAAGCAAACCTTTGGGTTTCTGCCTCAGGAGGAGGAGGGCTGGTCCAGAATCATGCCTGAGACTGATGTTTGTAACAGCTGCTCAAAGTGGTGGTTTTATTTCTTTTTGTAGCTCAGACTGTCGCTTAAACCACATCCGCAAGACTGCACCACCTTAATGAAGAGCTGAGTGTGGTTTGAGAGGAGATTTGCGGATGTAGTTTACAGAAATAGTTTGGGTGACTATTAGCTTCTAGCTTTATTAGCCTTATAGCTAACTGGTGACAAACCGTTTAATATAATATCTCTTTGTATGTAATTGTTGAACTGTTATTACTGATGGTCTGATCATGTCCTGTGTTGCCATTGTCCCTAGAATAACAGCAGCTCTTCCTTACATATGCACAGGCATCAGGCTCACTGAGTGTACCCTTTGACCTCAATTTCCAGCTTTGTTTACTGGGGTCTTTCCCTTGGATCTAAAAGCAGATGTCACTTTAATCACTGAGACACTGAAACACTGTCCAGCTGAGCCTCTTTTAAAGTCACTTACATCTTTTCCTTTCCCCATCTAGATTCACAACAGAGCATGGTGTGTATGCATGTTAATGTATTAAGCGGAAGTAAAAAGCGGAGCAGTGAGCAGATACTGCATCACCAACACCCGGGGAGCAGTGTGATGGAACGATACCTTGCTCAAGGGAACCTTAGTGGAACCTGGCCCAGTACTTGAACCTATGACCCTCCAATCCCAATGAAAGTTCCTTGTTCAAACCACATGTTTTGTGGACTTGCAAGTGAAAATAGTACACTTCTGTCTCTCTCTCTCTCTCTCTCTCTCTCTCTCTCTCTCTCTCTCTCTCTCTCTCTCTCTCTCTCTCTATCTCTGTGTTGAGTGGTCCTCCCTCTCCCCCATAACAGCGCGTCCATTATTCACTATCATTCGTGTGAGTATTTGCCTGGTGTTTGCCAGACTGGCTCTCCACCGCCGGGCATGAGAACGTCTGTAGTCCATCCCGAAGCGGAGTGGATGTTTCTGAGCGCGATGCAGTCGGATTGTACCTGAAAGAGCAATCAGTTGGCATGACATCTCTTATCAGCCATTACTGCCGCTCTATCAGCGGTGCTTCTGATTCCAGCAGCTCTGTGATGTACGACACAAAGACGGCAGCTTTGGAGATGAAACCGCACCTTCACGGCTAATGAGATTTACAACAAAAAAAACGGGGGAAAGTGTTTGTGCGGTGCTCGTATCAAGCAATTCCCCAACGACGAGTTTGGAAAGTGACACCTGCGGATGAGATCCATGATGTATAGCTTTTGTAACTAATTAGAGAGTGCTTTAAAAGAATCAAAGACAGATGCCTGACATTTAATTTGCTTCCATAAAAGCGTTCTCCCCTTCTCCTGAAGCAGAATCATTACCTTTCAGCAGAGTGCCATTACAGATAAATAACAGTTTGTCGTGAAATAATTACACCTTGCCCCAAAAGGGCCTTCATGCTACAGAGTATTAGCACAGGCAGCTATCACACTCGGCTAGCGATTAGCGTCAAAACAGACCCTTTGACAGCCAAGTCGAACGCGAGTATGCGAGGTCGGCACAGCTCGGGGACGGTTTATATAATAAACAAAAGAAATGAAGCAGATACCATCAACAAACGTTCACACAGAAATAAAAATAGATTGAATAGTAAATGAATATGATACGAATGTAAACACGAGCTGCTCTCCGCGGTCATGCTCCGCTCAGGCCTGGAATTAGCGCCGGCTGCTGCAGACCTTCGAGAGCGACAGCGAAAGACAAACATCCAACTCAATTAGACATTCACGGCCTCCGTTTCCATGGAGGTCACGGGGATGTGGAATTATGACAGATTAATTGGCGTGTTATGGATGCCAAAGGGATCACGGGCGCTCGCCGGAAAAAGGCTGCGGCACGTCCGTGTGTGATGACGGCCGCAGTAATGGGAAATGAACGTGCAGTCACTTTCAGCCTGAACAACGTGTAGCCTGTGTCTGATGTGTGCGGCAGGTACCGCTGGGCAACCTGTCAGCCATAACATTAAGACCACCTGCCTAATAGTGAGCAGGTCGCCTCATGATTGGCCATAACATTAAGACCACGTACCTAACAGTGAGCAGGTCCCTTGTGATGAACTATAACATTAAGACTACCTGTCTAATAATGAGTAGGTCATCTCATGATCATCATTCTGTACAACAGCTCATACCACACTCCCCACATGCATCAGTGTTGGTAGGTACTCACCATTACAGGCCTGGAACACTCCACAAGACCTGCTGTTCTGAAAACCCATATATGGCTGTTCACTTGGTGCTCAGTATGTCCCCCAGTATATTACTCAATGTTACTCACTTCACCTGGCAGTGGTTCTAATGTTATGGATGATCTGTGTGTCTAGAGCTTTTACCAGCAGAAACACACTCAATGCCCGGATGAAGAGTTTGAAGCTGTGACGATGGTTGCTGCAAGCTTTTGCTGTGTACTCTACTATTGCAAATTGCAAACTATTATTTTATTAATGCTGCTCTGCACTGACATGTCTCCTGAGCTGGATCTCACTGTGCTAGAGCTCATGAGAGAAGACAAGTATGAGCCGGTCACATGTTCCGAGTGTAATTCAGGTTTTACACACATTCCTGCTGCCTCCTCTCATTAGACCTCATGCTAAACCACAGGATGTGACAGGCTGATACTGGGAAAGGAGATAGATAGTGATAGAGTCTGGCTGATCACAGCCGCGTCACATCATCTGAATCCTTTGTTGTCTGTTTAACCCTTTCAGTCCTACATAAAGACCTTTCTGCCTTTGTGTGCTTTTGTGATCACATTGACAAGTATTTTTACACAACTGTACACTAGAGTATGATAAATTA
The DNA here is from genome assembly GCA_037576955.1 of Lepidarchus adonis. Taxonomy (NCBI): domain Eukaryota; kingdom Metazoa; phylum Chordata; class Actinopteri; order Characiformes; family Lepidarchidae; genus Lepidarchus; species Lepidarchus adonis. Next base: position 16,155,701 of record JBBIGC010000033.1, read on the forward strand.
GTCCATAAACATCTCAATAAATGCTCCTGTACACTAGAGTAGGAGATATTAGTCCATAAACATCTCAATACGTGCTCCTGTACACTAGAGTAGGAGATATTAGTCCATAAACATCTCAATACGTGCTCCTGTACACTAGAGTAGGAGATATTAGTCCATAAACATCTCAATAAGTGCTCCTGTACACTAGAGTAGGAGATATTAGTACATAAACAGCTCAATAAGTGCTCCTGTACACTAGAGTGGGATAAATTAGTCCATAAACATCTCAATAAATGCTCCTGTACACTAGAGTAGGATACATTTGTCGATAAACATCTCAATAAGTACTCCTGTAGAATAGAGTAGGAGATATTAGTCCTTAAACATCTCAATAAATGCTCCTGTACACTAGAGTAGGAGATATTAGTCCATCAACACCTCAATAAATGCTCCTGTAGACTAGAGTAGGAGATATTAGTCCATAAACATCTCATTAAATGTTCCTGTACACTAGAATAGGTGGTATCAATCCATAAAGATTCAAGATGTTTATTTGTCACATGCCTAGTTATACACGTACAACAAGCAGTAAAATGCATCCTGATCTACTCCAGACTGTGCAAAGAATAAACAAAAAATTAAACAAAAGATTAATTAGGCTAAAAATCTTAACACTAAACCAAAAAACTAAACTAAGTTAACACACACACAGGTTGGAAGGTAGAGAACTAGGAGATTAAAGATTGAGCAGCTATAACGCAAGCAGTTAGAAAAAGTGATCCAAAGAGAACCATAGGTGCAAACATAAAAAGAGTGGATAATAGTGTTTCACAGAACAGCAGCACAGATAGGAGCTATAAGCACAGTGAAGTGCAAATGTACAATGTCCAGTGTTGATCTGTAGGTGGTAAAGTGGACAGATGTGAGAAGCGTGCAGCGTCCAGTGTTAATGTCTGTAGCTACTGTCTTCTGCTGAAGTCCACCATCAGCTCCTTGGTTATATTGGCATTCAGCTGGAAGCGGTTGTCTTGACACCACGATGCCAGGTTCTCTACCTCTGCCATGTATGCCCCCTCATTGCTGTTTGAGATAAGGCCCAGCACCACTGTGTCGTCCGCAAACTTAACGATGGTGTTGGTGCTAAGGGTGGCTACACAGTCATGGAAATAGAGACAGAACAACAGGGGACTGAACACCCACCCATGTGGGGCTCCTGTGTTGGTGGTGATGTCATCAGCCTGGCTGAGTGCGATGTGCGCTTGGCGCTGCAGAAAGTCAACATCAGAAAGACTTTCTGGATGCCTGCGAACTCATTGATGTTGTCTGTGCATGTCCAGAACATTTCCCAGTCGACGTCATCGAGTGCGTCCTGTAGTGTAGACTCTGAATTGGGCAGACCAGCGCTGCACCACCCTCATGGTCTGGACTTCGCGACGAGCTTGTTGTTGGTATTCCGGTATGAGGAAAATGGTGCTATGGTCAGATTTCCCAACTAGATGGGGATGTGACACAGTCTTGTAGCCATGCTTGAACGGAGTGTTGCAGTGGTTTAAGATATCTTATCGCCCCTAGTCAGACACGTAACGTGCTGGTACAGGTACGGCATCACTTGTCTTTTTTTGTCACTGTTTGCTTTGTTAAAGTCCCCTGCCACGATGAATGCTGCGCCCAACCAAGTCTTCGAAAAAGCACAGCAAATTGCAGTTCCTCACGTTGCACTGGAAGGTGACGCTAGCATTCAGGTCGGCCATCTTGTTGTCCAGTCAGACTGTACATTAGCCAGCAGGACACTCGGCAGTGGAGTGCGGCGAGCATGCTCCCTCATTCTGATACGTTCATGTCCATTGTTCTGGTCTGAAATGTGCTGAATCTCCAGCGACCACAACGGATCAGGCTTGATTTCCAATCCACAGTAGTGTTTTACTCTCGTAGGTAACCAACCATGTTATTACATGTACATTAATTACACAAAAACTAAGTAAAAAACTAAAAAAGTGCACAGTCTGCTCGGAGCGGTCAGGTAGGCTTCTTGACGTAGCCGCGCCATCTGGGAACACCCCAACAAACACTCCAGTGTGCCGGAATAGGAGATATTAGTCCATAAACAGCTCATTAAGCACTCATATAAGCTAGAAAATTAAATATTAGTCCCTAATCGTCTCAATAAATGCTCCTGTACACTAGAAAATTGAATATTAGTACATAAACACCTCACCAAACACTCATATACACTAGAAAGTGAGGTATTAGTCCATAAACACATTAATAAACACCCCTGTGTACCAGATGTAGGTTCTGGCCTTGGTCTGCCTACGATCATTGGTTTAAAATTAAAATCAGTCTCATAAATTTATCAGTCTCATTAAATTTATCTCAGATCAGAAATACTGTGATCTTTAATTTCTAACTAAAAAGACAGTATCACCTGATCTGAGTTCTGAAGGTTGTTAAGAGAAATGTAAGTCTTTGATATATTTCCGGACAATCACTAGCATCACAATGAATGGCACTTGTTGAAATAAAATAATTTATTTACACAAATGAATATATATACACATTGGCTTAGAAGTGTTTGTGTGTTAGGTGTGTGTGTGTATGTTGTGCTGTGAGGAATGCAACCCCCCCCCCTTTCATGGGTCATTTATGACCCCACTGTTAAGGCAGGAGGTGTGCGTGTGCGGAAGGAGAGTGTTCACACCTTTTACACAGAGGTATTTCTTTTGTTTCTAATTTTGTTAAGAAATGGTTTTGTGAAAACAACCAGTCTTTAAATAACTAACGTTGCCTTAAAAATTAGGTTCAGGTAGTGTTTGCTAAAAAGGTTAGTAAAAGAGGACAGTTTCATGCAAAGACAAGATCTAGATGTGCAAAAACTTATTTCTTCACAGGTTCATAAACTTGATCACTTTCTAAGTTTCAACAAAACAAAACAGTTTACCCCCACAAAATTATGCTGATGTTGCTAAGCTAAGCTAATGCCCAGGAAAAGTTCAGTCTCACGTGTTTGGACAAAGGAGTTGTCTTCCAGTCAGAGCTTGGAGATTCAGGCGTGTGGCCATTCAGTGTCTGGGAATGTCGCCATGTCGTCTTGAATTCCTTGCAGACGAGAAGAGAAGGGTTCGGAGCAGGTTCTGCAACCTGCTTTTCAATGGGCGAGCTTGGTTGGTTAGTTGCCGATGTGATCCTGGTCTTGTTGAAGAAAGAAAGTTGGATGTTGGAGCAGGATGGTGGATCAGGTTGTCTCTCTCTTGGGCAACAGGTTTGAGTGGTGAGAGGTCCTTCCTGGAGATCCAGCATGGTCCCGAGAGAGAGAGAGGTGTGAGTGTTTCAGCCCCTTTTAAGTCCCCAAAGTTGACCGAACCTCTTCAGGTGGAAAGCCCACCCCTCTGGGTGGAGGGAGAGCTGCCATTTTGACTATAGCACCACCTACAGGCCACCCATGGTACCTACACAGAATAAGAGATGTTAGTCTATAAACACCCCAGTAAACATTCATATACACTAGTAAATGAGATAGTAGTACATAAAGACCTCAGTAAACAATTTTGTATGCAAGAAAAAGAGCATATTAGAAAATAAACATCTAAGCAAACACTCAAATACACTAGGAAATAAGATATTAGTACACAAACACATCACCAAACACTCAAATTCACTAGAAAGTGAGATATTAGTCCATAAACACCTTAGTAAACACTCCTGTATGCCAGAATAGGAGAATATTAGAAAATAAACACCTCAATAAACACTCTTATACACTAGAATGGGCAAAGATAAAAGCAAAACATTTTGTTTAAAAGGCACAAGGCTGACATTTGGAGAGTGTTGCATGATAAAAATAAAGCACTTGTACATTCTTCACTATGACCTTTAACTAAATTCCTATTTCTGCATCTATTACTGTTGCTGGGCCTAATGAGCATCATGTAGCATCTTCTTTAGGTCTGTTTTCCAGGTTTTTGGGAGGTCCAATGGGTTAATTAGGCCCTATGTTTTCTCTCTTTGCATTTTACTATGGCTTTATAATTTTTGCTTTGTTTGATCAAGTCGCTGAGGGATCCGCACACAAGGCCCGAGCGGTGGTGCCAAGAGGAAACTTTATTCTGGGTGAATGTGGCCGTGCACTGGGCTCTGTAGATAACTATGAGCGGGAGTATGGGCCGTTTGGTGATAATGTGTGTTTATTTAATGCCTCTCACCCTGTGTGTGATGGCAGCAAGGCAGCTGAGCACTTATCCCTCAGTTTATGCTAATCTCTCTGAGGCCATTATGTTTATTCCTCATTAAAATTTTATCAGCCACGGCAAATTGTAGAGATTAGGGTGGGGTGCGGGAATCGCCTGTCTGTTCACACGGTTACGCTTTTCTGTGCAGAGTGGAAATCCACACTGATCAGATTCCGGCTGACAGGAGTTTCCAGAAATGGGATAAAGTTGATGTCAAGTGTAAAATCCAAGCATCCCAATGAGCTGAATATGTCAGCTCAGAAATCCAACCTCATTGATTACTCTGCATATATTCATTCATTACAGTTAAGGGCTGGAAAAAGTTCTTTATAGTGACACTGTTAAAGAACTTCCAGAATACGTCTCATATTAGCGGGTAAACAGTGCTTGGAGACTCCACCCTCACATGAAATTTAAACATCATTCCAGGCTCTTTTTATTTGTTCTACCTCCCTTTCTATGGTCGAACTGCTGAGACTCTCACATATTCAAGAAGCTTTTAAAGCTACTCCTCCCACCTCTGCATCTAAACCTATCAGACATTTCTGCCTGAAACTGCCTAGATAATAGTTCCAATCGTTTTCCATTCATGCTTCATGTTGGAGCCGCAGTCATCTGCATTTACTGATGGACAGAAATGTTTACTGTTGCTCAGAAAAATGCAGATTGTTCCTGTAGCTTGGAAGTTGCTTCAGAAAAAGCGGTATGCACAATTTAATAAAAACATCTCTGTGAAGAACTGAGAGTGGATAAAGTTTAAGGATCCGCCACATAATCTATACTGGTTACAATTCATCTCTATGGCCAAGCCAACAACAATCACCTTAAAAAAAGGTAAGAGTGTCATAGAAGCTGGAGATTAAACTGGACAGGTGTACCATGAACAAACCATGCTTTAACTGAGGGCATTTATGACCATTCTATATCGTATATGGGATATAATGTGGTAAATTAATAAAATAATTTGCCTATATGTCCATTTGCCTTGGAATATTTCATAATAAACATTGTAGAACTGTCCCAATTTTAACATCCCACATCTGTATAAAATTTCAGTTCAATAAAATGAAAAAGTAATACAATTGCAAAGTTTCTTCCAGCGTAAAATAGAAAACTGTCCCAAACTTGAGCCTTTATGTTTAAGAGTGCAGTTCTATTTCCATGCTAATGTTTATGCCCACAGGAGGTTGAGCCCAAACCTTATTTTTCTTAAATCTCTGTGTATTATCCTTTGACTGTAGCTCATATCTCTGTGTGTGTATATCTAAAGCTTCACCTGGGCGTAGTTTCTGACTGCAGAGGAACATTGTTAGGGACCATTCTGACACTGATGTGTGTAAAATCACCTCACAACTCCGCTGTCAGTGTCAGTGCTGTACACATGCAGTATCTGGTCCCAGTAGTGGCCACTTTGAGTTGATGGATGGGTCGGTTTGAGGTGGGGTTGGATAAGGCTACACTAGCAGTACAGTAGTATTTCATTGTAAAGCAATGTAATGGCCCAAAGAGTGCAGCTACATGGCCAGTGTTTCTAACAAAGTGGACACTCTATTTTGAGAAGGCTGCGTTGTGCAAGGGTCTCTCCAGGGTGGAAGGTCATAGAGCAGATCATGCTGGCTATGTCCGATATTTCCTCCAGCGCACAGTGTGGTGCCGGATAAATGCTCTCGTCATGGTGTGTGTGTATCGCTGTCATACAGAGTGTGAAATAACAGAAATCTCTGAATCGTTACATTACGTGATATGTTTCTCTGCATTTAACCCATCCACACATGGAGCAGTGGGCAACTATCAACAGCACCTGGTGAGCAGTGTAGTGGGTAATGGTTCCTTGCTCAAGGGTTCCTCAAGTTAAGACCTTCTCAAGTCAAGTCAAGTCAATTTTATTTGCAAAGTGCTTTTTATAACTGACATTGTCACACAGATTCCAGGTCTGAGCCCTTAAGCCAAAGAAGATGGAGGCGAGGAAAAACTACCTAAATTGTAGGAAGAAACCTTGGGAGGAACTTATCATCCTTTTGTCCAGAGTGGACAGTAATAACAGTCAAAAGAATAGAAATAAATACATAAATAAAAATAAATAAAAGTAATACTAATTTCATTTTAAAAGGCATGAGCAGTTCCTTGTATACAGCGAACATGTGGAACAGTGGTGAACCTTCCCAGGAGTGGCCGGGCGACCAAAATCTCAAAAGGACCCCAGGACCTAACCCTAGTGCCAAGACGAAAACCTGAGCAAAAGAACATTAAAGTTCACTTCAGTTTTTTCTAGAAAACATCTTGATGATACTCTGTGGATTAATGAGACAAAATTTGAACTTTTTGAAAGGTGTGTGTCTCATTACATCTGGGGTAGATGTAACACTGCATTTCAGAAAAAGAACATCATACCAACAGTAAAACATGGTGGTGGTAGTGTGATGGTCTGGGGCTGTTTTGCTGCTTCAGAACCTGAAAAACTTTCTGTGATAAATGGAACTATGAATTCCCATTTGTTTGTGACCTCAAGCTGAAACAAACCTTAGTTTTGCAGCAGAACAATGATTCAAAACACACCAGCAAGTCCACATCTGATTGGCTGAAGGAAAAATAATTAAGACTTTGGAGTGGCCTAGTCAAAGTATTGACCTGAATCCTATTGAGATGCTGTGTGACCTTAAAAAGGTGGTTCCTGCTCGAAAACTCTCCAATGTGACTAAAATACAACAATTCTGCAAAGATGAGTTTGGGCCAAAATTGTTCCACAATGGTGTAAAAGAATCATTGCAAGTTTTCACAAACAATTGCAGTTGTTGCAATGGTGGCCCTAGGGGGAAATCAATTTGTCACACAGAGCCATGTAGTTTTTTTTTCTCCCTTAATAATAAAATCCTTTCTCTTAAAAATGCATTTTGTGTTTACTTGTGTTGTCTTTGATTAATATTTAAATTTGTTTGATGATCTGAAACGTTTAAGTGTGACAAACATGGAAAATAGAATTCAGAAAGGGGGCAAACATTTTTTCACACATTCAGTGAGATGGAGCATGGTTCTGTCTGTAAGAACAAAATCCTATCCACCAGTAGATACATTTAAAATGCAGGCAATTCCAGAGTACAGAGCTTATATAACAATGAACTAACTTTTCGGCTCATGAACAATGAACAATACAAGTACAGTATTGTTATGTTGTTATGTAGTGATTATTAAGAAGTAGCAGTTTTAGCATGTGCTTCAGAAACTCAGCACTTCCTGACCCTGAGAGTGGGGGAACGTTTTTCTCTAGAGAATTCTTTTTTTTTTTTTAAGTATTTTAACACACATTATGTAATTTCTACTGGAGCTGAAGGAACTCTTTTACAGTTATTATTTTGGATGATAATTTGAACAATATGGATCTGTAAACAATGAACAACCCTCATCCAGAAGGTGCAATCTCTCTGTCTTTTTAGTTATAAAAATAATAATACAAATTCAAATTTATTTGGTGCATTGGCCCTCAGGAGTTTGATCTGCAGTGGTGCCTTGCAAGGCCAGGAGTCTAAGAGAACACAAATGGTTTGCTCTCTCTGGGTGGGTAGAGTGGCCCTCCCTCTCCCCCATCACACAGGCGTCTACTAGTTGGCATAGCATAATTGATGGCTGGCCCCAATATATTGTCCATAGCAGCAATTAGGAAGCACCTACTCACCTCCCCCCTCCCAGTGTTGGTGATATGGTGGGACTCCAAGCTGGTGGTTGGAACTGAATACGACTAAACTAAAACTAAATAATTAAAATGATTAGGGTATAAACACCTGACACATTTTCTGAGCAGGAACCATATTCGTTTCTCTCTGAACTCCCAGTAACCCCCAACGGTTTCTAGACATCGACTCAGACCTGTTCCCCACAGCCGAGTGTTACCCAGCAGTGATCTGAGCGGGAGATCAGGGGCTTTCCTGGGGCCTGCTCTGAGTAACGGCCATAAAAGACCTTCCCGCTGACCCGCAGAGAAATGATAAACATCTCGCCTCACTCCACAGGCCACACATCATGCTCTCCGGCTCTTCTATTCATCATGTTTTTGGGCGCTGTGTACAGCAGTGGCTCTCAGCTGGTCTCGCCTCAGGACCCACATTTGTCCTTTATCCGTTTATCATTAAACCACGACCCAAAAGCGGCTTACCTTGCACACGTGTTTGCTCATATTTCAGCAAATAAACCACAATGTTTCTGGATGACTCTGATATCCATGAAGTAATTGAACATGTTTCACATCATAGAGGCGAGCACAACCTAACTGCTTGGTATTTTTAAACATTTAAGAGACATCAGTGATACTTTTATACGAGCAACACACATCTCTGCTACTCACGAGAAGGTAGACTATATGAGATTACAGGTGTTCTTCAGCTTACGTTGAAGATATGTTCCACTGAGGTTGATGTAACGTGATTTTGCCATAATACGAAATAACAATGGCAAATTAACAATGCGTCTTCTTCATATAGTGCTATCCGCTCCTTCCGCCAAATAGTTCCCACACAAAATGCGATTTTATGTTGCAAACACTGTACATCAAAATGACGGAAGAAGACTTAATAAATTTAGGGGACGTAACCACAATTTTCCACATGTCAAACCATAACCTGAGGACTCCCTGTATATCAGTAGCACATTATCATAAAAATCAATAAAATTAATATTAAAGAATAGAAATGTTCAAAAATTCTTTCCATTATCGGGCCAGTTACACATTGCGTTAACTCCATTAAGCTGCGATTATCCGAGGAGCAAGCTATAACAGCTGTTATATACAGTACTTAAACCAGACATCTGCTTCAACATAAATAAACAAGAAATCACCATCAAAATGCATATGTATCACTAGCACATAATAGGAATTTAATTGAGCAGTGCAACGTTTAGAAGGAAGGAAAAAACTGCATTACAGCATAAGAGTATTATGCTTTAAGTAAAACATGGCGGTGGTAGTGTTATGGTCTTGGCCTGCTTTGTTGCATCTGAGTTACGCCTCTATTAGCTATTTAATGTTTATAATTGTGATAATTATTTTATTAAAGTCATTTTTCCACCTCATAGTAGCTCAGCTCTTCTGTACTCACTTTGGTACCTAGTCCCTTGTTTTGTCCTTGGGTAGAACAAAACACTGCAGATGGCTGGCTGTAGAGAATTGGCACTATACACAGAGGAAAAAGAGCCCCCTCCCTTCAGTGCTCTCCATCGCTGCTGTGTGTCGCGTTGAAGATGCTGCAGCATCATGAGCTGCATCGAGGGTCTAGTAACTGCAGTGGAAAACAAACAAGGCATCAGGTACGAATAAACGAGTCCGGCGGAGTTGAATCGAGTCAGTACCATGCAATGGAAAAGTGACTTATGACAGCACAGTGAAACAAACACTGTAGAATTTTTTTTTTGGTGAGGTCTCGTATATTTCAGTGGATTTATGATACGCAACAATCTGCCATCACCGAATGTAAACATTGGTGAGCTACGTTTTGGTGACATGACAATTTAATGATGCAATCTGTCACCAGGTTAAAGCAGATGCCTTTAAACATAAAACACATTGCTCTGTAAGTGCCCTGATCAGCCATAACATTAAGTCCACTGCCAGGAGACAGGAGCGACATCGACCCTAGTTATTTCATGACAGTGCCACCTGTCAGGCAGCAAGCGAACAGTCAGTTCTTGAAGTTGCTGTGCTGAAAGCAGTAGAGTACAGAGCTGAGGCCTTAGTGTGATGGAGCATCAGTTTTCCAGGTCTGCAGTAGTTGCGATCCTTGGACACTAAAGGCTCACTGATTCATGTGGGGGGGTGCTCTCCAGTCCCAAAGACTGTAAAATCGGCTTCGATGAGGGGATCTTCTAGCGATTAGGGAGGTGGTCTTAATGTTATGGCTCATGGCTCTGTAAGTTGCTCTGGTTTGCAGCAGAGTTTGGATTGCTAGCTCAGCTCTAATGTTGACCATTTAGCCTCTTCTGCTCCCCTAACATCTCATCTGCTGGCGAGCACGGCATGGTAACTCCCTGTGGATCTCCAGGGTAGAGAAGCAAACCCTCTGCAGGAAACCACTCTCGCTCCACACAAGCAACCACAATGGCAGGACCACTTAAGTGGCCACTGCAGGCCAAGTGCACACACACAATTGTCCATTGATAAAGCTTTCAAACTATGAATCCAATTAAAGCAAAAACAAAAGCAATATTTTCAAGAGGGAGCTGCAGCAGGGCCTGGAGTGGCTGCATAATTTATGTTTGCACCCCCCCAACGCCTTTCCACTTTGAACGGGGGCCTCATAAAACCAACATCCATTCAATAATGCACGACCTGTGGGTTTGTTAATAGGCTTTGTAGTCGCAGTAATGTATTTTCCTACATGGCTGATGTAGATTATGGGCCAGCTCTCCGGGTTGCCAGTTATCGATCTCCTCTAATCCCCCTGAGCTCAGTGGGTTCCATTATTCAGCCTAGTCCCTCCACCCGGTGCAACGCTCAGCTCCGGGCAAGGGTTAGGGGCTCGCCAAGAAAAGCACAGCTCTAATCCAATAAATTCTGTCTTTCTCCCCTCTTAAATCTGATTATTCTAATAATTAAGAGAAATCACTCATGCAGAAGTTCAATAAGGTTTTACATATTCAGTGGGCCTCTCAGCCCATCAGCCTTGCATAAGAGGAAAACAATGGATCTGCTCCGCACAATACAATCTGATTAAGTGCGTGCCAGTGGCGGGAAACTCCGGTGATGGAGCATACAGAAGACTGGGACCCATACCGAGCAAACAGCATTTACTTTTAAGTCAGAGACAAAAGAAGAGAACAAAGAGGGTCTGACAGTCAAGAGTGCTGTTTTTTTCTGGTCTGGACTCGATCCTGCAGTAGCACATCTGTGGAACAGTGGCTTTTTAAAGGGCGCTTTTATGGAAGGTCACGTTGCATATCTACATGGGGTTAAGTGATAAGAGGGAAGGACAATAAAATGTCTGGCAACATCTATAAAGTTGGCTTTTTGTCACACTCGCTTTTTTTCAAACTGTCTGAAGTTTTGAAAGACTACAATGACCTGCTGTAATTTGGCACCATGGCACTCAATGGAGCAAAGCTGAACTCAGAGAGAGAGAGAGAGAGAGAGAGAGAGAGAGAGAGAGAGAGAGAGAGAGAGAGAGAGAGAGAGAGAGAAAAAGAGAGAGAGAGAGATTGATTCTCAGTGAGCACATCTCTGGAGTCGAGATGATCTTTGTGCTACAATGGTTTTGGATCTCTTGCATGGCGAATCACCAACCTTCACCGGTATTTTTTAGGTCTGAATCACACTTCCTGATTTATTGAAAGGCATTTGCCAAGAGACTGTGTCACCAAGATATCGTTGTCATTAGGCCTTAAACTGATGACTGAAATCCGGTTCGCAATTTGTAGGTGTCCCCCTCAGGTGCTGGTTCTGTCCGGAACATCTATGAATCTGCTGCTTAAACCATGACGTCCTGTAACACTGTTTCCAGGTCTCTGTCACTACATGTCTGAATTTGTTTTTATTTAGGAAATTCAGTATTGATATACAATATACAATGACGTTGAAATAGTCAATCAGTGAACAATGAATTATGAATAATATATTTAATTATTAGATATAAATGTATATATAATAAAGTGACTTTAAACAGTATACAGTACCAATACAAATTAAGAGTATATAGTTTATCAGCACAATATAACAGTATAGAGTATCAGTGAAATTAATGTAAAAAAGTGTAAAAGTGCAATGTGAACCTATAACGATGTAAAAATGTGTAAGTGGTTAGTCCTTGATCAGTCTCTTGATGTGGGACGAGGGCCCCAAGGAACTGAGGAGCCTCTCTGCCTGGGGGAGAAGCTGATGGCAGTGGTGGTTTAGATGTTCTGAAACCTTCTGCAGCAGAGGAGTAAACAGTACGTGGGAAAAATGGAGGAATGTTCAGTAGTGAATCTCAGTAAACAGTACGTGGGAAAAATGGAGGAATGTTCAGTAGTGAATCTCAGCCTGTGTTACGAGTGGGAAATCTTTGAAGCTGAAGGTTAAATTTTTGGTTCCACCTTAAAAAAATCTGCAGTTACAGTTCTATGCCACCACCAGAGCCTCACAGCTGCATAATGTGAGGCTAAACTGAAGCTGGTGAACCTCAGCCTGGTTTAAAATGTGCATTAAGCAGAGAGGCTATCAACAGTGGGGGCGAGCATGAGCGTGTGATGAAGGACAAAGAGGAGGCTTCATGGACATGTTTTTGCTTTTGGGAAAGGAGGAGCATTTGGCCCCAGAAATAGTGTAAGTCATGTGGTTCAGACTTTACCATTGTTTCTCCACACATATCACAGGCTTAACTTCACTGATACATAGGCAGGTCAGAGAAGGAGCATTGGCAAATCACTTATATCAATAGTTTCATCAATGTTCTAATTAATAAAGTCCAATTGTTAGAGAGAAACACTGTTCAAAGTAAATGATGCTAGCTGGTGACTTCTGGCTTTCAGTCACACTGATGTTGTGATTGGTCATGAGTGATATGAACAAGATACCCAAGATGTCGCAGCGGCCACACCGGCTCCCTACCATGGTGCAATTTAATATGTTTGTTTGTGTTAAACTGTCCTGTTTAAAGGGGTTATGTCTGTTGGAACTATAACCAAACACCAATACAACCGCCTACAACTTCGGGACATCAAATTCTATCAAATGGAGACACACTGGAGAGACTGCAACGCTAGGGCATTGTCTGAGCTCCAGGCAAGCAGATTGCGGCATTGGCCGGACGCAGTGACTGCCAGGAAATGCATTGAAAGCGATGTGCGAGAAGGTGGAAGTGCAGCAAGCATGCCGGGATCCATGCTAGGCTAATGGCTAACCATAGCCGACCGGTGCTACCACCCCTTCTCCACTCCAATGTACATGCAATGGACAACAAACTGAACTGTTTAAGACTGCTTCTTACCTCACGGAAAGAGATAAGACACTGAAGAAATGCCACATCAATGATTCTGCTAACCACCAGCTAGATAGGCTAACCACAAGGGCGGCCTTTTTGTTTATCTGAAAAATAGCTGGTGAATTAATGCAATCGATTGTCACCGTACACTGTTCCACACTCGTGGAGATTTTAGCAGTCAGATACAGACCGTTTTATATCCCAAGAGAGTTTACTGTTGTTATCATCATAGCTGTTTACAGTACATCCATCCTAATGCTAAAGCTAGTGGTGCACTCAGTGAACTCTACAGGATAATCAGCGACCTGCAGATGGTTCACCCTGGCGGCTTCTTCATCGTCCATCATCCCTTAAATCAGTTCTACCTAACTGTCCACCAAAATATTGACTTTGCAACACGAGGGGACAACATGCTAGACCTTGTTTATACAAATATACAGCATGCATACAAAGCGGCACCCCTCCACCACCTGGAAAAATCTGATCACATTTGCATACTTCTCACCCCAGTCTACAGACCCAAAAACAGGCAGCTCAGAGCAGCCATCAGAGAGGAGAGAACGTGGCCACAATGGGCCATATCTGCCTTTCAGGACTGTTTTGACTGCACAGACTGGAAGATGTTTAGAGATGCAGCCACCTCTGACTTGGAGGAGTACACATCCTCAGTGATTAGCAAGTGAGTCAAGGATGTTACCATCTCCAAGACCATCACCACCCAGCCAAACCACAAAACCTGCTTCTCTGTGAAGCTACGCAACCTAGTGAAGATCAGGGACTCTGCCTTCAATTCCAAAGACAGAAAGGCTTACACTACAGCCAGAGCCAACCTGTTACGGGCTATCAAAAAGGCAAAGCAAACTTATGCAGAGAAGATCAGCAATCACTTCATGAGTTCAAAGGACACAAGGCCCATGTGACAGGGAATTCACAGGCTACAAGCCAGCACACCAGGCCTGTAGCAGTGAACCCTTCCTGCCAGATGAACTGAATTAATTCTATGCTTGCTTTGAGACAATGGCTAAGAAACCACAGAGGAAAGTGACCCCCTCCACCAATGACCAGGCTCTCTGTCTTTTTGCTACCGATATCAGAACAAGTCCTCGCAAAGTGAACGTGCGGAAAGCAGCAGAACCCGACAACATACCTGGTCGGGTGTTTAGGGAATGTGCTGATCAGCTGGCTAATGTCTTCACAAACATCTGCAATACATCGCTGAGCTCAGCTGTGGTACCCGCATCTCTCAAAACCACCAAAATCATCCCTGTGCCAAAAAAGTCTACCGTGTCCTGCCACAACGACTACTGGGCCATAGAGCTTGTTCCCATTCATCATGAAGTGCTTTGAGAGGCTGGTACTGAGGCACATAAAAACCCAACTTCCACAAGCTCTGGATCCATTACAGTTTGCTTTCCACCCAAACCACTCCACAGACAATGCCATTGCATCTGCCCTTCATTTCATCCATTCCCACCTGGATAAAAAAGGCACTTATGTCAGAATGCTGTTTATTTACTTTAGTTCAGCGTTCAACACTCTCATTCCACAGAAGCTGATTAGGGAGCTGGACCGGCTGGAAATAAACACCCCTCTCTGCAACTGTATCTTGGACTTCTTGACTGACAGGCCCCAGTCTGTCTCCAAAGGAGAAAACACTTCAAAGGTCCTCAGACTGAGCACTGGTTCTCCACAAGGGTGCATGCTTAGTCCATTACTGTTTACTCTGCTGATATGTGACTGTATTGCTCGGTACATCTCCAACCACATCATCAAGTTTGCAGATGATATAACGGGTGGGTCTCTTAAGTCTTATAGAGTCTGCTTATAGAGAGGAGGTAAAACAACTGGTGGAATGGAATAATATCGACAAGACTAAAGAGATGGTTGTTAACTTTAGGAGAAGGATGGCTGCTCACTCCCCACTGAATATCAATGGCTCCACTGTTGAGATTGTCAACAGTGTGAAGTTCTTGGGTGTGCACATGACAGACGGCCTCTCCTGGAACATCAACACCACCTCCATCACAAATAAAGCCTAGCAACGCCTCCACTTCCTCCGAAAGCCAACCTCCCCCCTCCCATTCTCACATCATTATTCAGAGGGACCATTGAGAGCAAGCTTTTTCCCACAAGCGGTCAGAGCCCTAAACTCACTGTCACCACTCAAAGGACTGCTGAACACACACACACACACACACACACATGCACGCACACACACAATGTTTTGCAGCTCCATTTGCTGCAGCTCATCCTGCACATGTCTGTCTTGTCTTTGTCTTGTGCAATAAAATGTCGGTCTAGTAGTTAGGACTTTGCCCCTGAGATCTGAAGGTCGCAGGTTCAAGTCCCAGCCCGGGCACCACTGAGGTAATCCTTGAGCAAAGTACTGTCCCCACTTCATTGCTCTCCGGGCGCTGTTGATAGCTGCCCGCTGCTCCAAATGTGCACGTGTGATACTGTAGGTAAAATGCAGAGGACATATTTCGTTCTGGTGCACTGTGTGCAGTGGTGTTTTCACAATGATCGGGAATCACTAATAACCCAAGGACCAAACTTGAAACAATATTTTGCACTCACCATTTGCACAATTCTCTTAAAATGTCTTATGTCCTTCTGTGTTAGTGTGCATATATAGATTTCTTTTCTTTGTATCTCCTTTTCATTTTAAAATATATGTATAGTTGTTTATTAGTATTTTGTTTCTGTTGTTATATTTGATCTTTCGTTACAAATGCACCAGGGTGGGGAACTGTGTAAAACGCCATTCCAATACACTGTGTACTGTGTATACTGCTGTATTGACAATAAAAAAGCTCTTGAATCTTGAGGGACCTACTCACTTTTAGGCAGGTGGTCTTAATGTTATGACTGATCATGAGGGACCTGCTCACTATTAGGCAGGGGATCTTATTGTTATGGCTGATCATGTGAGACCTACTCACTGTTAGGCAAGTGGTCTTAATGTTATGGCTGATCATGAGGGACCTACTTACTATTAGGCAGGTGGTCTTGATGTTATGGCTGATCATGAGGTGCCTGCTCACTATTAGGCAGGTGGTATTAATGTTATGGCTTGTCACGAGGGCCTGCTCGCTATTAGGCAGGTGGTCTTAATGTTACGGCTGGTCCTGAGAACCTGCTAACTATTAGGCAGGGGGTCTTAATTTTATGGCTGATTGTTGTAGGAATAAAATATTTTTTCATACATACATACAGAAAGAATACAATTGTAAATAAAAATCACATCGGTGTAATAAAAACTGATATAAGTTATATAAATGAAAGAAACATATTTTAACCTCAAACAGAACCTAAACCTAAATCTCCCATACCAGATAAATGTCAACCGTCCTCCACTGACTCCACATGACGTCTATCAGAGATGTGTGTGGAGAACAAGTTCTGCCTCTTTACTTTAAACCTGGAGTTGAGATGTTAACTTTGCTAAGACTAGAAGTCAATAGTCATCTCAATAATTTCTGCAAATACATCACAAATGTTCTCTAGATCTGCAGAATTCTGCTCGTTACAACATGTGGATGTGATTGTGTTGTTTTGTAAACAGAAGCTGAAACTACTAATGAGCTCAGGTTTACAGCTAACAGCACTAAATTGAAAACTACACCCGTAAGTCTGCTCCAACTTCCGGAAGAGCTGGGTATTTATAGCTCACAGTAAGGCCTTGTCCATGTTGGAGCAAATCCGACCGTTCACACTGGCTTTCAGGGCTGCTGTTTGTTTGAGTGTTCGAATGGTGTCAAAAAAACATTGCATGTCTCGTTTACTTAGCATCCGTTTCTGCTATAATGTTGTAATTAATAAAGTCCAATTATACAGATACAGAGAGGCACTATTCAAACTAAATGATGCTAACTAGTAACTTCTGGCTTCCAGTCAAAATGATCAGCCACAACATCAGAACCACTGCCAGGTGAAATGAGTAATGCTGAGGGGGGTGGGGTGCATTATGCAGCAAGCGACCAGTCAGTTTGTGAAGTTGATGTGCTGGAGCATCTCCAGAAGTACTCAGGTCTGCAGTAGTTAGTACCTAGCAACAGTGGTCGCAGGAAGGAGAATCAATGAACTGGTGATATGTTGGAGCAAATCTGACCATCCACACTGGCTTCTGTTTGTTCAGCTGAGTGTTTGGATGGCATCAAAAAAACTTGCATGTCATCTTGGCGTCAGTTTCTGCTGAAATCTTGATGCGCGCAAAGAAAATGGCTACATGTCATTAATCTACTGTTCTGGAGGATCAGATACGTCCCATGATTCTTCACATGCTGTGCAGTCTGAGGGTGAACCCAGTAGCAGCAGTGAGGTTTTCTCTGCCTACGTCAATGTATGAATCCTCATTACTGCCCCCACAGGTAGAAACCCAACATTACAGTCTGGGCTGCAGGTTGGCGCTAAACAGAGGCTAAATGAACGCGAATCAAACCCCATAATGATGTCAATCAAGAGCCACTAAAAAACACTTAGGTCGCTCAGAGTGCTTTCATTTATCCAAGATTTGTGGACAAGATCTCCTGATCTTGGACATCTCCAAGATGTCCTAAACCACACCTACGAGTCTTCATGATAAGAAGGTTATGAGAGGTTTTAGGCGACTATTGACTTTCATTGTTTTTTTTGCAATGTAGGTTAAAATCTAGATTCTAAAAATGATTTTAATCTACATATGGGTTCCATGGAAGATTGTGATGGAAAGAGGATTTTTAGAAGTTCTAGTGGTGTTAATAGTCCTAAACAGCTGCTGTTGTGAGGTTAATCTTCACAAACCGCTGGTTAGAAACACAGGCACCTTGATAAGACATAGAACACACACCTCAGTTTACACAACACTACCTTCTCAGAGAGAGGGTTCCATCCTTTTTCATCTGGATGTTAAATCCTACCTTCAGTAGCGACAGAAATACACAGATTGGTGGGTCTTGTCGTGACTGAAATGTAGGGAGCAGAGTCCCAACTCTATCTGCATTGGCCACTCTCTGGGCATGGTCAGGGCCAAAGTAGACTCTTGCCTAGTCCCTGGAGCGCTGCAGAGTTAGCCAACCTGATTAGCGCCAGAGCGCTAGCTGGAGAGAAAGACAATAGGAAGAGTTCTTCTAGCTGGTTTGCCTCAGGAGAGAGGGCCAAGGTGGTCTGTGGGATATTTCTCCTGAGGAAATGTGCCCGGGGCAGATAAGGTGGAGGGCCAGATCGAGCTCAGCAGAGCCTGAAGCACTGACACGTCTCCACCAACGAGCAGGGGCACGGAAAGAAAGAGAAAGGAACGAGTTAGAGGGAAGAATAGGGGCCACGATGCAGAACATGGCCTTCAGAACTTTCCTTCCGTCGGCGAAGATGAGCAGCAAGAACTCCCTACCGAGTCACCCAAACTCCTCAGTCTCTGGGGAAAAAAAACTTTTCCAGAAATATCTCAGAGCTCTGACTCTCTGCAACAAAAGGTAACTTCTAAAGGGGGTTTGGAGATTTAACAGTGAAAACCAATATTGTCCTTGATCGCTTACCCTTGCAGAGCATATAAATGATATCCAGGAGTAGATCAACACGAGGAAACATGAGTAGTCTTTAAACACTAACACCATTCCAGTTAGTGGAGATAATGAAGAAGGTGTAAAAGAGCAAAGACAGCAGAAATAGAAGATGACGTTAACAGAAAAGTGTATTCACATTTCAGTTCCCCCTTTCAGTTCTTAGTTGCTTTTACCAGGTTCCCGAGTGAGACCCCAGATAGGAACACCCCGGACAAGGCAAGGCTCTGAGGGATGCCATGGAAGAACCCTTCTTGTATTTTAGTTGACATGCACATATATGTTCAACACATGCACTTGTCATGGAGGTGGGCTAAATTAGGTCTTTTAAAATTAGGCAACAGTGAGTTCTTGAAGTTGATGTGCTGAAAGCAGGAGCGTAAGGATCTGAGCACTTATTCTGATGCATAATCTCCTGAACTGCAGGTCTTGCAGAGTATTTCAGCTCTGGGGTATTTAGTACCTATCAGCAGTGATCTCCAGGGTCATGGGCACCCAAGGTTCACTGGTGCTTGATTATATTATTATAGCGTTCCTCTTGTACAAAATGCAGCTCTGATAGAAAGTATCAGAATACTGAAAAAAAATATTTTCCATTTTCCTGTTTTCTTCATGATGGTGGAAAGTGTTTGCTATGTGTGAGCATGTAAAATGTGCTAATAGCAAAGTTCCCAGAAAATGACCTCACTCATATAAACAAACATGGCAGACATGAAGTCACACAGTTTTGATGAAAATCTCCATACGGCTGATCACTATTAGGCAGGTGGTTTTAATGTTATGTCTGATCATGCGGGGACCTACTTAGTATCACGCAGGTGGTCTTAATGTTATGTCTGATACCGAGGGGAACCTGCTCATTAATAGGCAGGTGGTCTTAATGTTATGGCTGATCGCGAGGGAGGCGGGGGTTCTGAGGCAAATTGGGGGGTTAGCACAATGCCCAAAAAAGCAACAGCCCCTGACTGTAAATGTGAACATTGTCTATATGTGCTCCTTCTACCTAGTGTTTTAATAACGGTGAGTTTTTCTCTGATATTCATTTGTCTTTCAGTGTCTGTTTGCACCCTCCAACTTTAACTCTTCATACATAGGCCTATTTTTTTTTAGTTAAGGCTGAATAATAATGATTATGATAATACTGTGTAACTGGGTCGGGTATCTGTGTAAATATCGCAAAGTTTGCTTTCCTTTCCGCTCAATCAGGCACTGGAGCTGCTGAATTAAGGGAACCCAATAGCGTGTGACAGTATCGTTCTATTTGTGCAAACGTCCTGATCTGGAGCTCATGTCATTTGTATGCGATGTGTGATAGACTCTGTCACCGTGCGAAACCAACTCTGTCCAAATGATTCAAAAGGTCAATTGAAGCCCAGCATCTCTGAGAGAGCATAATAGTGCTCTTAAAAGCTTGAGAAACTTCAGGAGAATTGGAGAGAGAATCATTTTCCCTGGAGCCTCTCACCCTAGAGTTAGAGTTAGTGATAAAAAATCAGGCTGTAATTTAATTTGAATTTTTTCTGACTCGCAGAAACCGAAACAGAGCTGATTCTACACTCACACCAGGTCAGAGTGTGTGTGTGTGTGTGTGTGTGTGTGTGTGTATGTGTGTACATGAGTCCAAACAATACCACACAATCCGCTTCTTACACAATATCCCACTTTACTACACAATACCACACAATCCACTCCCTACACAATATCCCACAATACCACACAATCTGCTCCCTGCACAATATCTCACTTTACTACACAATACTGCACTATACTAAACAATACCACACGATCCACTCCCTACACAATATCACACTATACTACACAATACCACACAATCTGCTCCCTACACAATATCTCACTATATTACACAATAATGCACTACACTACACAATACCACACAATCCGATCCCTACACAATGTCCCACTATACTAAACTATACTACACAATACCACACATTCTGATCCCTACACAATATCCCACTATACTACACAATACTAGAAAATCTGCTTCCTACACAATACAGCACTATACTACACAATACCAGAAAATCTGCTTCCTACACAATATCCCACTATACTACACAATACTAGAAAATCTGCTTCCTACACAATACAGCACTATACTACACAATACCAGAAAATCTGCTTCCTACACAATATCCCACTATACTACACTATACTGCACTATACTACACAATTACACGCAATGCCCTCCCTACACAATATCCCACTATACTACACTATACTACACAATACCACACAACCTGCTCCCTAAAAAATATCCCACTATACTACACAATACCACATAATCCGCTTCCTATACAATATCCCACAATACTACACTATAGAAAACAATACCATACAATCCCCTTCCTACACAATATTCCAGAATACTACACTATAATACACAATACAACACATTCCCCTTCCTACACAATATCCCACAATACTTTATAATACCACACAATTCGCTCCATACACAAAATCCCACTATACTACACAATACTGCAGTATACAACAGAATACCCCACAATGCCCTCCCTACACAATATCCCACTATACTTCATAATACCACACAATCCGCTCCCTACAGAATATCGCACTATACTACACAATACTGCACTATACTACACAATACCACACAATCCGCTCCCTACCCAATATCCCACTATACTAAAGTATACTACACAATCCCACACATTCTGATCCCTGCACAATATCCCACTATACTACACAATGCTGCACTATACTACACAATACATGAAAATCTGCTTCTTACACAATACTGCACTATACTACACAATACCAGAAAATCTGCTTCATACACAATATCCTACTATACTACACAATAACACACAATGCCCTCCCTACACAATACCCCACTATACTACACTACACTACACAATACCACACAACCTGCTCCCTACAAAATATCCCACTATACTACACAATACCACATAATCCGCTTCATACACAATATCTCACAATACTACACTGTACTAAACAATACCATACAATCCCCTTCTTACACAATATTCCAGAATACTACACTATACTACACAATACCACACTATCCCCCGCAAACAATATCTCACTATACTGCAGTACTACATTATATTACACAATAACACCCTCTCCCATTTCTACTCAATATCCCACTATACTACACTATACTACACACTAACACACAATTCCCTTTTACACACTATCCCTCTATACTACACTATACTGCACTATACTACGCAATCCACTTCCTACACAATATCCCACTGTACTACACAATACTATACTATGCTACAAAATACCACACAATTTTCTTCCTGCACAATATCCCACAATACTACACTTTACTACACAATTCCACATAATCCTCTTTTTACACAATATCCCATCATACTACACAATGCCAGACTATCCCCTTCCTACACAATCCTCTTCCTACATAATATCCCACTATACTATGCAATGCCACACTTTCCCCTTCCTACACAATCCCCTTCTTACATAAAATCCTTCTATACGACACTATACTACACAATAACACACAATTTCCTTCTTACACAATGCCACACTCTACTACACAATACTACACCATACCACAGCAAACCACAAAATCCCCTTCCTACACAATATCACAATATACTACACAATCCCTTCCTACACACTATCACACTATACTACAGAGTTCTATATTATACTACACAAAAACACAATCCCCTTCCTACAAAATAACCCACTTTACTACACAATACTACACAATCACTTCCTACACAATATCCCACTATACTACACAATACTACACTACTACACAAAGCACACAATCCACTTCCTACACAATATCCCACAATAGTTCATAATACCACACTATCCCCTTGCTACACAATATCCCACTATACTACATAGTACTACATTATACTACACAATAACAAACAATCCCCTTCCTACACAATATCACACAATACTTCATAATACCACACAAACCCCTTCTTACACAAAATCAGACCATATTACACTATTCTACACAATACAACACTACCCCTTTCCTACACAATATTACATTTTATTAGACAATACTTGACAATATCACACTACCCCCTTCGTACACAATATCACATTTTACTACACAATACTACACAACCCATTTCCTATACAATATCACACTGAATTTCACAATTCCTGTACTACTCAATATCACACTATACCACACAATACTGCACTATACAACAAACACATGGGGCACATTTTGTTATGGTGCACTTTGAGTGTGTTCACAATGACAATACAACACTTACACAATACAACAGAAGACCACAGAATACCACAGTACACAAGTAGTACACAAGAGTAGTTGAATATTAAGGTTTCTGTTTTTATTTTAATTTCATTATTTTTATTTTTAAAATAATAAAACTGGAGTATTTCCAGGCATTTGGCTTCTGTGTCTATTTAAATTTCACACATTTAAGACTCTCTGGTCCCTTGACTTCACTTGACTTGCTTTGCTGATCAGTTTGGACTCGAGCTGCAGTGACTCGTTCTCTGTAAGTGCTGTTACTGGAGGCAGTTTCTCAGCAGAGATAAGTCTTTTTAAATGTTGTTTTGAAGTTCTCATGACAGAAGCAGTGCTACTGACCCAAAGCATGCTGGTTTATTTTAAACACACATCACTGAGCAGCTTCACACACACACCACTTCTGTGTTTTTGTATTGAATTTATTTATTTACATATTTGCTTTAAATATAAAATATAAAATTATTATAGTTTCAATTATGCATTATTATGTATATATATATTACTTAAATAGTTAATTAATACACACACACACACACACACACACACACAGACACAC
>JBBIGC010000033.1:16207018-16246707 GCA_037576955.1 Lepidarchus adonis
TGACTCATTACTGCCCCCACAGGTAGAAACACAGCATTATAGTCTGGACTGACTCATTACTGCCCCCACAGGTAGAAACACAGCATTATAGTCTGGAATGACTCATTACTGCCCCCACAGGTAGAAACACAAGATTATAGTCTGGACTGACTCATTACTGCCCCACAGGTAGAAACACAAGATTACAGTCTGGACTGACTCATTACTGCCCCCACAGGTCAACACACAACATTACAGTCTGTACTGACTCATGACTGCTCCCACAGGTCAACACACAGCATTACAGTCTGGACTGACTCATTACTGCCCCCACAGGTAGAAACACGGCATTACAATCTGGACTGAATCATCACTGCCCCCACAGGTAGAAACACAGCATTACAGTCTGGGCAGCAGCTTGGTGTTCAAAAGAAGAAGAACGAATGTGAATGTTATGTTATACTGATGTCAATCCAGCTGAGATACTAAACACCTAGGTAACTTTAATCACTTTCATCTAAAATTTAAACGCCAGTGTAGACAAAGCCTTACAAAATGTAATGTTACTGAATTTAAGGGTGTTTTTTAAACAATTACGCACAAGGAGCGCAAAAAAGATTTTGTTTACTACTGAGTGCTTTTTTATTCTGTGTGAAAATACACTACAGAAGTTCTGGCTGCAGGCTAGGCTACGTTCCAGTAATTGTTAAGTGCCACGGGAGTCGGCAACTCAAGCTTCAGCGAATCCGGCGGTGGCCTTGCTCCAAATAACTTTTTTGGCACCTTCGTTCTGAAGTGTGAGTAACACTCTGTGGTCTATTTACTACATATCGAATGTTTACCTTCTTTAATTGGATTAATGCCGAGTAACGCAGCAGAGGCTCCAGGATTCGGGGGCCGGTGACCGCTACAGCGCAAGAGCCACATGTGGTCCTGCAGAGCCGAAGGCAGGACAGAAGGAACATGATGAAATAGAGCAAAAACTCTTCAAAGACAAAGCAATGGCTTTCTGTGGTGGGCTTAGGCAGACATGATGCAATGCGTGATGTTAGGATGACATGTTCTGTTCTGTTCCTCGGGAAATTACACTAATTTCTACTCGTGTTGGAGTCACATGACCCTGAATGTAACAAAACACATTTCCCCTCCAGAGCCCCGGCCTTCTCTGTTTAACACACACACACACACAAACACACACACACACACACACGCACACAAAATTCAATTAAGCAATCATAAATCTGAAATTAGGGACGGCGGAAGAAAATATTAAATGTTGCAACCCTTTCTCTCTCTTCTCTCCATCTCTCTCTCTCTACCACTCTCTCTCTCTCTCTCTCTCTCTTCTTTTTCTTCCCTCCCTCTCTGCTCTTTCTCTTTTTTATCATCCTCTCTCTCTAGACACAGACTGAAGACATCAAATATATGAAGCAAGATATATAGAATTATGTAGCAAAGAAAAAAAGGAACAATAACTCTAAATATTAATAATTATTTTAAAATTATCGACTGGTTGCTTTGATGACAGCTTTGCAAACCCTTGGTGAGCTTCATGATGGAATCATCTGAGATGGTTTTCAGTCCACAGGGCAGGGGTCATCTGTGGAATCTTTTGCTTCTTAATGGGGTTGAGATCATCAGTGGTGTTGTGACGAAGTCAGGTTGGTGCCCAACATGGTGTTAGATTCATATTCTCTCAAGAACCATTCAGCTCAGTAAAGAGATACAACTGTCCATCATCCCTTTAAGACCTCCCCTGTCCCTCTTCGGTTTCTCTCTACACTTTCCTGTCTTGTGTGCAATATCTTCTCTCCCTCTCTCTCGTTCTCTCTCTCCTTCAGTTTACATGAACATGGGTCAGTGGATGATGATTAAAGCCACTGAAAGGGTTTTGATGATGTGTTTATGTATTTATTTATTTGGTCTGTTCTTCCCGCAGCAGCTGTGGTGTATTTTGGGCTGTTAAAGGGGCCGGTAATTGAAGGAACTGATTGAACAGGTTCATGCTGATTAATTCACACATTTTGCTCAGTAATATTGGTGATTGTGGTGCGGCAGAGCGCGCCGGTGTTCCTGGGAAAATGGGGTTAATTAACTACCTTGTTTCACAGGGGCGAACGAGGCGCAGGCTAACACATTTTGTTTTTCACTAAATAATGGGAAATACACATTTTAAACGGGTTGCAGGTGACCTGCACATCTCTGCTGCAGATCAAATACATGCCTTATAGTGAGCAAGACACTCATGATCCGCCATAACATTAAGACCACCTGCCTTATAGTGCGCAAGTCTTTCATGATTCACCATAACATTAAGACCACCCACCTTATTGTGAGCAAGACCCTCATGATCCACCATAACATTAAGACCACCTGCCTTATAGTAAGCAAGTCCCTCATGATCCGCCATAACATTAAGACCACCCGCCTTATGGTGCGCAAGTCTTTCATGATCCACCATAACATTAAGACCACCCACCTTATTGTGAGCAAGACCCTCATGATCCACCATAACATTAAGACCACCTGCCTTATAGTGCGCAAGTCTTTCATGATCCGCCATAACATTAAGACCACCTGCCTTATAGTGAGCAAGTCCCTCATGATCATCCATAACCTAAAGATCACCTGTCAAATAGTGAGCAGGTGCCCCTCGTGATCAGCCACAATATTAAGACCATCTACCTTATAGTGAGCAGGTCCCTCATGATCAGCCATAGCATAATTTTATATCAGATCAGCATTAACATTCTGTACAACAGGATCCTCTCTTTGATCAGACCTCACTCCCCACATACATCAGTGAACCTCAGGAGCTCATGACCCTGTAGATCAATTTTGGTAGAGACTCTCTACTGCAGGCACATACTGTTCTGGAGATGCTCTAGCCATAACAATAAGACCCTCAAATCCTGCCGCTTACTCGCGCTGTTAAGTCAATGTTATTCACCTATCAGTGCATTAAAGTGAGGTTTGTCTATCAGAGCTGTGATTGAAGATTTTGTGGACGATATATTGATTTTCTTCAGCATTCTTATATTTGGAAATGTTGAAAATGGTTGTTCTAAAAAATTCAAAAGTGATGTTGCCATGAGAACACCAGACCCAAGGCATTTTCTACTTGACCTCGCTTAACTTCATAATAAATCGATATGACATATTATGTCATGTAAGGCTGACCGTAGATGAGCATAGGTGTCAAGAGCGAGGTCAGATCACACACAGATCATCCGTGTTTAATATTAGCATAGAGCTTTGCCAGCACACCCTAACAAAACACCACCTTCTTCTTTATCTTCTGCTCCTCTACGGCTTCCCAAATCCATGTGATCCCAACCTTAATCTTATCCATTAGCAGATCAAACGCTCAGGTCTGATCTGGCTGTGCTGTTTAAGGCTTCTCTCTGCAGGTCCCAGCTATGCTACTGCTGCTAACACACTGCTAACACGCTTGAAGGGGAAGACCTGCTCTTCTGCTAGAGTAGATTTGAGGTGACACATAATCTTAGCATGGCTTTGAATGCCAATGCCAAGCTCCCAGATTAACATCAGCAAGCACCTGTGCTGAATTCACACATCATGTACTAAGTGAACATGCTAATACATGCAGCTGAGATCTCGGGAAAGTTTCATGGTTCTTGGAGAGGACAGCAGGGAGCCGTGAATATGTGAACGTCCTGTCAGCAGTGCTGTGTGATGCTTCCCTAGTCTGTCATTAATTCAGTTTAAGCTTCCATTCCCTGCTAGTTACATTAGCAATGTTGCTAACACTGCTAATGCAGGTATAAGAGTTAACATTCTTGTGGTGTTCTGAAGTTGAAACTGTGTTTTTAATTTGTATCTGTTGATGTTTATTTATTTATTTTTTTTTTTTTTTTACAAAACTTCGAACATAGACACTGACCTGTGAAACATTACCATTGAGCTTTGGAACATGCACACTGACCTATGGGACATTGACTTTGAGTGTGGGACATGGACACAGACTGATGCTGAGCTGTGAGACTGCAACAATGACCTGTAGGATATTGACATTGCCCTGTGGGATGTGGACACTGAACTGTGGGATATATACACTGCCCTGTGGGATATAGAGACTGACCTGTGGTATATAGACCCTGACCTTTGTGATATAGACAGGTCAGGGGACTGACTGGTGGGTTATGGACACTGACCTGTGGGATATGGACACTGACTGGTGGGTTATGGACACTGAACTGTGGGATATGGACACTGACTGGTGGGTTATGGACACTGAACTGTGGGATATGAACACTGAACTGTGGGATATGGACACTGAACTGTGGGACATGGACACAGAACTGTGGGATATGGACACTGACCTGTGGGATAAAGACACTGACCTGTAGTATATGGAGACTGACATGTGGGATGCAGACACTGACCTGTGGGATATGGACACTGACCTGTGGGATATGGACACTGACTGGTGGGTTATGGACACTGAACTGTGGGATATGAACACTGATTTGTGGGATATATACACTGACCTGTGGGACATGGACACTGAGCTGTGGAACACAGATGCTGGCACAAAGCATTTTAAAAATATAATTTATCATTTAAAATTTTTGCAATGAAAATGCCTGTTTTCTGCGGCATCTCTTTGGTCTGTAAGGTGTATTTTGCAGGCGACAGTACTGAGCTTTCACAATGTTTACATGCACCAAATAAGGAAACTGTTCAAACTGATGTTCATGTCTATTCTGTTCATATATTTACTCCTTATTTCCCTTCAGTCACAGACAGTCTGGCAATAAGTAATCATAGATGGTAACATTATTTTCTTCCCCAAAACCTCAAAAAGTATTCTGAGCCTTAATTCTGCCACTCGATTCCGCGCTCTGTGCATGGCCAGGGAATGAAACCGCTCTCACTGAAGCCTTGAATAGCTGCAGAAGGACAGGAATGCAGAGACAGCAATATCCCAGTGTACATGTATGGCAGGACTTGGAGAGATGTGTTGACTTCAGCAGTGTAGATGTCCATAGTGTGGATGTATGATGACACATGATGCACTTCACTGTCTTGTCAGGGGCTTCCACCAAACTGGTTCCAAATCTAAAACAAGGTTCCATGCATTTCTATTGGAAAAATGGTCTGGTGCTGGTGGCAGAGCGTACAGCTTCACAAAATAACTGGTCCTAAAGTCGGAACCATTGATTCCAGTGGCTATAGAAAGGGTTATTGCAGGAGATCAACCACTTTTGAGAGCAGTGGCAGTAGCAGGGAAAAGTGGAGCCAGCAGTGTCTGTGGAAGAGTTCTACAGTTATTAAACCAAAGAACTCACAAACCCACAAACAGCATTGACCCCTTGTGTTGAATGCTGTTGCCAGTAGCAGCAGGCAGACAACATTCAGATGCAGTAACGACTTTAACAGAACATTTATGAACCCAAACAGATCAGGCGCCTTCTGTTCAATGTGTTTCTCGTTGTATAGATCTGCCAAACTTTGCTATGGGCAGTTCAGTACAAATCAAAATGTGGGCCAATTCTGAAAAGGCACCAATGCAGAACTGGTTCCACACCAACACCATCTCCATCTCAATCTCCATCTCCAGTGCCAGCACCAGCATCATCTCCATTACCTATTTCAACACCAATACCAGCACCAGCACCAGCAGCAGTACCAGTACCAGCACCAGCATCATCTCCATTACCGATTTCAACACCAATACCAGCACCAGCAGCAGTACCAGCAGCAGTACCAGTACCAGCACCAGCATCATCTCCATTGCCAGCACCAATATTAACACGAGTGAACAAGAGGTTAAAGAGAATCGGCTGCTCTGGATGGTTTTCCTCAGCTTTGGCCAGTCTGTAAAAAAGATTTCGCCCAATTTCTGTTGAATCTTGTTTGTACAGTCGGTCACAAAGCAGCTCTTCCTCATTATTAATAAGCTTCTTTGTGCTTTTGCTGAACAAGAGTGTGAAACCTTCACCTTATATGTCATGGTTTGGCTTTCTGCAAGGCTTCATATTGACTAACTTAACAGGCTAATAAATGCAGCTGAGACCCTCCAACATGTACAGTATGCCAGTTCGAGAGGAGACCAAAGGGAGCCGTGAACTCTGTGTAAACCTATTGGAGAGTCTTCAACCACACAGAATGCCTGATGTCACATGGTCTAGGTAACTTCAACACATTGCCATGGGTTCAGCATTGGCTTTAGCGTGCATGCTAATACATGCGCCTGAGACGCGCCGAAGGTCTAATGATCCTCTGAGAAGACAGCAGGGATCCATGAAGGCAGCGAAGATCCTCTTAGCAGACGAGAGCGCGTGGGGCCCAGGGGAGGGACATGGCAGGCAGATGAAGGTGACACTAATTTGTTTTCGTGTGGGGGTGCTTGCTCCTCCCAGAGCACTTTGGAGCCAAGTGGGAAATGTAGTGCCCCCAGGCAAGATTCCCACTGGCTAAAGTTACCCTCCCATCACAGCCTGCCACCAGCATGATCAGCCACTAAGCAGCCTTCTGTCATCCGCACTACAAACTAGGGCAGCACTAACAGCCCCTGAGATCAAGAAGCATTAGTTGAGTGAAGAAATATAGTCATGTGACGTCTTTCCCAGTCTAATAACACAAGTCTCCAGGTCTTTCTCTGCACTGATGATGTTCTGCGGGTTCTGTAGCGTTCTCATGCTGATTTCAGATCTGTGTTTAGTTTTTCTCCAGCTCGTATAGTTGATGAATCTGATGATTTGTTTTAAGATATTTGGTAGAATCAGACTAAGCTGCTGATTCAGACCAAAAACTGGGATCCATTTCCTGCTCCTATCTAGAAATCTTTCCAGAAAATCTAGATACGATGAGTGAGAAGCAGGGAGAACATTCTCACCAGAACGTTCAGTAGATGGAGTGTCACTACCAAGGTTTCTGGAATGAGAGGTGCGACTACTACTGGATGATGTACGGCCATAATCCAGACCCAGAGGAAAAAGAAGATCAGATTGTGAGTGTTTGTGAAGAAATAGTGACACTGTTCTGTAGATGGAGCCATTGTGAGAATCTGTGACATTGCACTGAAAAGATTGTGTTCATTGAAGAGATTTTGTTCATTGGTGCTGATACATTGTAGATGCGAGTGCAGTGTAAACTCACATTACTCCTCACACACAAAGATGATGAGACTGAACACAATTCTGAGATCAGAATCAGACACTTATTTAGAAGAGAAAAACATTTTAAAACATTATTATGGCACTTTGCAAGAATTTGAGAACCCTAAAAGTTCCAAAGTCTCAGATTCTTTTTAAGGTTTCAGACCTTAATCAGTTCTTTAGATCTGATTCATGGCAACAGTTGTCTTTATTAAATGACAGTTGGTGCCAGCTTATTGCCTCTCACTGTGGAAACTGCAAGCTGACAACACTTTGCTATCTTCCTGTAGCCTTCTCTGGCATCAAATCACTTACACAGCTGCTTAGAGGAACTCATGGTTGTTGAGTGTCCACAAGTGTGTGCACAAGGTTTGAAGAGTCAGAGTTTTAGTAAAGCTTTGAAAGTGGCACCAGCTGATATTTACTAATGACATTTACTAATGCCAGCTGTTGCCATGCATCAGATCTAATGAGCCAATTAAGGTCTGAAATCTTGTAAAAAGTATCTGAGACTTCGGAACATTTAGGGTGCCCACAGTTTTGCACATTTTATTTTTTATTTTTGTTTAATTTATGGCATTTAAAGTAACTATGCATCAATGTTTGCTCAAAATATTGTGTTTGTTTTCCATGGCTGATTATAAGTGGGACCTACTCATTATAAGACAGGTAGTCTTAATGTGATGGCTGATCATGAATGGGACCTGCTTAGTATTCAACAGGTGGTCTTTTTGTTATGGCTGATCTATGACAGTTGTTGTTATACTGATACTGTGCGTAGGGCTGGATAAAAGTAGATGAATCCCATGCATGCAGCTCAACCAATGAGGAAAGACTGACTTAGAGATTTCTGCAGAACCACTTCAACAGCGGGTCAAAGGCGTGCCTGAGCTCGAGCGCCTGTGCTCCCACACTTCTCCTGCAACCATGGCACTTTGTTTGCAGAGGGTTTTGTGCCAGCCTCTCCTGGAGTCTTACTTGTTATTGTTTTCCACCATGCCATATTGCAATTACAGCTGGCAGTTTGCGTTATTGCAGCTGTGATTAGAAGCACCATTCCACTCGCGCTGGAGCCTCTCATCATAATGGAGCGGCAGGCAGATACAGCTCAGCCAATTAGCTTTCATTTAAACCCACACTGCAAATGCCACATTGAGAGCGATTGACCCTGGTTGTGCTCCCCCAATCCCCTCCTCGCGCCCCTCTCCCCACCTCCCCTCCCTGTCAGCCTTGGCACAGTCCAGTAGTCCAGTGATGCCCATGCGGGCTTCAAACTTGTATTCCCTCCACGGTTTCCAGGGGCAACAAGGCCAGCGCGGCTTGTCTGATCTGCTTAATGTGGCTGTAATCAAATGAGGAAAACGGTCCCCGTGCAGGTCAATTATGCATCCGCCATCCTGCTGGGGCGACGCGGCCTGAGTGCTAACAGAGGCCAGGAAGGGCCAGCAGCCTCCAGCTTCAACTCTCCACGCAGCATGTCAGCATTCAGGCCCTGCCAACACAGCGGCGGCAGAGCACAAAGGCCGTATACTGGCCACTATCACTGGCTAGAGGATGAACCCTCTGGGCTTTAATGCATTGTTCATTTTGGCAACTGTTGGTTTTTAATGAAGGAAAAACATTTGACTGCCTTTATTGTGCTTTACATTAACAATAAAATCCCAGATTAAGCTCGAACCATGACTAAGAGGAGTTCCGATGGCCTGTCATTGCTGCCGGAATGACATTTGTCATTTGACATAAGTGGTTTGCAGCTGATAATGTTTACACTTTGTTACTACATTTGGTAATAGTTAGAATGCAAGGCAAGGCAATGGAAGAAAAAGGAAAGTCTTTACTTTTATGTCTTCCTCTCTTTCTTTTGTGGGATGTCCCATTCTTTTACACCTATGTGTATAGGTAAATTTTATTTACTCTTTTTACAACACAAAGCAGTTTTACACAATCCAAGCCTGAGCTCCTACTGAGCAACCCGAGGGCGACAGAGCCCAAGAAAAAACATCTAAGCTGTAAGAAAAAAACTTCGAAGGAACCAAGGCTCACAACGAGAACCCATCCTCTACAGAGGAACTTGTTATAGCCCTGTTTGATGCCCCTCAGGACTGGACCATGGAGCACTCTGGAGTGAGTGGAACTGAGGTGGAGTGCCGTTTGAGTTCCAGAACTGATCATCCAACCGACCTCACCGTGCAATCAAACCTCAAAGCAAATGTTCCCAGAAGAGCGCATTGAAGACCCCAACAGAAGACACTCTACAAACATTTAGATGTTCAGCAGGAGTGAATTCGTTTTCCCCTCACAGGAAGAAACTCAGAGTTGAGTTTCCGCGACGATCTTCTGCTCTAGACGAACATTTTCAGCACGTCACACGGGCTTTGAGCACAGCGACGGCCAGATTAATATATTTAGCTGAGAATGATTGCAGATCAGCGTACCCAAGTGTCAGGAGCTCTTTTAGCCAAAGCCTGAAATAATACCCAGAATACTTCGCCAGACACAGGCTCCGCCCCTTCAGATTGAGGCTAGACGCTCTGTAAGAGCCTCAGAGTCAACTGGGCTCTGCAGACCAGAAATGAAAGCCCACACTGCTACCGATGTCTTCTGGTCTTTGTGTGTGTGTGTGTGTGTTGATCCGTGCCAGTCCATTGTGCCAGCATGAGTGTGTATTAGCACTTCAGAAGCGGTTGCAAGTGCAGGTTAAATGCGGAGAGCTGGTGTTTGATCCACACTGAGTCCGGCTCGGTCTCTCCAGGATTTTCCCGTGTGTCACGGGTTCCGTCATGCTGCGCGGAAAGGTCACCCTGATTGATTTCTAATAAAAGTGCTTCCTGTGGGTCGTCATATGGCTGAGGCACGGCCTTTCCACCAGGGAAGAGGGACCGGAGAGAGAAGCCATTTCTCAAAGCCCGGCTGTGGATCGCTTTTAATGGATCTGGTGCATGAATTCACTTCTTCAGACATCCTGGGACTAAACAAATGGATACTGTATAATAAATAAACATACTTGTGCTATTAACCATATGAGCATGGTCTGAGCCTCTCTGGAGAATATCTAGGTTTAATACAAAACTGTGCTCTGATTGGCTAAGCTAAAAAACAAATCACTGCTGTAACCTTGACTCTAGTTATTTCATTGAACAGTGAGTTCTTGAAGTTGATTCGCTGGAATCTGGAGCATAAGGAACTGAGTGAAAGAAGCAGCGGGAGAGAAGAAATACAGTAAAAAAACGCCTCACAGGTGCCAGGGTAATGAAATAACCAGAGACAATGGGAAGCTGTGTATGCAGTGCTCCCCAACTCTAACACTCTGTCCACATGCGTCCATTTAAAAAAAAATGATCTCTGTTTACACATAAACGTAGTAAACAATGTCATACACTGTACAAAGCGAAGGCAGCAGGTGGCGCTATATCCCTAATCCCTATAGCAGTGTCAGCCAATCAGAAGCCTCAGTGCGGGGGGGGGATAATAACTGTTTCCTGTATGCGGGTGTAAACAAACATGGCACACAGTGTGACGTCCAAGGAGATGAAGTAACAGGTTTTATGAAAATCTTTGTTTCCTTGTCCATACATAATCACAAATGCTTTTTTTTTTTTTTAAATCTTCACGCTGGAAGTTGTTTTTGAGAAAATCTCAGTTTTCAGCAAACAAACACACTGGTTACATGTGGACGGAAGAACAATGCAGAAAAAGCAGAGTTTTCAGAAATACTGCCTACATGAGAACAGGCCTAGATCTGGAGGTGTTGCACCTTGAGGAGATGGACCCAGAGGCAGACAAAGTACCTAACTTCATTAATTTAGTGAAAGTTCAGGTGCCACTAGTCAAATGTTAGTGAAAGTTATACAGTCAAATTTGACTTAAGTTAAAGTAATTGCATACAAAAATACTTAAGTATTAAAAGTACAAAAGTAAAAGATTTATTGCAGGAGTGACCACACTTTATTGGCTTGTGAGCTACTTTTAAATTGACCAAGTCAAAAGAATCTAAACATTCTAATAAAAATATTATATATATATGAAAGTGTTTTTTTGTCATTGTGAACACACCACTGCACACAGTGCACCACAACAAAATTTGTAATTTAACCCATCACACATGCACACAGTACCTTGCTCAAGGGAACCTCAGTGGTGCCCGGGCTGGGACCTTCTTATCTCAGAGGCAAAGTCCTAACCACTAGGCCACCAGTCATACTGGAAGTCACTAACTAGGTGGTTTATTAGCTGTAGTTTCATAGTAGTTCATGCGATTGATTGAGCATGTGCGGTGACGCTTGTTAAAAGTCATCTCAGATTGGCTGTACTACATGTCAATCAACTGCCAAACGCCAGTGGCACCTGTCAAGTGGGTGGAATATATTAGTGAACAGTCAGTTCAGAACACACCTGGCTCTTGAATTCTGATGCACCTGCAGGCCTTATTTACCTGGATCAGGTGTGTTAGATTAGGGGTGGAGCTAAACTCTGGGTGGAAGATCTTTAGGACCGGAGCTGGGCACCGTTGGGTTAACATGATTATCCTCAGGCTAGAGTCCTTAACTTATCTGCTAGGCTTGTCTTACCCTAGGCAAAAGTTCTTTGTCTTCCTGCAAATATAGACATTACAAATACAGACTGCTGCCACCTCCTGGTCCGGAGGGTAATGTTCTTTCATGCGGAGGCAGAGTGCAAGGCTGTCAGCTGCATTATTTATATGTTTATGTCAGTCCTGAGGAACATGAAAAGAGTTTGAGGTTTTTTTTTTTTCATCAGGAGAGCAAGAAATCATACACCGTAAACACGATGAGAACAACAACGCTGTTGCCAGGGGCGGATTCGCACATAACTTTCCCTGTGCAAAGAAACGCCTGGAGGCACCAATCAAAGATGTTTGGTTTTAATATAAAATACAATATTTACCTTTTACAGCTCCTCACTGCAGAACCATCCCGGCTTTGCCTCATCTATAGTCACAGCTGTGAACCCAATAAAAAATAACGATCTAAAAATAAAATGTTTACATTGATCAGCCATAACATTAAGACCACTGCCAGGTGAGGGCAAGAACATTGACTCTAGTTGTTTCATCATAGTGGCACCTGTCAAGTGGGTGGAATATATTAGTGAACAGTCAGTTCAGAACAGTCAGTCAACGCAAGTAAACAGTCAGTTCTTGAAGTTGATTCACTGGAAGCAGGAGTGTAAGGATCTTAGGCCTTGGAGCATCTCCAGAACAGCAGGTCTTGTGGAGTGTTCCAGGTCTGCAGTAGTTATTAATTCAAAGAAGAAGAGCTGGGTCATGGACACCCAAGTCTCATGGATGCATGTGTGGAACGTGTTGTTGTGAATTTTCTTCAAAGAGAGGTCAGGTTCACCAAACAGATTTTCAATGGTTTTATTTAAGAAAGAGAGAAAAATAAAAAAGTAGTAGCCTCTGCATTTATTCAAAAATTATTCTAAGGAAAAGAGACTGGCGATTGTTGGAGACTGTTTATTATTTACCTCGCAGATGGAAAGGTAATGGGTATTTATGGCCACAAAATGTAAGAAACAACACAGTATGAACATCTCAGGATTTAACAAAATTATCAGTACAGCAGTACTGTATTATTAAAGCAGTATATGGTATTATCGTAACCATGACAAACAGGTGCGGTAGACGTCTACTGAACTTTCTTGCCAATTATACTACCAGCACTGGCCTGCACCAGTCCGAATTTCGCACGAAACGCTCATCAGTCCGACAAGTCCCCTGCTTAATGTAAGGAAATGCAATAAGTTCCAAACTCACACATATACATTACGACGTGAGATTTGTGGCACAAAAGATTAGCACACGAAAAATGTGGTGGGTCATTTGAGATCAGCTCAGCTACAGCCCAGCGCTTAAAGGAAACTGACTACTACTGGAGAGTGTCGTCTATTTGTTGCAACAACTCTTCAAACTCGACATTTATTGGAAACAGGCATCACCAAGAGACAGACCACTACTAGAAGATATACTGTAGTTAAAGGTGTGGGGATCTCAGAAAGAGAAGGTTAGGAGGAAATAAGTGTGAAGTATCAATTAGCATTGAAGGCCTCCGAGCACAATAACTTATCACCCATCAAATGAGTTTAAACCAGTTTTATCCAGCTGTAAATTGTGTGCCACAGAGGTTTTAGAGTGCAAATCAGATGATGTTTGTTTCGTCCTTGGTGGCAGCAACATGATCATTTGTTTTAGATAGGGAGGCTCTGCACATGATGGTCAGCATATAATGGGATCACAGGGTCTTACATGTTTTGTGACCTTAGATTCACCAAGTGCTACCTGTGAATATATTCATCAAGTGACGTGAAGGACTGATTTGCTAGCCTCATACACTCGCTTTTATGTAGCGAGTGTGCGCTTTACTTGAGCGATGGTGTTGTTTGCCTTTACATTTTTGGACTTTTGAGACTGAGTGCACTTCTAGTTGTATTTTAATGTACAATAATTGTTAAATGTCTCTTGTACTTGACACAAGTTGGTAAAATGATACAAACTGATTAACACTAGAACTCACGAAAATTTCAGACTCTCTGGACAACTTCTCCAGAACCATTCGCCGTTATTGTCATGATAATGGAGCAGCTCCTGGAATGTGTGTGTGTGAGACAGAGATTCAGTGGTATAATTATTACGCTAGATGTGCGAAACCCTTCTCCTGCACTATTAAGACGATCTGTACTGCAAATATGCTGAGCTGAAGTGTGAACTGTGAAAGTTGATGTAGGGGGTGTGTGTCTTAAAGAATTCAACATTTGTAAACACAGTGACATTTGAGGAGAGTAAATGTTACAGTCTCTGTTATTCTCTGTTCTATAATAAATATATAAATTTTCTCTGTAACAATCCTTGTTCATCTATTATTTGGTCTCAATACCATGTGGCCATATATGGTCTTATGTTATGGCTGGTTGGTGTGTATAATAATAAAATAATCGACATCGCCTGATGTAATTAAACCTTGTCAAACTACTTAAACTATTACATCCACACAAACACCAACACGTCTTCGGCATGTCTCCAGCCCTCATTTACAGGCCCTGCCCTGAAATGACTAATTATTGCTGAACGATTGTTCTCATCTGCATAATGCACACAACAAAAGGCAGAATAGCAGGATTAGATGGTGTGACTTTGGCGGCAAGAAGCATTTGTGAGGCTCCAGGGGGAAAAGAAAAATCTCACGGCACGAGAAGAAGACGACTCTATTAACTGAAGGAGGTATAAGCGTGAAGCTTCCGACTAATCTCTGGGGCGAATCTAATGCATTAATTTATGCCCACATAGAATCAAAATATTTTTCGCTTTTGCGATGAAAACAAAACAAAGCGTCACAAACAAATGATTAAGAGCATAGATTAAATTGTCTTAATTGCATTTAGGGTTGTTTTGAGGGCGATTTAGCATAAAATTATCTGTGTATGTGGAATTTTTGACACCACATTAGGCATCAGTCATCGGAGCAGCTAAACGCCTGATGTTTGACTGGAAGTGGGAAACGTCAGGCCCATACAAAAACCCACTTAAAGACTGATCTCCTGTTTAAACCCAATCTGCAGCGGGATTACAGCAGCTAAGGCCGAAAGGCCATCTGCTTTTTATCTGGTGGAAGGTTTGGGGGGGACAGAGTAGTAATCAAAAGAGCGGTGACGGGGGAGATTCTGGTTATTATTATCATTAAAATAAGGATTGGAGATAAAGCAGGATGAGTTCTGGGGATTGGAGGAGATGGCAGTAAAGGATTATCTCTAGTGCTGTGGAGGATTACCATCGTAAAGTTACGTTACTGCGACAAGGAGGAGACCCACTCACACGTGTGTGGATACGACGTCAGGATCACACTCACGTCCCATATGCTTATCATATAGTATCTACAAAACAGTAAAAAAAATGTTCTGGAAGTGAACTTGACATATTTTGACGTTATCTATGTATCTATTTACTTATTAATGAATGAATGAATGTCGTTATTTATTGTGCAGTAACAGTGGTAGCTTTTATTTTCTTTACATTACAAACAAATGTAATGTAAGTATCAGATGAATTTTACATTAAATATGTACAATACAAAAAAATCAACAGCCAGATTTTGGTGTTAAAAGGTACAGAGTAAAACATACAGTAGTGTAATTACTCGTTTTACTCAGTAACATGGTTGAAATACTTTGCATCATAGTTACTGAAAATTACTTCTGTTACTGAATTGTTCTCAACCTCAATTCATTTCAGATCAGTTTAGTTTAGTTTAGTTAATTTAAATTCAGTTTATTTTACTTTAGTTTACTTTAGTTCAATTAAAATAACTTAAATTGCAATGTAATTCAGTTGGGTTCAATTCAGCTCAGTTCAGCTCATTTCAGCTCAGTTCATTTTAGTTTAGTTTAGTTTAGTGTAGTTCAATTTAATTTTGTTAAGTTTACTTTACTTTACTTTACTTAAGTTAAATTAAATAACTTAAATTGCAATGCAGTTCAGTTGGGTTCACACTTCAGTTCAGCTTAGTTCAGTTCATTTCAGCTCACTTTACTTTACTTTACTTTACTTTACTTTACTTTACTTTACTTTGGTTTAGCTCAATTGAATTCGGTTTTGTTTAATTAAAATAACTTTAATTGCAATTCAGTTGGGTTCAGTTCAGTTCAGTTCAGTTCACTTTAGCTCAGCTCAGTGCAGTTCAGTTCAGTTCAGTTTAGCTCAGCTCAGTGCAGTTCAGCTCAGTTCAGTTCAGTTCAGTTCAGTTCAGTTCAGTTCAGTTCAGTTCGGTTCAGTTCGGTTCAGTTCAGTTCAGTTCAGTTTAGTTTACTTTACTTTAGTTAAATTAAATTAACTTAAATTGCAATTGCAGTCCAGTTCAGTTGGGTTCATTTTAGTTCAGCTCTGTTCAGTTCAGTTCAGCTCAGCTCAGCTCAGCTCAGCTCAGCTCAGCTCAGCTCAGCTCAGTTTAGTTTAGTTTAGTTTAGTTTAGTTGTTTTGTTTAGTTTAGTTTAAATCAATTCAGTTTACTTCAGTTGACTTTAGTTTACTTTAGTTTAATTTAATTTCAGTTCCATTCAATTCAATGCATTTCAACTCAATTGAGTTTAGATTAGTTCAGTTAATTTACTTAATGGAGTTTAGTTCAGTTCAGTTCAATCCAGTTCAGCTTAGTACAGTTCACTTTTCTTCAATTTAGTTATTTTTAATTAAATTCAATTCAACTCAAATCAATTCAGTTTATTTTAGTTCAGATTAGTTCAGTTCACTTCAATTCAATCCAATCCAATCCAATCCAATCCAATCCAATCCAATCCAATCCAATCCAATCCAATCCAATTCAGTTCACTTCCAGTGAGTTCAATTCAATCATATTCAATTCGAATATATTAAAAATAAAATTATTCCCCAGGTATAAGAGTCTGTAAATTGTTTCTTTTTGATGACCTAAATACCCCACCCCTTTATACCCTATTATACCCCCAAAATGTGAGTGATTGGTGTAAAATGTGAAAATGTTTTTGTTTTCATTCACTCATTTATTACATCTGTAAAGAAAAACAGTTTCTCCAGGACAGGACAGAGGATCAGTTTGACCCTCAATTTACATTTTTTTGCTTGTTTCCATGTAATTTATTTCACTATATGTACAATATTTTGATATTTGATTATTTTTACTCTTTTTTTTCATACCCCCGCCCCTATATAATATATATATATAATGCACAGATGAATGGAGGGGTGCACAGACAGACAGACAGGCTGACCAAAAGATAGTCAGGAGGCCAAAGAGACACAGTGAGTTCATCTGCAAGTTACAGGGCTCAATTTCAGTTTAGCACATCGGGAAACAAACCAGAAACAAAAACATAAAATGAGTCATAATAAGTGTTTTAATGTGTCAGAGAGACCCGAGCAAGGGAGAAAAGGGAGGGAGCGAGAGAGAGAGAGAGAGAGAGAGAGAGAGAGAGAGAGAGAGAGAGAGAGGAGCAGCTGTATGCTCTACTCTAAAACGCCTGAAGTTACTGAGAGGGGTTTTAGTTAATGATTCAATCTGCTCACCGTGGAAATGATTACAATCTGCAAATGTGATATTACAGCTGCCAGCACTCCAGTGTTTAGAAAAGAGGAAACGATCATGTGGGGAAATGAATGCAGTTTTGCTTTAATGGAAAAGCATGTTTTTCTGCTCAGAAATGACGACCTGTCATGTTTTTTAACACATAACATTTATATATATATTTATATACACACACACACACACACACACATACATATATACAGATATCTATAGCAATAGTAAAGTGAAGACCTGCAGCTGTGGCTCCTGTCATATTAGGCAGCAAGTGAACAGTTAGTTCTTGAAGTTGATGTACTAGAAGTAGGAGAGTAATGATCTGAGGCCTTATTGTCATGAAGCATCTCCAGAAGTGTTCCAGGTCTGCTCTACAACAGTGATCCAAGGAAGGAGAACCTGGTCATGGACACCCAAGGCTCACTGATGTATGCGGGAAGTGAAAGCTAGCCCTCGGTATATGTATACTGTGAGTATATTTACATGCGCAAGGTGAGTATACGCCCAAGGCCTGTATGTTTGATGTTTCAGTCTGCCGTTTAAGTTTAAATGCATGCAATTAAACTCACATTAGGAAAAAGGCCATTTCTGTCAGACGCGAAAGACAAGTTAGAGCGAGAACGAAATGCCCTCCTGAAAGCACTTTTCAATCATAATATCCAGCGGGAAAATTATCAACATTAAAACATTTTCGGAAGCGTGCAGACAACATCCCGCATCTTTCATTAGTTCAGCAGGGCGAAGCTAATACGCGCATTACGATCAAATCCCGTGTCCAGCATCAACCCAAATAATTCTCGTCCCAGCTTGCACGCAGAGCTAAATACAAACTGCAATTGGAAAAGTTTCTTTCACATTTAAATAAATAAATAAATACCATTATAGTTGATTGAAAATTAACTCTGCACAGTCGCTGGTAATAAACAAAAAATTGCCGTCATTAAAATGGGAGGTACATTTCATTATTTCCCATTAAAAGTGTCACATGCCAACATTTCTCCCACAGTATTCAGTTATTGTCTCCTGGATTAATTAATATGTGTTATTATGTTTTGAAAACCCAGCAATTTAATTTTGCCAGGAATAATTAAAACACGCGATATGATTTAAACTTCAGTAAATTCATTTCCAGGTGGCAAATCTTCACTGCTCAACATATAGATTTGTTCGTAATGAATGTTGTGACATTACTGTTCTCTCACTGGCCACTTTGTTAGAAACAT
Organism: Lepidarchus adonis; assembly: GCA_037576955.1. Lineage (NCBI taxonomy): Eukaryota > Metazoa > Chordata > Actinopteri > Characiformes > Lepidarchidae > Lepidarchus > Lepidarchus adonis. Next base: position 16,225,409 of record JBBIGC010000033.1, read on the forward strand.
CCACCTTGTGCGTCCACTCACTGGCCACTTTATTAGAAACACAGACCTTGAGCTTCCACTCATTAGCCACTTTATAAGAAACACCCTTCTTGTGCTTCCACTCATTGGCCACTTTATTAGAAACACCCATCTTGTGCTTTCACTCATTGGCCACTTTATTACAAACACCTATCTTGTGCTTCCACTCATTGGCCACTTTATTAGAAACACGGACCTTGAGCTTCCACTCATTAGCCACTTTATTAGAAACACCTACTTTGTGTGTCCACTCACTGGCCACTTTATTAGAAACACCTACTTTGTGTGTCCACTCACTGGCCACTTTATTAGAAACACCTACCTTGTGCTTTCACTCACTGGCCACTTTATTAGAAACACAGACCTTGAGCTTCCACTCATTGGCCACTTTATAAGAAACACCCTTCTTGTGCTTCCACTCATTGGCCACTTTATTAGAAACACCCATCTTGTGCTTTCACTCATTGGCCACTTTATTAGAAACATGGACCTTGAGCTTCCACTCATTAGCCACTTTATTAGAAACACCTACCTTGTGTGTCCACTCACTGGCCACTTTATTAGAAACACCTACCTTGTGCTTTCCACTCACTGGCCACTTTATTAGAAACACTCACCTTGTGCGTCCACTCACTGGCCACTTTATGAGCTCTGTACGATAAGATAAGATAATCCTTTATTGTCCCACAAGTGGGAAATTTCACATGTTACAGCAGCAAAAATCACACACAATAAATAAATAAAGCAAATGCTAAAAAAAGAGAAACACACACAATGTAGATGATGTATATACATTATTTATATATATATGTATGTGCGTGTGTGTGTGTGTGTGTGTGTAGGTGATGAAAGGTTTTCTCAGTCCACCCATGTTATGAGCTGTGTTTTGAAAAGTGTCCCTCTTGCCCAAAGGGAAATCTATGCTCGTTCCTCCTCCGTTTGTCTGGGATAATGTAATTCTGTCTGGCTGAGTCTGAGATGTAGCTGAGCACCACAGGACACTTCTTAACTCTTCACTCAGTTCCTCCCTCAAACCCACAATCAATCAGCAACCACCCACGGCACCACCAATGAGCACTGCCTTCCACAAACCAGCAGCCAATACCCGGGCACAGGACGGCACGGCGACTGGCTCACGGGGTTAATTTGAGCGACTGTGCTTGGCAGCAGGGGCCCATGGGGGTCCGCCATGTCCCATCAGCCCCTGCGCAGCATGATGCCTTCACACAGTGTAGATTCCATTAATCAGGCCATAGAGCAACATCTGCTGAGTGCAGGAGACTACATGAATGTTGGGAAAACATGCTCTTAACTTTAATGTACTTTAATACAACTCTATGGTAAACAGGTGGCAGAACTTCAGGAAAAGGAGTTTGTGATGGTTTATGAGGAGATCAGTGATCACCTCTAGAGCACGCTTCACCTTCCATCTTCTGTGCTTGGATAATAGCACTGTGCGGTCCTAGTGGTGTTTCCACCTGTTGGACAGCATGGTGGGAGTTAACATCTCTTAGCTGAAGCTTATAAAAGACTTTCTGATTTAAACTTTCACACTACGACACTTTAGCCCTGATTTCCACGTCTTGGAAATCACAGACTAAAGCCTTGGATTGGAGGTGACTCTGCAGTTAAAGACCTAATAAACAGCGACCACAGCCTCGTCAGTGACTGGGATTGATATCTAGAACCATAGGAGGCTGCAGACAGGGGCCAGTGCCCCTGTAGAGTTGCCCCTGTAGAGTTGCCCCTGTAGAGTTGCCCCTGTAGAGTTGCCCCTGTAGAGTGGCCCCTGTAGAGTTGCCCCTGTAGAGTTGCCCCTGTAGAGTTGCCCCTGGCTCCTGTTGTGGCCGAACAGCTCATAAATGTATTAGTTTTTTATGTATATGTTTATGTACTGCCATGAAGGTCAGAACTAACATGACGCATCTTCTACATGGACTCCCTAGAGCACTACACTCTCACTGTTGTGCCTGGACCAGCTGTCTGTACGACCAGCAGTGCGAGGACGACCACGTAGAGGCGAAGTTCAGCAAAGACATTCAGTTTCCTAACATTCTCATGTTGTTCACGACAGTAATAAAATTCTTCTTCTACTTCTTCTTTCTTTTCTTCATTACTGCTATGTTTCCTGAAATATTTTGACTGTCCCAGCAAGTACCCTGATGATAATAATAATAATAATAATAATAATAATAATAATAATAATAATAATAATAATAATAATAATAATAATTGTTATTCTATTCTTTGAGCCACATGTTTTTTATTTTATTTCAGCATATAGATCCTCTTTACTCTCTGCATCTATTTTTCTTTTCTTTTTTTAACCTACCTGAGGCATTGAGTACTCACACCCAGAGCAGAGAGCAGCCACTGTATCAGTGCCTGGGGAGCAGTAGGGGTCAGGTGCTGGGTTTGGGAAACGAACCCCACAAAACCTTTTGGTCAGGAACCCATCAGGCCAAGGCTGAACCCCCATAAATATTTCCTGAAAACATTCTTCTAAGAACAATAATAGTTCACAAAAAAGGAGCAACATCCTCCAACAGTTCTAAGAACTATTCAGAAGTTCCTCATGTGGGAACGTGAGTGGAAAGGAGAACAACCTCAATCCACAATACATTTGTAGCTACAACATTAACTGTTGTAGAAATTACTATAGAAATGAGAACTGACCTTAAAGGAGCGGAGACGATTTGCTCAGGTGGCACGAATGCCATCGACCAGGTTGTCTTTAATCTTCGATCATTAGGTTCTGCTCATCTTCGATCCCGGCTGTTGCTGGTTATGGATTTCTGTTCTTTGGGTGTAAATTGTAATGTAGTGAGCTTTAAAGCTTCTCTGACTAACACTAGCAGCCATACTCCTACACTCCTGAACCCGGTGCTGCTTTTAGAGCCAGCGATCGATCCTGACACTCCATTCATCAGCATGTTTATCATCCCTGGCAGTGGATGAGTGCCGTCTTCCTTACATCAAAGCTTTTCCACCCTTTCTTTCTCCCCGTGGGGCGTTCAGGCTCCCCCTCCGTGTGCTAAAGGTTAGGTTATCAGTTGTTTAATAGGAAGCGAAAGAGTCACGCAGTCAATGACACACGCCGATGTCTCTCGGAAAAGCATCGATGAGGTTCGGGCCGATCAATGCCGGCCAGGCTAAATGGAGACAAGCGTGAGAGCTCGCGAGGGGCTGGGGGTGGGATGGGAGGACAAATAAACAAACAGCGCTGTAAACAACTGTTTATCTGCACCATTTCAGGTGAGGTCTATTGATTCTGACTCCGCCCATCACTGACGGATGACAGGTGGACAAAGAAGGTGAGTTTTATTTTAAGCATGTTTCAGTTCAGAGTTCAGGCCCCACTTTACCTTCTCAAACTGTCCCCAAACATATGGTGTGTTCAGAAAGTATTAACACCCCTTCCTTTTTTTTCAATATCATGTTGCGATTAGATGCTACAATCACTTCAGTTCATTTTTTCTCATTAATCTATACACAATATATATATAAGACATGACATGACATAATGTAGCAGCATAACAATATAATAAAACATAACATGCTGCTTGTTCACTGAGAGTCATAACATAATGGGACAAAAATGAACTTCGCAAATCTGTGATCACATGTCATGTTTTATTTAAAGAATGGTGAAATATTAATTCAATTCCATATTATGGAAAACTGAATAAATGCAGGGAAACTGCAGTATAGCTCAACTGTTCAATCATGCTCACTGTGGAGGGGGTGTGTATTCACTTCCAACTAGAAAATGAACAAAGTGTGTGATTGGTGCACAACACTGCAAGTACGTTTGCACCAAAATCGGACTTTTTGGAAATCGAAATATTCTGTTTCTCCATAAATCATTCCTGCATCATAATGTAGTGGCGATGTTCTTGGATGCGATAATACAAGTGGAGTATAAATCACAGTGGTTGGAGTATTATATAGTATATTGAGTATAATACACCAGTAATAACACCAGTATGTGCAAAAGAGTGTGAAAGTGTGAAAATCTATTTGAAATGTCAGTCTGCTTCTGAAACTATACCAGTACTTCCACACACACACACACACACACACACACACACACACGCGCGCGCACGCACACGCACACGCACACGCACACACACACACACACACACACCAATACCACTGATTACAAGTTTTGAATCGCTTACTTGCATAGTTGTTACACGTTTATATAAACTCATAAACAAAAAAGTACACGCCATAAATGTTTTTTCAGCATATTTGGACAAGCAAACATTTCACCCTTTTTAATACAGATAAAGCTGATAAATGACGTAAAACCACAACGAATAGTAGCTTTTTCAATCATTCTTTAAACAAAAATATCAAAAGATAGACTCCTGTGGAGAAAGTAAGAATATCATTGGACCCAGAAGCTAGTATTCCCCTTTTTAGCAGAAATAACTTTTTGTAAGCATTTCCTCTAATCTCTGACATATACCTTTTGAAATGTTTTACCACCCTTCAGTGCATGTTTTAGCATTTTTATGCATGTACTAACCTTTTCAAATCACACAAAACTTTTCAATTGGGTTCAACAACCATACTTAATTGTTTTTGAGCCATTCATTGGTGGATTTTTTCATGTGCTAAGCAAAATTATTTTTTTAAATGTTTACTTCCAGCTCCACCTTATCTTTTGGACAGGTAAGGTACAGAGAACTGATATATGGCATTTGTTTGCACTGCATTTACTGATACAGTAGTGGACTGTTTGCTGAAGTCCTCCCAAGCCCACGTGGCTGTATCTTTTCACAGTAACAGGGCGGTTTCTCATGCTGTGAGATGACATTAGTCCAGATTCCCTGGATCTGTTCACACTATTATGCAATGTAGATTAACAGCCCATCTTTGCTTATTGAGACTGAACCATTGGTAGATACTCCTTTTATACCACAATCCCCTCAATTATCCAATCACCTGTTGCTAGCTCACCTGCTTATTGTGGAATATTTCAAAACAATGTAACTTGAATATTATATAAATTCTTTGTTTTGCTTTTACTTTTGTGAATGTGTGGCAGGCATTGTACATTTATTTTCGATTTATAAAATATATTTAAGCTATCACATAAAAGTTCAAGAGTTAATAAATCGCACATTTTCTTTTCATTACATTTTAGTTAAAACCCCAACTTTTCTGGAAATAGGGTTTAGAAACAGAGAGCAGAGCAAAAACACAAAAACACAAACTAAAACTCAGAAATCCTCTGAATGCACAAGATGGGCCCTTGTCACATGATAAACAACACTAGAGAGAAAAGTGCTTGGAAAATGTTGCTTGTTAAAGAGTGACATGTGTAATACAGCTTTTTCTGGTACAGCACGCTCAAAGGGAAAACTCAGCCTCTGAAGCCCACCTGAGTTCTTGCAGACCCTGGACATGGAGGACAGGTCTGAGCCTTAGTAAGGTTCCATCAGTCCCAACTCTGCCAGAGTGGCTGTGCACTGTGGCCTGTTAAATGGTGCATAATTCTCCTGATCCGCCATGACGGATGAGGTCTGCCAACCCTCTAAGCTCCAAAAATGGCATTAAGTGCTTCAGCTCTGGATTACAGAAAATTCACATTTTTAATGCAAAAAAGGAAAAAAAACAGGCGATGGTGAGCTGGACTTTTTTCTTTGATAGAAAGTTCCCATTTTCAACCGCCGGGGATGTGATGAGAACAAGGCAAGAGCATGAGCTGACGGTGCCGTTTCGGGCTGAACTCTCATGCAGGGAAAATAAGGAGACACTAATCCTCCTGCTTAGGTTCATAAAAGGTTCACACAAAGAGCGAGACATTGCATTTACATTGTGTCTGTTTAGATGCTGCAGGAAAGGTTTTGCATTATGCTATAATGAAAAAAGTTGAATTTTCTTGGCTTATATGTCTACATCATTTCCCCATTAATATGAATGGCACATACACACAGTTTTGCCTTTTGATTTACATACTTTTGGCAATAATTGTGCTAATGTTTTGCATGTTTGTTTTAAAAATAAGCTCAATGCATCCCTCATTTCCAGTGTCCAAGAAGGATTTTGAATTATGCTGCATTCTGAGGCAATGCCCTTTTTTTCTCAGTAAGTCATTCTGTGTTACATCAAAAAAGCTGCATCACCTTAATAAAGGGCTGGGTGAAGTTTGAGTAGTCTGAGAGAGTTTCAGTACTAGAACTAAAGTCTAGTTCTAAACTGAACGAGCAAAATCTTGCAAACATTTGTGTAAGCAGAAGACTGCTTAAAATGGATTTTAGCCAAACTGTCCCTTTAAATAAACTGCTACATGAACTAACCATTTGGTGGAGTGCCAAAAAATTCATGGTTTGCCCTCATGTGTGTAATCATCAGGAGCTGAGCATGGAAAACAAAGTACTTCAACACATTTTTACTATCAATATCAATAATATAGAATATCCAGTCATATGTAAACATTTAAATGCACCTGCGCAAATTACACATTTTGTTCTTAAGTTCTATAAATGTTTTTTTCACATTTTGCTTTTTTCCTGAAATTAACATGAACAAAATTAAAATTTTTGGGAATGCAGCATTTTTTCTGCATATTAAAAAAATAATTGCAATAGATATTTTAAATGCAGAAAGTATAAAACTTAAAAAATGGTCATTTAAAAGGTGATCAGAACTTTTGCATATGATTCTATATTACTGCTTTATTACTATTACTCACTGTGTAAGTGAAGAAAGAAACAGACTATTGTTGATGTAATGATGTAATATATTTATTCATGATTCATGTGGAATTTTTTTTTTTTTTCAGTAAACTATGATCTTATGAATACAAGTGATTGTTATACATAGTTTGTGAGTTATACAATTATACAAAGCTGTGACGTGCCTTGTGCTCTCTGTGTCTGTTGTAGAAATCTGTTTGCTGACCAGAGGACGACGGACGGCCAGTGTGCGTGCTGATACATACTGCCGTCTGTACTCTCTCTCTGTGGATAACTTCAACGAGGTGCTGGAGGAATACCCCATGATGAGGAGAGCCTTTGAGACCGTCGCTCTGGACCGCCTTGACCGCATAGGTAGAACTACCCCTAAAAGACCTTCCCTGTTTGGGTTCAAAGATAAGATTTTAAACCTCAGAAGTGTATGGTTATTGTTTTTTCATCAGTTCTTTAACTTATGCACCATAATTTCTTCAGTATAATTACATAACTTAAAGTCACAGAATGATTTACATTTGCAAAGTTTTTACATTTTGTTTCGACAGTTTTCTGACTCCTTTCATTATTGATCACTCAATAACTTTCCTTCGAATTCAAACTGTTCTTTGACATCAGTGAGTGAGACATAGTAAACTGTAAATCATAAAAGTGCTCTAAACAGTTTTAACTGTGATAAAATAGCAATTTTAGCAAGTAGTTAAAAATAAAAACTGCAATATTTAACAAATTAAGGTTATTTAATATAAGGCTATTTATCTTATAGACTTAATTGTCATTTGTAACATTATAATAAAAACACATTCCATTTTTCACATGACCATTTTCCAAAATTCCAATTCCAAAATCTCTTTGTTTGATTGTTTTTTGTTACTGCAATGGGACTGATACATTTCAATGATAAATTTCAAAATGCATTTAAAAAAATTCTGACTGGGTGCTCTGTATTTTGCTTTATTCAAAAGGAATCTGCCCTGAAACTTTCTTTATAACTTCAGTGGACAATGCTAATAGATATGTGACAATGCATTGACCTCGCCCCCACCCCAGTGTCTGTTTTCTCCTTAATTTAGTCATGTTCAGTTCCAAACTGGGGCACTGATTGCTAGCATGTACTTCCCTCTATTATGTCAGTTAACTGACACCCTTGTTGGTTACTATCATGCTTGACTGATGTAGGAAGAGGTAGGGTGTCCATTCATCCAGAGAACAATTGTACTCTCTTGTACTCTCAGTCACAGTGGGCCACAGCACCAACAGAGATCAAACTTGTCATCTACTGATAACAGAGCCAGCGCTTAGACACTCGGGACACTCAAGAGCATTGTTCTCTAGGTTTTTCAGACACTTTAACAACAACGAATGTAATCCATCCTTTATTCTGATGCTACTTTTGTTAGATGTCAGATTTTTTATTTCCTCATGTGAGACTCCTGCAGTGATAAAAAATCTTTCTGATGATTTTTTGAAGCTTAAAACGAATCATTGATTTAAACTGTAGTTACATGAAAGTTTTAAATGTACATTTTGCTAGATTAAATATAAAGGTAAAGCTTTGCGATATTTTTATCTGGTACAGTATATATCCATTCAATGCCCAGGAGTGAGGTATAATTTTCCCATCAGTCTCTCACATTCCCTGCCTTATTGAGCCAGATGGTTGAAGGCTCAGACGGCACTGCGTCCGGCTATGTTAGTGCTGTCACTGAGGCCTGTGTTTATCTGCCACCGCAGGGGCCCAGACACCCTTCACAGTAAACACTGACACCTAACACTACCAGCCCACACACTACAGAACAAACAACAAACTGAATCATTTCACTCCCATCTAAAACAGTCTACATCAGTCTGCTGACTTGTTACTAGAAAAGTCACAGCAGAGCTATTTCCTGAGCAACAGTACAAGTAGGATGAACAATGTGACTGGAGAAACCTTTCAGAAGGTTAATACCAGCAGATACACGCCTCTTAAATAGATTCAAACGGAGTTGACTGAATATGTGTTTTTATGTTATCATTGGAATTCAATAAGATTTATAAAATTAAGTTTTATTAAATGATCCTCTACATTTAGATATACTTTTGTCATTTTCAAGGTTTCAAGATATTTCAAGATGTTTATGTTCATTCCAAAATATGTGATAGAATGACAGGGTAGGAAACCAAGTTCAGAGGTCCCAGGAAGCAGCACTATAATCAAAGGCAGCCAGACCTTACAAGAGAAAAAAAGAAAAATGAACAATGAAATATGCTCTGAATCTATCATCTAAAACAAGTCTTAATCGGTTCTTTTTGCCAAACCAACCAGAAAGTCAGCTGTACATGTTAACAAGTTTGCGAGTTTGATCCCTATGAATGCCATGGCCATCTGTGATCAGGAGTCTAAGACAGCACAATTGTCTTTGCTCTCTCTGGGTCAATAGGATTGCCCCCCATTACCCAATGTGACAAGGTTAGCTAACATAACAGAGTTGGTAGTGTGAAAAAATTGGGGAGGGGATTGATGGAAGTGTAGTCAAGTCAGTTTTATTTCTACAACACGTTTTACAACTTTCATCACAAAGCAGCATTACAGAATCTGGGTCTGAGTCTTTAATGAGTAAGATAAGATCAACAGAGGCAAAAAAAACTTCCTAAGCTGGAGGAAGAAACCTTGAGAGGAATCAAGGCTCAGAAGGGGAACTCATCCAGCCAACAGGTAGCTGATGTAGTCAGGGATAGGAGAAAGGGAGGCCCCAATGATGGGTGATCTGGTTGTGGGAGACCAGTGGGGCAGCAGGTTTTTAGTGTACAAGTGGAACGTGAAGACTGCCAATGGTGTAAGTGGATTTCAGCAAGAAAACTACAAGCAAAAGCAAGGCATCAGGATGTTCCAGACTAGGTGTTGATACAGATTGTAGAGCAAATGTAATTATACAAGTGTATGTACATTAAATAATCACTTTATTACATTTAAACAGTACAGTTAATGGTAATAACTCAAGACCTTTTAGAGCTGTCTCTAGTTTTATTAGGGTTTCACAACAATCAGTCCTGTTGATCTTCATACCTGGTTTTGAACACAAATCCATCATGTAGAACTCACCTTTCTGTCTGGCAGTGTACTTACAGGCTGCAGACCTCACTAATTAATTACAGCATTAATGGATCTGATGCAATCTGCTGATCTGCAGTGGCATGCGCTGGGGTTAGAGCAGGTCATCTGGCAGCCTTCAGCCTGCTGCCTAATCGCCATTTCTCATATCAGGAAATGGCTGCCCTGGTTTGACTACTAATTCTGTTTCCGTTCAGTGTCCCTGGTTACTTTATAAACATTCCATGATGATAATTCATGATATTCCCTAATATTGTGTTCTTAGTGTATAATTGAAGTGGAATGTTGTAATCAGGCAATTACAAATGAAGTATAGCTTGTCTGGTAACAGCACAGAAAATGTGTCAATATCTACCCTGTTTCTTGGCATTACAGAACCCTGTTGTTCATATCTACTTAGCCATAGCATGGGAGGGTTTGCGTGACATCTGCCCTTCAACCAGCCCTGTATTTAAGGTCTGCCATCCAGCAGCTACCAAACATGGAAAAGTGCCATTTGTCTGACTAGCCCATGTCCCTTCTCCTCCTATCAGCCAGCACCCTGTGTTCAAGGCCATGTTTACTCGCTGATTTCTCTCTCTGCCTTATCTAGTGCTCAACAGTAAGGACTAGTCAAACACAGACCGGCCTGCCTGCAGGAGCCATCAAGCCCCCTACCAGGCAGTGCTATTTCCACTCAGACCGTCACCCTCCTTGCTATCAGCCCCTCAGCCTGTGGTTCTTCCCAGAACTGTGGGCTTGCTGAGACTCTACTGCTGCTGAAAGAAAGCGAGTGCAGAGTAGGGTTTGGTATAAAAGAACCAAATGAAAGAGGGATTTAAAAGGAAGCCTGATCATAGCAAAGCTTGCTTGGTGTGCTCTTTAATATTCAGTACACTGCCTGAGGGTGAATAATGTCCTTTGTTTTAGAGGGTATTCAAAAAAGCCATGATGCATAATGTAGCTTTTTATGAATGAAGGACGCTCTGTGGGTGTGCAAGCTAATGCTGGAGGCACTTTAGCTTATTTCAAATAACCTATTTACCAAGTATACATATGTGGTTGTTAATTAATTAAGAAAATTGAGAAAGCCCTATTAATCCACTAAGAAACTACCTGTTCGTGTAGACAAAGCCAAGAAATTTTATATCTATTGTGACTTGGCCATTATTGCTTGACTCTATTTTTTGTGTTCTCTAGGAAAAAAGAACTCTATCTTGCAACACAAGGTCCAGCATGACTTGAACTCTGGGGTCTTGAACTACCAGGAAAATGAGATCATCCAGCAGATTGTGCAGCATGACAGAGACATGGCACACTGTGCCCACTTGATGCAAAACCAACCTCCTCCTGCTCCTCCATCACCTACTCCGGTCATCTGGGCTCCGCTCATTCAAGCCCCCTTACAAGCTGCTGCAGCTACAACATCAGTTGCCATTGCCTTGACCCATCATCCTCATCTGCCTGCAACTCTCTTCCGTCCTTCAGCTTCAGTTTTGGGTTCAATGAAAGAGCCTCCCAGTCGCATGAAGAGGTTCCAGGTCGTGCCCGTGTCAGCAAGTCCTGGATCAGCTGGAGATTCCCCTTCAAGCACGCCAAAGCCTCATACCGGAGCAGACACCCCTCTACTTGCTTCCTTCCGAGCCCACCACTCAATAGGGCCAGCTGGGTCAGGCAGTGCCAGCCAGCAGGCCTCCAGCTTCAGCAGTGGTTCCCACCCTGGGGCTTCTGCCTTCCCAACTTTCGGCAACTTCTCTACATCTGCATCTCCCACATCAAGCACTGCACAGCTCCATCCTCCCCCAAAACACAAGCAGCCCTTCCCCCCAAGTACTCCGCCGCTGACCAACCGCCTCCAGCAAGGCGGGACAGGTGGAGCGGCAGATGGCTCAGGTGTTGGAACCTTGTCTGGGGCGGTAGGTGGGGCAGTGGGTGGTGCATCATGCGGAGTAACCTCAACCGGATCCCCTGGGGGCACATTAATTGGTGCAACCTGTGGTCTTTTGACCACAACATCTTCAAATAGTAGCCCTCTTTCCACTGGATCATTCAGCCATGCTCCCAGTCAGCATCTCCATGGTCAACAATCACAAAAGCCTGCACAGATGGGCTCGCTGCAGCAATTTGCAGGTGGGGGTGGCAGGACTTCTAGTGTGCTAAACCTCTTTCATACACCCCCACCTGGATCCCCATCCTCCAATACTCATATTGTCCAGGCCCCTGAAGGCTCACCTTCATCAAACACCCAATCCACCTTGTCCAGCCTAAGGTCCAGCTTTCTTCCCCAGTTGCCTTTAGAAAGGTCAGCGTTAGCTTCACTAGCTCAGTATGGCTCAGCTAACGCCTCTCCTTGTTACACTCCACTAGCCCCCAGTCCTACAATCCAAAGCCCAGTAACTGGAAGAACTTTTCACTACAGTGACCCTTCCAGTGCAGCAGGCTCCCACACTTCTCTGCTCATGCCTCAGTCCTCCTGCCCTGGCCAACTACCAGGCCACCATGCTTCGGGGACCGAATCTCCACTAAGCCGTTTCTCTGAGGATATGAAACTATTATCCAGCTCTCACCCTACACTAAGTGGAGAAGTGGCCCAGGCTCTGGGCCATCACTCCTCTTCACGATCCTCAATGGATCCTGGTTATTGCATTTCCCCTTACTCCTCACCCACACTGACACCTAAGCCCTGTAGCTCTGTATCAGGGCACATCGCTCCCCCAGTACAGACTCCTCCAGGGTCACGGCACCACATTCACCCCACAGGGACGTCACCCTCGCTACCGCCCCGGAAGTCCTCTGAGGCCCACCCATCTGAACTGGAACCACTCTGCTCAAAACTCCCTTCCAATTTGTGAGGCTAGATCACACCCTCCTGCTCACCTTGGACTTGTAACTGAGTAATAACAATCTTCTTCTGTATGACACTTTTTTGTTCTTTATCTATCTATCTAGATTACACTGTGTTTTAATCTTAATTCTTTTAGATATCTAAATATTACTGTGATTTAAAAAAAGATTAACCAGGTTAAATTAGAGCTCTAGTTTACTCTTCATTTGTTTTGCTTTTCATTCTCTCTTTTTTACTCATCAATATAAATGTGGAAATATATATTTATCAATATGTTAATCAATTGATAGGAGGGTGTGAAATGCTACATATATAAACATTTGAGGAGGTCCAATTTGTAACTATGCCAAATGCATTTGGTCAACATGCTTGCAGTGGACATCACAGAAGGACTGTTTTGCAGGAATCTATGCACTGAAACCTGCATGTAAAAACTTTTTTCTGTGTCCAGAGCTACCTTTTTAGTCGAAAAAAGAAAAAAAGAACTTGCTTCAGAAAAGCAAATCTCTTTTATCACTACGTCCTATACAGGATCACATATTGTTGATCCTTAAATGTATCTATTGGATTGTATGTATTTATTCACTGTATAAACTTTGCAGAACCTTCCAATGTGGAGAAGATTTAGGCAAACCAAAAACATTTTTCTCTTGAGGAATTATTATAATTTTTTTTTGGCCTACACGCGTTGTTGATTTCCCTTTGAACCACAGCATTGGTGTGATATTGACATTGGAGTGAGCTTCAGGTCCTGTATGTTGGTGAGAAGAGAGGAAGAAGGTAAAGATACAGGGAGTCTTCAACAGTATCCTAACAAATTCACTTTTGTCTTCCAGTTCATATGGTAGGTGGTGGACATGAATGGCATCAGTTGAATGGTGCAAAAGCCTGTGTTTGTGTGTGTGTGTGTGTGTGTGTGTATGACTGAGTGTTCTGAAATGGCTTGATGAAAGCAAACAATCTTGTTTGACTGTCTAAGATTAGTTTTGCCTTTTTACAAGAAAAAGAAACAGAATTTCCATCCAAGCCTATGTATAGAAGGTTCTTACTAAAAAAAAACTTTGAACACCTCATACTAGTACTACAGAGCCAACAACAAGTCAGCATTAAGTGAGATTACTGGATGTAGCATAGTCATAATTTCTTTATTTGACAGCTTTTGGTAAAAAAAAAAATTAAATAAAAAAACGAGAAAAAAACCCGAAACAAAAAAACTGATTTACAAATATCTATTTGTATTTATTTGTGCTTTATCATTCATAGCTGCTAAAGGATCAGTTTAAGATAGTATCAGATGAATGTATTATATGAATAAATACTGTCACTCTTATCAGGAGGGTGTTACATCACATGACTGACCTTGTTTGGGCCTACACAGTAAGAAATTAGCTGAACTGCACCTGGGATAGACGTTTGAGCATTACTGTAGCTTTGAGCATTGCTCCTTTTTTATTTTTTATTTTATTTAACATATACATACACTGGGCCCTCAGCAGCATCACAGTTTCAGCATCCAGTAAGACAGCATCGCACCTTCTTCATGACTCCCTCATTGCAGGAGCTAATTTATTAGTAGCTGTTTCTTTCAATGGCATATATCATTAATGGGTAGGAAACCAAACTTTTAAATACACTAACCTATAGTTTGGAATCAAGAGTTCGCAATTAAGAGTTCATTTTCAATATAATAAATCCAATCTGGTTGAAAATAAGTGTAATAAGTTTGATATCCTAGACCTGTTAAACGTTTTTTCCTGTTTAACTTAATTTCAACAGTTTTCTGGTAAGCTGTAAACAAAAATTAGGAACTTTTTTCCATCCTAATCGATGAATGCAGGCTTGAATTAGTGTAAGAGCTTTGGTATTGGGCACAAAGTGAATCTCCAGAATGTTTTATATTTAAAAAATTGGAAAGTATATGTCAAAGCAGATAACTAAACCCAAAAAATGAATGTACATTTACATTTTACATTTATTCATTTGGCTGACGCTTTTGTCCAAAGCGACTTCCATGTCACAGAATATTACTGTCATATTTATCTTATTATATATTTTATATATTTTTTAAAATGACTGAATAACGCGTCCAAAAAACTGTATGAGATACTTTGATACAAGTACTGATTCATGAATTTAACATGTTGAGAAAAAAATGTGCAATAACATTTGCACAGGGCATTTTTTCAGTTTATTAAATTCAGCAATTGTGCATTAAAATGTGCAGATGTTTGTTCTCTGGAGATGACACATACGTATTGATAATTTGACGTAATTTTATAAGTAAATTTAAAAGTAGATACTTAATTAGAAGTGCATTTCTGCTTATTAATGTAAATCAATACTACATGAGATTTTAGTAAATAAAATTATACATTAAATTTAGCAGGTGATTCCAAATTGTTGAATGGTTAGTGTATATATGGTATGTTTTTTTTGTTTTTTTTTACCTTATACTTTCATGATGAATGGACAACATGGTCCCAAATAAATTCCCTTGAATAAAATGTAATGATTTTAAATTAATTAATATAAAATCATATTACATTATCATATACTTAATGCAGGAACAAAACATCCAAAAATTTATTTCACAAGAGAACTTAGCAAGAATGTTAATGTAAGAAGATTTGAGATCATCCTGAAATTCAAGCTATGCCAAAAAGAATTTATAGTGAAAATAGAGATAAATATTTTTGTTCTAAAGGGGTAGATACATTTTTACATACATTTTTGCCTTTTCACTTTCAGTTTAGCTCAAAGTAAACGAAAAACACAAAAATGATTATCCACAGAGGACAAAGTCTGACCTGATCCAAGTTCACAAGTTGTGAAAATCTTTCAACTTTTCTGCAGCGAGTAAAGCTAGCAGAGAGGGAGGCACAAATGCAAGGAGACACTGATGTATTGAGGGGGTGATGTGTAGCGACAGACAGCCAGGGGCTTGACATGTAGACGAGGACCCCTGTGGGCTACTCAGGATGACGAGCTTGTAGCAGGAAGGCCTTTTGAGGCGGTTCCAGTGCAAGTTATGATTGTCTCTGAGCACTTGTGGAAATTTCGTGAGGAGGGCAAGTATTGATTGCATTATTGGACACAGCTTGGGGACATTTCAAGAGCTAGTTAGAGAGTTTTTTTCTGACTGGAAAGAAAAAAAAGCACCATAACACATAACCTCAAGGGTCGATGGCAGTGGAGGACTCAAAACTGACGAGGCTGCTGAGAAAGGCCTAGAAAAAGCAAGAGGGAGTGAGAGTGATTGATTAGAGGGTAGTCTGACACAGCAGAGAGACCTGGTCATTAGCAGAGATAAGGACTGCAGTGCATCAATAAAAGCAGCCAGCAGCTGTCAGTCAAACGTAACTGTCACTCTGGCCCTGTCTCTTGTCTCAGTTTACACCTTTCAGACGACTAGTCTCACATCACTCGCACATACTCTTCATGGAAAGGTGTGGATGCTCTGGAATTCACCACATAGTTAAGGTTCACAATCAGACCTCCGGCTAACTGTAAAGGGCCCATATTGGTATAAAAACATCTGAAATAATTTGATAAAATATGTTACCATTTGCATATATCAACTTTAAATACACATTATGACAAATCCTGGGTAAAGAATGAAGACAAATGCTGGTACATAATCCTACACAAATATAAGTGGCTTTAACGGAAAAAGAACAAAATACAGTGTAGAATATAGCCCCTTTAAAACCCAGCTGTTTTATGACATTAACTATAACACCAACACCAGGGGTGGGCAACTCCAGGGTCAGTATCCAGCACAGTTTGCTGATGTTCCTTCTCGAACACACCTGGTTCAGCTCACCTGTTAATTGCCAGGTCTAGTGAAGTAATCTGAGGGGGGTAACTTCCAATCTGTGCTGCACACCAGCCCTCCAGGATCAGAGTTGCCCACCCCTAAACTACAGGCTACACCCTCTACACTGCTGACCTTAACACTATAATCTCTCTGTCCAGTAACTAAGGGGGAAAGAGGGAAACAAAATTCCATCACTATTGCAACTCGCCCGAAAATGCAAAATGACTACAAACACCGATGCTCCTACAAGAAACTGTATGGGATGATCATTTTTTAGAAACCAACCTGCCAGCGTCCGATATTCCAATTCGTGGTGGTTTTCGTCACACAACACAAAGTGATTCCAGTTGGGAATGCTCCCAATTTCAGCACCTTATCTGGGCTTGTTTTTCTGCTGTGGTTCCGAGTCATGAGGGAGCGCTCGTGTAGCACTGGTGCGGGCAGTAATGAAATCAGTCGTGATTGAGGATTACATTTCACACTAACAGGGTTAACTGTTGGAGACGAGAAGCATTTGGAGACTGGTGTGATTGGTGATTTGTACCATCATTACTGATTTGTGAACCCAAATTTATTTTGGGGCTGAGGCTAGTGGAAACATGGCAGCGAATGGATGTGTTAGCATTAGTAGATCCTATAAAGGCCGTGGGATCTAAATGGCATAGGGTCAAAGGGAAAACCTGAACTGGCCTTAGAATCTTTTATCCCCTGCTGTAATCTCATCAAGAACATATATGTGTTGAAAATATTATATTCTAATATAACATAAAGGTATGATATTTTTTTAAGTGAATCCCCTTAACAATTGGGTTTTTTTTGTTCTTTTTCATTATTCAGTGACTAAAACAAATAATTATATATTTTCAACGGTACATATACATTATGAAGCGTGGGCCTACATACAAGGCTTTTCTGTTTAAAGGGGATTCTCCAGATTTTGACGTAGCCAAACTCACCTGATGTAAGTAAAGTCATTCAGAGGGGTTTAATGTGAAATGGTCCATTGTAGAGATTTAAATTTCTTTAAATTGCCATTTTATTTACTACGCTTACTCAAATTGTAATGTTGATAAGGAAAAAAGGTTTTCTATTCTTTTATTTTGCCTTACTCTTCAAATGTTTGGTTTCTATCATCTCCACTGTGAAAACTGTATTTTTCTTAAATTATGCATTTCATATGAAAACACTCTGAAATACTTTTTTTTTTACATTGTAATTACTTAATTATGCAGAGATTTTGAAAATGTAGATTAGTTTTGATATATTGAACCCTCAGTAAAGCCATCAGCCTATTTAGACTCATAATGTTCTCAGAGTCACAAAACTCCTACGGTGGTCAAAAGCTATAAAAAATTTGCTGTGTTTGTGAACTACTCAAATGCTATTTCTTCCTGTCCTAATCACTACAGGCAATGCAAGTGCAAAAATGTGAGGATTTTGAAACTGTTGAAATGTTTAAGGCACCAAAATATTGTGACTTTGAACTCCTTGAATCCTATGATTATTTATCAGCTATTAATCTCAAGAATCATTATGTAGCTCAAATAATTTCTTCAGTACTAATATGTAAGTTATATGGTTATGAGAGGAACTGAACTGTATGGGCCCATATATGGATTCCATAGGGCTAAGGGCTTATAGACCAAAAGGTCACTGGATATTATTTTGGTCCTTGCTGATTGGACACGATACAGGTGACTTTTCACAGAAACTTTTCACAGTAAACTCACTACGTTCAAATCAGCTCCTACGGAGCTAACCCCCTCACCCACCGCCTACACCCCGATATGGTCAGATTGGATTCCATTTAACTCTGTAAGATTAGATAACTGATTCAACACTGGCAATTTGACTGTGTAGGCCTACTCTTAGACATACAGATTAAAAGATTAAGTTGTTTTGGCTAAGATACATTTATAAACTGATTGAAGGGGGGCTGGTGTGTGTCAGTAGTAATAATCCTGAGAAAAGAGTGTGAATTCACAATGACTCCCCAGAATCTTCATGACCTCTGTTGGTTTTTACCAGGGGGCAGATGAGGGCTTGTGTGCTGCTTTCCTCGGCAACCTTGTTTGTGTGTTTTATTTTCTTTTATTTTTATCATATGTCGTTTACTCATTCAAACAATGTCAGTTATTCATCATGTGTATTTATGTAAACAGATTTCTGTACAGTATATAAATATATATTTCCATAGAACTTATTTATTTTTCTGCATTTATTTTACATGATCTTGTTTCCATAGTGGTGCTTAATAACACCATTTGTTTCAGTGTTCAGAGTATTTATCTTTAATGATTATTTCTTAACAGGCATATTGTTCACATTGTTAAACTTCTTACATGAGGGAATATTTGGATTTTAACCATGCTGTTTTTTATTTATTTATGTTGCCCTGGATTGAAATGACAATGTTGCATTTTTGTCATTTACATACACCCACAAAAATACCAAGCCACAAATATATGTCAGCAAGAGAACGATATTTCTAATGTTTATTCTTTTTTTTTTGTTAAAACCCATTGGAAATAGCAATAAGTCTGATACAAAGGTATGTTGAGTTGAAGTGCAGCTGTTTTGGGCACAATCCACACACCTCTACTGAGTAGCTGCACTGTTGTCTGTGGTTGGCTTTGTTGATAGAGGCCTCTGCAGAAAGGACTGATGATAAGCACACAAACAGGATATTATTAAAAGGTATCAAATAAAACATAATTATTCTATTTTTGTGTCTTTTTTTTATCTGAATCATTGTGGCTTTTAAATGGCTGAAGTAACTCTTCTAATAAATACAAAGTACACAGAGACAAACCCACACTGGTTTTAGGCCCATGGGAAAATAAGGTATAGAAACATCTGAGCACAAACAACATAAATATTTGTTGTCCCCTCAATATAACTCAACACAGCCATTAATGTCTAAACAAAAGTGAGTACACCCCTTAGTGAAAATGTCCAAATTGTGCCTAATTATCCATTTACACACATTCACACGCACACACGCGCACACACACACACACATTCGGGTGCTGCTACTCTTAAGTAATATCTTTACAATTGTGGAGTAGTTTTTTCTGCATCTTTTAAAATTACACCAAAGGGCACCAGTTAACAAGACAAGTCATATTCATGGAAACATACAATTTTTGTATGTTTTATCAGTGAGGAACCCTTGGGGCCTTCTGGGCCTTCAAAAATGTCCATTCAAAAAGGACCTCATGGGAAAAAATGTCTGTAATTCATTCATTCGTTATCAAATTTGGCTTGCAACTCTGTGTTACATTATGATGGGATACCCTCCTTTTCATGGTGCACCCTCCTTTGGCCCATAGTCAGCTGTGATTAGCTCCAGCTTCCTCATGACCCGTGTCTGAAATGTATTGTTCGTTTGTTAATATCTGTTCAATAGAATCATGTTTGTGTTACAGTACAGTGTAGTACAGTGCAACTGTTATTTCATTTAATTCTGTTTGGAAACAATTGGACACCAGTCTTGACATTACTGAAAATTAATTTATTTCTTCCTATGGTGTCTAAGAACTTATAGTTCAGTCCAGTTCATGAAGACTTAACTTATCAGCCCATTTAGTAACTGAAAGAGAAATCAACCAGCCATATTTTTATTTACACTGGGTTAGACCAAAATCATGATAGAAAACATCACTTAAAGGCCTTCTGTAAGTTACAGATTCATCACTGACTGAATGTGAGTCATTGTCTAGGTAGTGAACAACTCTCGATAAACTCCAGAAATGCTACTTGATGTGTAGTTGTCTGGCAGGTTCTAAATAGATTAAAGTGCACAACACAGAACTGAACAAACATTACATTTACATTTACATTTATTCATTTGGCTGACGCTTTTGTCCAAAGCAACTTCCAGGTTCAGGAACAATCAAGGCACAAGTACAACATTTAATTATATTGTTGCAAGTACATTTTATTGCAAGTAGTATGAACACAAGTAAGTATAAGTATGAAACTGTTGGATCTGTAGATTGATACCATGTGTTTTATTCAAATTCAGGGTTAAAGTAACTTTATTGTTGGGTTTAGATGCTGAGGTAGTCACGAAATAGTTGAGTCTTGAGGTGTTTCTTGAAGGTGGAGAGAGTCTCTGCAGTTCTGATGTGTCTGGGCAGCTCGTTCCACCAGTGAGGGAGAATGAAGAAGAAGAGTCTGGAGTGGTGTTTGATTCCTTCTAGGGGTGGAATCTCCAATCGCTGTTCCCTCGCTGATCTGAGGGATCTGGTGGGTGTTTAGGTCTAGATGAGAGTTGTCAAGTAGCAGGAAGCAGATCCGTTGATGGTTCTGTAGCCAGTGTAGAGAACGAAGCAGTGGTCAGCAGTGAGTTGCTGTAGTCCATACAACAGAGAACTAGTACCTGGACTAGGAGATGAGTGGAGTATTCTGGAAGATAAGGTGTGGAGAGCTGAGAGAGAAAGTGAGTGAGAGCAAGAAAGGGGAATTGAATACTGTCACTGGCACCTGTTATGTATCATATCCAATAAACCTGATAACAACTTTTAAAATCTGGCAGCAATTTCCATTATAAACTGTATATTGGGAAGCAGTGACTGTATATTACAGTTACAGTATATAGTTCACTGAATAAATGTACAATAAGCACCATACAACTGTATATAACAGTTTTACATACATACCATAGTAGCAGACCTGTCACATCCTGTACTTTATTTGATTCATTCTCATTGTAATTCAGTACCTGTCCCCCTCCCCTTTCTTGCTCTACTCGCTTTCTCTCTCAGCTCTGGACAGTCCACACCTCTTTGTGGCCTTACACACACACACACACACACACACACACACACACACACACAC